>MQTX01000145.1:349879-575539 GCA_009735665.1 Angiostrongylus cantonensis | reverse complement strand
CCACCCCCTATAGGTCAGAAATGCATTATTCAGAAACGTACTCTGTTAATGCCAGCAATGAGATGGATTGTATGCCTTACCCCAAAATGATTAGTCAATACCGAACGCTTTATCTTTTCGACTGTTATGGTGTGGATGAAAGAACCAAGGGTCTCTTTAGGTATATTACGGCGTACGGTAAATGCAAGCGCACTGGACCCGTTTTCAATTTAAAAACAGAATGATTTCTAGTCAATCGACATGGTAGCTTTAGATTATGTCAAAGAATTAAATGACTATTACGGTACGAAACACATTTCACACACCGTTTATTGATCGAAAATATGAAATAAGTGCGAATACCGAAGCGAAAACGATCAGCACGAAGACGAATGTACGGCGCACGAACCTCGTACGCATCGCCAGGATGTCTCGCAAGCAAGAACGACCCATTTCGCGAATGCTTCCACGAGAACCGGTTCCAAGGATTAATGATATATAGAAGTGCAAAGATGGATAGCACACATCCGATTAGATTTACCCTAGCTGAGCGTTTTTATTTTAACGTTCTTGGTCTTCCTAGCGGCGAATTGAATAAGATTGAGGAAAAACACATTCTTCAATTCTGTTCGGCTTTCATTTATTGCCATTTACTTCTTCATGGCAGAACACTATATGAAACACAAGCACAATGATGCCCAGATATTTGAAACACCCAGACCTCTGGTTTGATTCAAATCTACGATAACCTTTTCCGGAGGATCACCTGCTGCGCAGTGCACTACTGAATACCTTGCTTGGCCTTTTTCACCGATGGTTTTTTATTCTAACGGTGCCATCAGCAATCACTCTCCAACGGGAACGATCTGCGAAATAAAAAACGCATTAAACTTAGTTAAGCTGAAACCACAGTCGAAATTTTTCGAAAGAGAGAGAGACAAAGCAAGGCCATCGATGGCTTGGTGAATCTTCAACGCTGTCACTGCACTACATTAGACTGTAAGTCCCCAAGTGTCGTAAAGCACAGTTGTTGGCGTCGATGCAATATGCATAACGTTCGTTACAATGGTAATCGAACTGGGTTAAATATTTCATACACTCTATGTGCAGCTCTATAGCACAGTTTTGATAAGTGCTACTATAAACAGAACTCAAAGTTCATCATGCCGCTATCGCACAGGAATGGTCCAGCATCGGCAAAATTTCCAGAATTGAGCGCTGTGACGGCTAACGAAAACTGTTGGAATACTGAACGAGGAGCAGACAATGAAGGTGGTAGCTCATTTCCATATACTACGATCACCTAAATTTAGACCGAGCAACAATGGTAGCGTCGACAACAGGAAGATGCGTCTTGCAGGCTTTCTGATACAGTCAAGCGCGCTGTTCAACCTAATAGTGCGTTTGATCCAAGTATATAGTAAAGTTGTTTTAGTAAAAACTTTAAAAAAAGTGCCAAACAACTGGCGCCATTACGACACTTAAGGCAGACTGTACCACTCAGGCTTAGTTTCTTCGAAAGATTGGAAGCTGAAGACACCCAACACTAATAGATGTTGATGCTATGAGTACAGCGGTAATGAATTCCAACAAAAAATACTTCGCTATTGAACGAGTCAAATAACATTAGTAGAAGACGTTGAAAAGGGCTGTTACAAGAGTCGCTGTAGACGATTCAAGCACCATCACAAGAGAACTCCAAACAACTCCCAAAGGAACGATTTTGTTGAACGTCGGGAAAGGTTTGAATATTCTAGTGCATGAGAAAAACCCTTTGAAAAAGCTTTAAAAGTTTTGTGAGCTTTCATTCAGAAATTCAAGACTAAATAATCGAGCCGACTACTTCCTACAGTACAATGGGCTTCAATAAGGCTATTCTCAACGGCAACATAACCATGAAGAAAAAGTCATAAAGTAAAATACACATAGAAAGTACGGCAAAAAGTACCGTATGACAAGCGAAAAGAGCTGCACACATTGACAGTTCCTTAATTGTGGATTCAGCACTGGCAGAAAATTTTTTTAAAAAAATCGGACAATGATGAATTGTAATGATTAATGATGATGAAATGATTGTAGGCGCATATGAAACAAATGAGCAAAGTGATAACAATAAATAAAGAGTCCACCATGAAGATCTGGGCAAGAAGAATGTTGTGATGATGTTAATGAAAGGAGAGAAGATCACCTCAGGATTCCCTGCTGCAATCAGTGCTGCCTTCACTGTGTCTTCTTCTTAAATGACTCACCAGAAAATCTTGACTCACAAACATTTTTCCACATGGAGAACACTGAAAAGCACCGAGTGGAGACGATGATTTCTAAAGAACTTTTCAGCCTACCTTGAAGAAGGGTGCATCACTATGAAGAATCGTTGCTTTTAGTTGCTTCGCTTCTTTCTTCTTCGTTCGCAATTCGTCTTCCAATTTTTTAATTTGCTGCAGTAGTTGATGCTGTGACTTCTACAAAACTTCAGCAAATTCTTGATGAAAATTAATTATTCATAATATCTTGTTACTGACCAGTAGGTATTCGATCTGCATCTGAGAAATCCGTAAAAGCTTTTGACTTCGGTGTGCAGCTTCATCGGAAGTGACATCGACGGCGATGATTGAAGGTAGAACGGCTTGAAGAGTCGAGAAACGAGCTAGGCCGCTTTCCAGCAACGTTATCGACAATTCATCTATAGCTAGGGAAGCAATAACATACATACAAGTACGTAAAATATTGAGAAAACAACTATCAACTCGGATTATCGTGGCTCTGAAGAAACCGAGTACGTCGAAACATTAGGCGAATAGAAGCTTTATAGCACCCCAGTGTTAATCCATGGATTGAACAAAGCTTACTACTTGCGCTGGAGAAAAAACATATTAAAAAATTTTAATTAGCACAAAACCAACCGACAAGGGACCAGTCTGGCAGACCATCGTCCATCATTGTGAACTTCTTGCCGGGTTTCTCCATTGTGATGTCTTGACCACGAATCTGCCAGCCGAGTTTCGAAGAAGGCTGACGTCGTCATGGTAACCAATATGGATAGTGGTCCATTTGCATCTGGTATTTCTGTAATGGTGGCACTACACAGTAGTGTTACATATAATATTACATAAGATACCCTGGTAATACACATACATTTGAAGATGAACCTATTGGTACAGGTAGCAGCTGATCAGAATCATACCAGGACGACCAATTGAACCATGGTGCTCATTGGATTATTGCTCCATGCCGTCATTAAGACTACCTATTATTTTTAGTAGTGTAATATATTCTCAAATGTCCGCTTTCTTAAGAAAAGATCTCAATGCAGTTATTACATAAGCTGCGTGACGACGAGATGAGCTGACAGTGTAACCATGACGACGAGATATTTAGGACCATAAGCAGTACTCCTTGAAGGATGAAAAATATTTGCCCTTGAAAATCTTCATCCTTTACTATTGACTTGCTGAAGAAAACAGTTTAAGAAGAAACAAAAATTAAGAACTATGCATGGGTTTGTCCCTAAAAATGTACTAAAACTCAGTCAGTGCTACTTGAAGGTTCATCCTGATATGTCGTGTGACCCGTAGCGTTTCTTCGATTCGTTTCGTTACCTAGCAATCGTCATTTTTAGTGATGGCCAGGTTCGTGTATCGGTTTGGCTACGGCTTGACCAACTGTCGCCTTCTCGGCTCATTCATGCGCTGCATAGAGTGGATGAGCATGGTTTCCAAGACGATCGAGAAACGCACCTACCAGAGCAGAAAGTGTGATTGTTAATAATTTGATGTGCTTGTCCTTCACTTCATGGTATTTACAACCATCGCTTTAGTCATGAATAAACATTTCTCATCATTTCATAGTATAAAATGCGACCGTATAACGAATGAAAGTACTCAAATACTTCAGAGTTCTAGAGCATTTTTACTACAGTATACACCGAGCACAGCAATAGGAATGTATTGTAGGTACAGTGTATGTGTCCACATCATCCGTGAAGAGAACATTCATCGTTATTCTAACGCTCTCTTTTTTACTATAAAATAAATAAAATAAATAAAATAGTTTCTCAAGATCTGACACACAACAACATTCCACGCCTCCACTACTATGTCATGGTCTCGTGAGCCCACGCCTAATTTTTCGCTGGTTCTGGACTTACGCGAGCTTGCTCACAGTGTGCAAACATCTCTTCACGATTAAGTCAGCTTTTCTGAATCAGGGCATCCTGGTTGAACAGTGAATTTTAACGAGCAATTTTTTCGCTGTTGAAATAACGAATGATATTTATTTATATGATCTTATAAACTGACCATTTTGAGCTAATGCGAGGTTGGTAATGGTTTTTGCTGTCGTTGTCGTTGTTGTTGGTGTTGTTGGTCGATGGCTGACGTTTCAGTGATTTCGCATTCCTCAGAGCTGTGCTGAGACTCCCACACGTAACCATGCCTACACTTGCTCTATCTAACCATGCAAAACTTAGATTTGTGTGCAGACAGACCGAAAGTCTTCAAAGCGATCTGAACTGACCACTTTGATAAAAACTAGGTTTTCTTTAAGCTAAACGCAATTTTCGCAGTAACAATAGCTAAACGTGACTAATGTCGACAAGTCGACCAATAAACATTATCTAATAAAAAATAATGTTCTCTATTGTAACTTTATTTTTTATGTGTTCTGATAGTAGCGTGAAGATTATCATCACTCTCTAACGTAACTATTACTAGTTGTTAATCTAGCAACCTTCGGAAATACAGTCGTTGCAAGCGCTCCAACAAACCACCACTGCCACACCAAACCATATGTTTAGGCAAACGTAATGTAAAGGGCTGTGCTCTTGTATCATCAAAATATTTATTTTGTCATCAGTTTTCGTCTATCCTAGGTGTTGCTAATACAGCAGTTGTCTCAAATGCCTACACTGCTCATAAGTACTCCACTGTGCAAAATCTTCTTCGGCGCTGAAACAACCCGTTATCACTATCACATTCTTGCATTGTGGTAAAGTAAATTCTTACGCTGTTGTAGCTCTACCAATACTGTTACACGAACAAATTCTGAGCATCTCTCATGTCCTTAAAGTTCTGCTCTATATTGCTCTATATCATACTAAGTGCATTCTATTTAGTCAGAATTACTACCTACTGAACCACTTTACGTGCAATTTGTTGCACATACATTTCTGGTCTAATTGTGTTATCGTATAAATATTATATATAAACGGCTTAATTACCCAAGTTTGAGGTGTCCAACATTGTGACGGCTAATCACCAAACGCCCACGTGGCACAGGCAAAAGCGAGCAGCTAATCCGACCGAGTCATCTTAACTATCCGGTGTTCATATATCAGTGGCCTGTCCCTACAACTAATTCATTTCAGAAGATAGCAATAAAATGGTTTTGATAGTCATTTGCTTCAGAATATTTCATAAAGTTATTGTATTTGCGAAATATCTCCACTAATAAAGTGAAGTCTCTCACCGTCAACTCGAAGATAACTCCAAATAAAAGAGTTTTATTAGAAATGCTCCTAGTCTTCTAGGCTGTTCCTCAACGGAGAGTGGGATCATTGTTTCTAAAACGATCACCCACGCCTCACAGGAAGCGATGAGGTGGATAAGAAATAAAGGATAAAGCTCTCGGCGTTGACCAAACCCTTAGTGATGCACCATGCATTTGACTTCACTAAGCATCGCTGGAGTTGATTGAATGCATATCAGGGCTTTATGGAAGGCTTGGAGAGTCAGAGGCGTGGGAATCGAACCTATGTGTATTGCAGTACGCCTACGACCATTGCGCTACACGTGCCCATCAATGAAGTCAAAACAATACAAGAAAAAAAGGGTTAGTGGACAGAAAAATTCAATAATAGAAGTCCATACGCATTATTTCTTTAATGAGCTTACACGACGTTGATAATAATATTTATTATCGGCTAACGTTTCGACGTCTTCGTCTTCATCAGAGCCGATGATGGCGGCTTCGCCTTCGTGTCGGGTTAAATATAAAAATATAAAAATTTAATATATAAAATATAATAAATATTATTAACAGCCTCGTGCAAGCTCATCAAAGAAAGAATACATATTGATTAAGCACACCGAGGTTCAAGGAAAGTCGGTTTCGAAGTATTACTAGCAGTCCAACCAACGCTCTCACTTCGCAAGATGGTAAAAATGAAACCCTCAGTTTCTTACAAACAACAACACGATCCATTTCTATACCGCATGCTGAGATATGTAAAATGGTATGAGAAGGACAGGGACAAAACAGTTAAAGAGCATGAAAACATCGAGGAAAATGAAAACTGGGAATTGAAAGCGACAAGATGAATAAAAAGTAAGAATTCAAGATATCATCTACATCATCAGATCGTGAGAATAACCAATCTTGTTGATGCGAGATTAGTATCGTCGTTGTCGTTGTTATTGGCCAATGGCCGAAGTTTCAACGATTTTATTTTAACTACAGTGATGCTAAGATATTTGCGAAACTCTGGACCGCAGGTGTCTATGGTTGGGAACGAAGTGCTTTCCGGGGAGTAAAGCGTTCACCACCACACCATGTCCTTCGGATCCTTCGTTTCGCCTGTCTCCCAGCTAGTTCTATCGATCTCTGCCAGCAGCAATCACCTGTCAGCGAGATTGATCTGGGGAAGCACATATCGGCATTGAACCCAATTAAGCTGAGGTTTTAGTTGTAACCACAATCTTAAGATTATAGATTAAAGTTATACTAGAAACATGTTCAGAATCAAAATTTTACATCTTGATATTTTCGTGACAAGGATTAAGGTGAAACATTCGGAGTTGATCAATCCCTGAGGGGATCAGCTATGGAATCGATTTCACCAAACACAGTGGAGGTGAGTAAACGCATATCTGGCCTCTTAATCTTAATCAGAGGCCTGTGCAATGTCTCGAGGTGGTTTACAAATGTATCAACTCAGCGTTCTTGTCTTCCCAAACGAGACTCGTACCAATTTTCCGACCCCGGAGGGTTAAAAGATATGGTGAACCAGGGGCGTGGGACTAAACCTATTACAGCTCACCCCCAACGACCGCGCCACATTGCTCTGATAATTGTACAATGTCGAAAAACTTCGAAAGAAAAAAAAAAAGCCTGAGGGGCGTGGGACTAAACCTATTACAGCTCACCCCCAACGACCGCGCTACACCGGCCTTATATTCTTGTGCAGAAATTATTTTGATGTAAATTCCACTGTGATTTAGTTGTTCTGACAATTGTACAACTGAATAATAGCCTTTCGAAAAACTTGAAAGACTCTTGCGATAACTCCATCCATTTAAATATTTGTGGAATTGGACATTTAACCCTGGACTCCAACGAACCTTAACGTAATGTTGGGTGTCGTTTCTCCACAACTCGAAGACAACAGTTGCCACAAAATCCGGTCTTCCTTTTGGAGCTAGGGCCACATGTAGCACTCCCATAGAATCCAACAAGGGAGATATGAGTATGTCGTGCTAAATTCATCTCCTGCCTTATAAGAATATCTAAGAGTTCGGAAGAAATGTGGAAAAAATACCGTGGTGAAACCAAAAAATTTCGTGCCATTTAATGCATTCTCAACAGCCTTTCGTTGATTGTTTAGAATGGTATAGAGTAATTTTCCAGATCGTGTCAAGATCCAATTCGGATTGTGAAATCTTCCTGTACCGCTAATAAACTCAATTGTCTGAAAGTAGCCCGTTCAGTTGATATGGTGGGTATTCTCATAACAAGCACGTATTGATTGATTAAGGAAATTTATAAGATTACGGACTCTGCAGCTTAATCGGATAAAATTTCAACTTCAGTTTTGCAAGTGAAAACATGGAAAAATGTGGCAATGTGGAAAAATTACTCTTAGCTAGGCTTCTTGATGGAAACGCCAGACTCCTTCTCAGCTTGGAAGACCCTACCTAGAGGACGAAACCCCTCACTGTACATCCCAATGAATCATCCAGGAACACCTCTCAGCTACGATAAAAAGAATAAAAGGATAGAGCTCTCGGCGTTGATAAACCTCTGAAGGATGTGCCATGCATTCGGCTTCAATAAGCATCGTGTGGTGGTGATTGATTTATAAGATTACGGACTCTGCAGCTTAATCGGATAAAATTTCAACTTCAGTTTTGCAAGTGAAAACATGGAAAAATGTGGCAATGTGGAAAAATTACTCTTAGCTAGGCTTCTTGATGGAAACGCCAGACTCCTTCTCAGCTTGGAAGACCCTACCTAGAGGACGAAACCCCTCACTGTACATCCCAATGAATCATCCAGGAACACCTCTCAGCTACGATAAAAAGAATAAAAGGATAGAGCTCTCGGCGTTGATAAACCTCTGAAGGATGTGCCATGCATTCGGCTTCAATAAGCATCGTGTGGTGGTGATTGAATGCATATCTGGCCTTAGGAGGCCCTGCCGGGGTGGACGAATCCCACCGCTGCACATCGCAGTCCGACGCCCAGGAACACCTCCCAGCCGCAATAAGCATAGTCACTCAATCATGCCCTTTTATGCAGGATGCTGATGGTTGATAGCTGTGATAGTTCGGTGATAGTAGCTTGTGTTCCCGTACAATCAATCCTGCAGAGGTCGGTAGCCGAAAGTAAATAGATTTATCAACCTCGTTTAAGCTAATCAGAGAAATAATACGTGTTGATTAGTAATACCGAGGTTGAAGCAATGCTTGATTTGAAATATTGAGACGACTCTTGCAACTACCCTTAAGGTGAGGAGGTTGGTACGGATCATCTTGTGCAATTTTTGACAGTTATAGTCCAAATAAATAAGGGCGCATGTAGCGCAGTGGTCGGAGGCGCGCCACAATACACATGGAATCAATCCCGCGCCTCCGACTCACCAAATCTTCTATCCCTCCAGGGTCGGCAAACTACCAGACTTGTCTGGGAGGATAACAGTACTGGTTCAGTAGAGTGATAAACGATCGCGAGTCATTGTAAAGGCCAGATGTGCATTCAGTCACCTCCAGCGGTAGTTAGTGAAATCGAATGCATGGCGCACTATGAGAGACTGATCAACGGCGACAGCTTTATCCTTCTCATTTATAGGGTAAATTTGACAAGTTCCATTTTCATCTATTACACAATTTTATACGATTCGCTAGATGATGAAGCCAACATCTACTCGGATTCCCTTCGGTTTTCTTGTTTTTCTGTAAATTCACGTAGACATCGGGACGTACGGTCTTGTTTTGCCGACTCACGTAATACTGCGGACTTCCTGTTCTGCTCGGGTTTGATACAGGAAGAACGCCTCCACTTTAGAATGAAAATTGGCGGGGTCATCACTCATCATTCGTTTGCTGAGAGTTACAACTGCACAGATGGAATCCAATGGATAAAGCGCGTAGGTTCAAGTCATCTCCTTATTCTTTACCTAGGTTTGCTAAAAATGTTAAGGCCATAAGTTTATGTCTTAAGATCTTTTCCGACTGTGTCGACACAGAGTTGAAACTGCTCGGTTTTATAGTAGGGATCATATCTCTTATTTTATGGCTTGTTCCGCTCTTTCCGCAATTTATGCAGAATTACAGAACAAAGAAATGTGAAGGCCTTTCGCCAATGTTCTTACTGTTTTGGTAAGTTCCTTAACATGTTAAAGGACTTACCGTCTTTTGCATCGTGATGGCTATCATTTAGGCTTTCCGGTGATACGTGTAATATGTTGGGAGCGATTCTAACGAATCAGACACCGATCCAGAAAATTATTGGAGTGTATTATATTATTCAAGATCTTGTACTTTGGATACAGTATGGTTATTATACCAAGATCTATCCTAAACTTGGCAGCCAGCGTAGTGAGTTTTTCCTATTTTGTGGATATTTTTAGCGTTTATCTTCTTCCTTTTAATTGGCCCACTTCGCTTTCATTTTCAAATTGACCGTCCTTTTGTTAGAAAAGAAAAATTGAGTCTAAGCCAAGTCCCTTGAAGATGTTACGATTAGTTAACTCAGCAAGTAAATACAGTGCTAGATTTTTATATGCTTCATTTTATGACATATATTTTGACATCCTCCCAACAGTTTGTCGCCTCATCGTGGCTAAGAGAGGTTCCTGGGTGTCGTGCTGCTGTGTGCAAGGACGTTCATCCTTTCAGCAGAGTCTTCCAAGTAGAGGAGTCCGGAGTCAGTGAAGAGTGAAACAATATTAGGATCCACCACCGTCCTAGTTTCAACCTAGTCGAATGGTGACAAATCTCCCTCTGATCCACGAGGGCGGCGACTGCTTGTGGTGGTGACGACCTGAGGCGGACTTTGGCATGGCTGACCTCGGGAATCCAGGGAAACACAGTAGCTAAACCAGCAAAACTTCGAAAATTGGAGGTTGTGCCTGGACTTCCACAACCAGTGAGGAGGAGCCATCCAAGTATCCGAGTAAGTCATCGTACTGAGGAATACTGCGATGGGAGTTTGTAACCTGTGAGCATGGTACTAAAGTACTTACTTACTTCGATACTTGGACGATCGGTCTTCACGAGTTGTGCGGACCCAGCACATATGCCATTCGTTCCTTTCTCTCGCAATCGTAGTCCATGGTGGTAGTCTTGGAACAAGACCAACCATGGTACTAAAATGCTTCAACTTATTTCCATATTTAGGTCCAACATTTATAGACAACCATGGATATAACTCTAACCGCACTATAGAGGCATGCTCCGCATAACCAAAATTAATGTGAAAGCCTTAAATGCTTACAAAGTAAGCGTTAGTCCATGTGCTTTCACTTAGTGCAGGTTTAAAACTATTACTTACTCTCAAATCTTATTTTTACAACTTCTCAGTTAGTATTCTAGACCTCCTGAATACCAAGATAGTATAGTAACAGCCACGTATTTGCTCATCGGGAAAACGGTGAATTATTAATGTTTAAAACGGTTTGTTTTTGCATACAATTTTTACAATTTACCAGTTTGCTCCCTTGCATTTCCAATGTGTGCCTAAGCTATGAACAATAAGAATTGCAAGTACGTTGATGGTTTTCTCAATGTGTAGAAAATAAACCAACATCTGATTACTTTGGTACAGATTGAATCCCCTCGATTGTAGCTCTTCAATATTGGAGATATTGTTGAGTTAGCAATAAGGCGCCCGTTGTGCAAGGCGGATAGCATAACAATTCCCTTTTATCTTCTTAATTCGACAGCGTTTCTTTGCTTTTATTTCCTTGTGTCTTCACCGATCATCTGCTCAGCTGAGTGCGGTTAATCTTCTTTGGGACTGTCTCTTTTATCTACCTAGAAAATGTTTGTGTCATCGGTATATCAATTTTGTTTCATGGCCCATCTCTCACATATAGTGTGCTAGTAGCAGCACTTCTTTTGATCGATTCATTTCCTCGCAACAGTCATCTATGAAGGTCTTCAACGTTTGCGGATGGGTTCGGCTGCAGCTTGAGGATTTTCCTTTCGTCGCTAAGTCATTGAATGCTGGTTAAGTTGATCATTCCTAGAATCCTGAGATAACCGGGCCAAATATTGGATTTCAGGCACTGAACTTTTCCAAAACAGTCTGGTACTAATATAGCGGACACTCCGGGGTCGCGATAATGGTACCAGATTTGGTGTGGCTCAAGCGAGGTCGAACTAGCACCGTTGTGATGATGCGAAATAAGTCGTATACGACTCAATGCAAACAAAGCTGAAAAATTAGGCATGCTCTCATGCGACCGCCCCAAAAAATTATACCTGATAAATGTCCTTCCACATATAAAGATTATCTGGTGCTTTAGCCTGAATAGTATCCTAATTTCTTTCCTTTGCCTTCCTTCGTTTTATACATTGGTTCAGGCACCCACTTAAATATACCATTCTCTGATACCATCAAACTTAATTCTGCGTTATGTTTATTTATATGATCTTACAAACTGATCTTCTTTAGCTGGGGCGAGGTTGGTATAGGTCTTCGTTGTCGTTCTCGTTGTTGTTGGTGTTGTTGGTCGACGGCTGACGGTTCGGCGATTTCGCCTTCCTCAGAGCCTAGACGTATTTTATGTTAGAATACTTTAATTTTTCGGTGGAAAAAGGATTAAAATGTTAATGAAGATCAAACGTTTAAATAAATGGTAGGCTAGGATGTTAAGGTCAAATGTAGTTCTACGCCATATTGAATAGAAAGCCTACTCACCGTGATGTTACGAGTAGGACTGGCCCACGCGTGGTTCACGTGGTGTCGCAAGCAAGGCACACCCCGGGGTCAAAATATCATTTTGAAATAGGGCACCATGTCACGTGTGATAATGAGGCATTCGTCTTTCCGGTTCATCTTTGGATTTTTGAAATCCGCAGAGTCACTCCAAAATCATTGCCATTGCGCTTTTGTACTCTATGGGTACCCAGAGGAGTGCATTGTCAAATTTTAACTTTCCCATCTAGGTGTTCTTTTATGCGAACACAAAGCGGTTTAGCCGTCTCCCCAATATATTCTTCACCACATGCGTTACATGAGATCAAGTATATTATACCTGAACTCATGCAATCGCAGTCTCTCCCGTTAGGACATATCATACAATTTTTTGAGTTGCACAATCGATCATAGAGACGGTTGCGAATTAACTAACGGCGTAGGGTATTAGATGGGATGTCAGTAATCGTTGCATAATTTTCATGACCCCTTTTTCTTAAGCATCTCTTAATGGCGCAATTTACTTCAATTGAAATGAAGGGTAGCTTAAAGGGAATCTTACTTACGTTCGTAACATTGCTTTGGGAAACCACCCTGCGCTTTTGTCTAACCTGAGTGGTTTCTACTTCGTAGTCATTGGAAATGGCTATTTTTCGTGCCAGGTTTTGCGATTCCTTCCCTTTCCTCTTCTCCTGTACACACATTTTAACCGTACGGCACATGTTTTTGATAAGTGCTTTTTTATGTGTGAAGGATGAGAGAAGAGGTAGTGAACTAGTATGTTTTTACTACTTGGCTTACGATACCATTTTGTTGTATAGCCACTTTCTGAGAGCTTTCTTTGGATGTTTAAGAATGGAAGCCAGTTCTCGGTTGGTTTTTCCCGTGTGAATTTTATATACTGTGACGGTCTGTTTAACAATTCAAAGCACTCATCTATCTGTTCTTGTGTGGAACAGACGTTGTAGCAGTCGTCTATGTATCGACAGTAAAGGTCGGCGATCGAGAACTGGAGCTTCCACCTTAGACATGAAAGCGATGACAAGGCTTAATGTTAAACGCTGTCTCATGGCCAACCCTCTAATTTGTGCAAAATATTTTCCAGACCATCTGAAGATTGAACAAGTAAGACACTGTTTTAAGAAAGTCATTAGTTGCGCAATCGACAAGCCGTACATTTTTATTTTCTTCTCGTGCTCTACGAGAAACTCGAGAATGGCTTAAATTGCAGGGTCATTCTGCACGTTGGTATTAAAATATCGTCGAATAGTACCATTACATGCGTGCTGTTTGGTTGTGCGCACCGTGTAGATGGGTTGGAATGGATTTTAGTAACTGGGTCAGGATAAGGTTTAGGAGCCACGTTATTCTTTCCGTTGGCCCACCTACACAACTGATGATCGGTCTAACTTTAAATGATGATGGGTTCGTTGATGTAATATCATCAGTTGAAGTAAGTGTGGGTGTTTTAATAAGCAAGTAAAGGACAGGGCAAATTGGATGTTTGTTTTTAAGTCGAGAAATAGCTGAAGGCTCTAAACCTGCGGCCTTTGCCGTGTTGACCCATTCTTTATTTAATTTTCATTATTGATTTCTATACCCCTTTTCAGAGGATGCTGGATAGAGAGAAACATCATTGAGGTGCTCCTCTGTTCTAATATCCAACTGACTAGGAATAACTACAAATTCTCCTCCTTTATCACTAATAGAAAGTCCAACAGATTTTGAATTCAAGAGCTGTCTAACCTAACGTATACCAATTTTCTGTTAGTGTGTGAGGTTGGAGCTTATTTTTCGTTTTCGATGGTGATTAAGTATGCGGAGAATTTCATCTGGAAATAAAGAAAATGCAGGGTCAATATTGCCATAGCTCTTGTTTAAAAAAAGTTCGGAGAAAAGGTATCAGTGGTAGTTCCCCTCTCCCTTGTACAATTTTACCTAACTTTTCTAGCCTAGCCCTATAACGTAGCTGATCTTTATGTTCATGCAGACTGCACGTGATCCTGCGCAGAATTGGTTTAGAAATGGGTTGACTAGGCGCGAAACTCGGATCCAATTCTAGCAATGAATGCGCATTTTCCGGAAGCGTTATGCCTCCTCCACGCACCAGCGACACCAACAACACCAACAACAACGACAGCGAAAGCCTATACCAGCCTCGTATGAGCTAAAGATGATCAGTTTATACGATCATATAAATAAATACATCAACTATCTATGCCGAGGTTCATAGAAATTCGGTCTTTTGAATTAATTCTGCGTTACCATCACATTTGTTCCTAATGGTCTCACTATGAAGTCAGTATACTTTTTTTGTTTGCTGTTTGTTCTGAAATTTTGGTTACAAGGTTTTTACTCAGCAAATACAATGAGGTATAATACAGTCGATGAATCTGTTGTAAATTTCTTAGTTGAAACTTGTGTTTCTCAAGAATGAGTGAAAACTTTTTGTCTTTCTTAAGAGGAACGTAATGAAAAGCTTAAACATGCGTAAAATGAAATTGTTTTTCTTTTTTTTTTAATTAGAACCAATGGCATTCTATTGTTTATGAGTTTCACTTACACGGTCACTAGATATACGATCGTAGAAACTTGTGTTTCTCAAGAATGAGTGAAAACTTTTTGTCTTTCTTAAGAGGAACGTAATGAAAAGCTTAAACATGCGTAAAATGAAATTGTTTTTCTTTTTTTTTTATTAGAACCAATGGCATTCTATTGTTTATGAGTTTCACTTATACGGTCACTAGATATACGATGGTGCCATTACGCACCTGTTTTTTGGAAGTAAGTAGCTGCGTAACTGGGGTAATACCAATAATAATATCTTTTTAAAAAAAAAACTAACTGAGAAACAGGCGAAACGGAGAACCGGCATGGTGTGGTGGTGAATGCGGTAGCCCACGGGAAGGGTAATGGCGCGTTCGTTCTCCACCGCAGACACCTGCCATCCCGAGTTTTGCGAGCATTTCAGCACCGTTATGGTTGTATTCTACATAACATCCTGCCATAAAAACATTATAGTAGGCAGCAAATAAAAAGCTAATATCTATTCATTTTTAGTATTTTGGAGTACCGCTTGCTTTTCTTCAATAATGGTACTTGTTATGAACATATTTTTATATAGAATCAATTTTAATGGTTTTTAAGGTTCAACAATTGTTGTACCTTGTCTGGCGTTGGCTTCCTTGGGATCTCTATGTCTACCTTCTGATAAGGCATTATTCTCCCACTCCATGAGTTCAGTTTCCGAATTTAGCAGAAAGTACGTAATACGCATTTACTCATTCTTAGTTCCCAGCGAGTTTCTATATTCTCGATGCTTGTTTTCACAGGAAACGATTATCTCTTGAATCGGCTTTACAAATGTGGCCCATATTCGAAAGTTATACTGATATGGTATGTCTGCTTAAACTCGACGAAATAGTATGCGTATTGATTTAGCTTTTTATTTCTCATTTCATGGCGGATATATCATTGGATCAGTGGCAGCGTTGTGTTACTTTGGAGGCCGAATCCCACAGATAATCTTGAATTACCGGCGAAAGAGTTGTCATGGATTGTCACTGTTAATGTTCTACATAATTGTAGCTGCAAACTCTACATATGGGTTATCTGTACTGCTGGCGACAACTGATTGGTTATTTTTTTTGAGGTAGCTCTTAATAGTGTATTTATCGTTAGTTGTTCTTGTGAGATCTCGGCTGACTTTTATTTCATTTGAATTTTTACAACATGTGGTTTTTACGGTTTGTTTAGGATGAAAGAAACTTAACAGGATATTTGGATAACCCATCCTCACGGATTGTGCGGGACCCAGCATAACTTCCACTTTTTTTTTTGTAGTTTGCTGGTCTAGCTTTTGTGGTGCTCTGGAAAGTCAGCCTTGCCAAAGTTTGTCTCACGTCGTCACCACCACAGGCAGCCGCCGCGTTTGTGGATCAGAGGGAGATTTGCCATCATG
The DNA here is from genome assembly GCA_009735665.1 of Angiostrongylus cantonensis. Taxonomy (NCBI): domain Eukaryota; kingdom Metazoa; phylum Nematoda; class Chromadorea; order Rhabditida; family Metastrongylidae; genus Angiostrongylus; species Angiostrongylus cantonensis. Next base: position 559,464 of record MQTX01000145.1, on the reverse strand, counting down.
CAACTAGTTTGATACCAGGATGGTAGTAAATCCTAGTATTTGTTTACTCGTAGCTAGGCCTGCTGATGGAAACGCTAGACTCTTCAGCTTGGAAACTCTGCTTAGGGATGAATCCCCAGCTCTACATCGCACCCAGCAACGCCTACCAGCCACGATGACGCGGTAAACCGTTGTGAGGAGCATGATTGTACACGATTCACAATTACGTTTTCTACAATCTATGTTTTGATAGCACCCGTTGGAGTTTCTCCTTAATGCATGGCATTTAATGCAATATTTTTAGACATCTCCCGTGGTTAGCGGGAAGTTTGGGATGCGTTTTGTTCGATGTCGTAGTTATTTCTCAATACTATTACTACCGTGGCAGAAAGGAGGAGGGATCTGATGATACTGAAAGCGAGAACCTTCTAGTAAATGAAGATTATAGCGACGAATAACGCGAACCAATAATCCTCGTGCTAGGTGAGGAAAGATGTCAGTGGCATGTGGAGACCAACATAATTGTTATAACTAAAAGTCAACGTGCTAAGCACACACTTTGTGAATCCTTATCCTTATATTCTTTCCCTGTTCTGTGATGGTTTTCACTATTTCTTTGTAATACTGATTATTCAGAGGCCTCAGATCTGCTCATTGTTTATAGTAGTAACCATATGAGATATTTATTGCTGATTCCCTAGTAATCCTAACAATATTCCGTTGTTTATTTCCTTCAGTAACTTTGAAGTATGCAAAATCATTCATTCTTCATCTTGTACTACTATTTGCTTGTCTAATTCTAAAGTTCTTCAATGACTGTAGGAAAGATTCAATCGTTGTGCTCTAAGCTTTACTTGATAAAGTTACTGTTATTCCCTAACGCAAAGTTGGAAACTGTATGAAGAAGCAATGCAACGGATAACGTAGGCAAGTAACGCGGCTCATCCATCTGAAACTCCAGTTATCAGATGTGGGATTACGAAGGATAGGGATGCTTCATAATTTGCGCTGGAAATGTTAGCTATTGTAGAAGTTTTGCACTGGGAGCTGCAACTAGCAGTGAGCAAGATTTTGTACCCAAGTGCTTTATCGAAGAAGATTTTGTACCCAAGTGCTTTATCTAACATATAAATAGCGTTATTCTTATGAACAACATTTGTTGCGTCTTGCTACTAATGTGTCCAATATTTTCACTCACAAGTTCTCATTTCACTAATATTTCCCGAATTTCAGTGGAGTGAGATCCGACAAGGCTAGTGAGGTACTGGCCGTTAAATATGGCCATGGCTATATTATAGCCGTAGCCTGAGCAAAAGTTATTTATGCATCTTATCTAGTGATCAACTCAATCACTACTTTCAGCAGACGAGTTCACAATAAACAATGTTGGACGCTAAAATCCCTGTGGCTACCGCATACCCAAGTTCACCACCCCCAATCGTTGATTCTACCGTTTTGCTATGCATCTTATCTAGTGATCAACTCAATCACTACTTTCAGCATACCAGTTCACAATAAACAATGTTGGACGCTAAAATCCCTGTGGCTACCGCATACCCAAGTTCACCACCCCCAATCGTTGATTCTACCGTTTTGCTATGCTGATGTTTTTCCCTACAGTCTTTGCACGATTTTCTCGACAATGGGTTTGAATAATCCTTGTAAGACAGTATCATTACAAAAACCAGCACGTTAGAAGACTAATTGGGCTACAGAACTCTGCTCCTCTTCCGCTGCTTTTGCTGGCAAGCCCATGTGATAGCACTTCTTCTCTTCGCTGCTGCCACGCGGGACTTCTGCAAGTGCCACAGTTCGAACTTTTTCATACTGAGGTTTAACTTTTATGTGAACAGTATTAATACAATAACAATGACAACGGAATCAACATATGTACTAGGTACTTTGGCTATTTCCAGTCTGAACTGTAACGTAATAAAACTGTAAAACTATCAGTGAGGGCGAGATAATGCGAAGAACTTTATCGCAACCGGCTAGGAGCATTAACCTGACCATTGACATCGGTCCTTATACAGTGTCTGTCGAAAGCGAAGGGATTTGTGCTTGTCAGGATTATTATTCCCGACAGGCCAATGAATAAATGCCCTTTAGCAGTGTTCACTATGACAGGATATCGGGCAAGAGAGTAGGTCAAATAGTTTGATCTGATATGCATCTGCCTTTAAGATTTTTTTCCTCTACTGGATACTGGTGAGTGTCGACGTTCATCAAATACGACGCGTGAGTTCAAACACCACCTACTGCATCATGAAGAGCAGCGAATGAAATCTGCAGTGTCCCAGACGGATGTCGTCATTGTGCTGCAGCAGGCGCAGTATCGTTATACTTGGATAACTGAACCTCTTATACTTTACTAATACAATTATGCAATGAGACCAACGTAAATATGTCAAAACGACATAAATCATAATTATTATGCAACGCTAACATTAAGAAGAGTAAGGTGGCAAAGAGAAGACAAAAGTAAGATGACATACCCAACGATGTGGAACCCAGCTAGAAGTGAGCCGACGACTGATGGCGGTCTTTGTATAGTGCCGTTTGAGGAGACGGAAATCACCATAGTTCCGAGGTCTTCACGACGGACACAGATCCGACAAGATTATTCGACCTATCGTACTTGAGAGACGTTGTTGTCAGTATGAGCGCTAGAAGTGGGCGCTTATTGGTGGAACTGTCGACGATAATGGTGGGCATAGACATCTAATAGTTTTACTTTAATTGCACATCACAATGTTTTGACTTTTATTTACTGCCTATTATTTTTCACACAGCACGGCATTACGTCAAATACGACCACAATGATGCTGAGGTTTCAGCAAAACAAGAAACTTCACGCGAGCTTTGCACCCGTGGTTACTCTTTCCGGAAATTCACGTGTTATCCAGTACACCATACAGGCCCTTGCCTTGCCTTTCTCTCAGTCAATTTTTACTCTACCATGCTATCGGCCATAACCTATCAAAAGGAATTAACTAGTAATTTGATTTACTAGTTTTACCTGCATGTGTTTTAGTAAGTCTTTTCTTTGAAAGCTCTATTATTACATAGCATTGCAAAGCTCACTTCATGGACTTCCACCTTTTATGGACAAGTTATAATATCCATTATGTCTTTAACAAGTTTGAAAGGCTAGAACTTGAGATAGTAAAACAGCAATTCCAATGAAACCACTTCTACGAAATCAAACTCAGGTGCACGTAGTAGCATAAACGGCTCGAAACACAAAGGAGCTCTAGGGACAAGTAAGCCTAAACGAGTGCATAGTGAATCGTTGGTTTGGAATACTTCATCCTGAAAAATTCCATTTCGAAGGTGAGGCATATCGCGGACGTACTTCTGCTATTGACGACAATGAATTCAAGGATTTAGTAGAAATGTCATTTGCAACTCTTTAGGAGCTTGAGAAGAAAACTTCGCAAACATCTCGACTTTTTCGGAGTATCTTAAAGAAATTTAAAGTTGAAGACGTTCGACAAATAGGTGCCGAACGAGTAGAATGACATTCAAAAGAAATCCCGGTCAATGTTTCGTCTGCACAACTAGGACCACCCGTTTGTTGGCCGTATTGCGCCAGGAGAAATGGTCCCTCTACAACCGGCGGCGATAGGGTCGGTGGTTGCCTCATAATAAAGCTCCGTAGCGCTTCCAAATATCCGATATCCCACTAGCTTTTCAGATTTTCCGGGCCCAATGATAACGGCGCTAACGAATGTCACAGTGCAAAATGCAAAGGATTAAATTTTAGCTGAGGGTTACACCATCTGCGATCCTAGTGATCTATAGAAGGGAAAATGGTGGAAAGATGTTTGAGTAAAACCCATCGTTGATTAACTCAGATAGTCATTATAATTAAGTCAGTTCCATCAAACAAGGTCACAGCAGATTTTTTTCTACGACCAACAAATGCCCAGTAGTAATTGGTATGAAAAGAATAAGCTAATCTCTAATGGGAGAAGACTATGTAGACATTGTGAATAGAATCACACAATCATTGACGTTGAACTTTACGAGTTTTGCTCAAAATATTGCTGACACGGCAATAGACCTAATATTCACAGAAGTAACAATGTAAACCATAATTATTAATGTAACTGTAATAGATAGCTGTACAAAATTATTTATTCCGCATTAGTTACAACATAAAACACGTATGTAACAGCCTAGTTTTAGAACATGAAAGCATAAGGAATTGGAAAAGTGATGAAAATTTCTCCCTACGGTGTACTCTAAGAATGCTACCAGAGGTGCTAACGATGAACGTTCCACAAGTGGACGGCACTATGCTCCTTACCCGCTTGTTCGCTACAAGCGAACAATAATCATTCATGCTCTCTTCGACTCGGATTTCGATTCTTCTACCATTCTCGCAAAGGTAGAGTTACGATTGCATAACAGTGCCTTCGGTGAGTCGAATTCGATGATTCGACCGTTTTTCAATACCATTACTCTGGAATGCAACATTATATATGGAATAACTCTCAACGGATACACAGTAGTAAATACATAATCAAAGCCTAAAGAATTAGTTATTAGTAACTAACGCAGTAAAAATGGCTAGACTACATAATGAAATATAACAGTTTGCTCCTCCCAAAGGTGTACAGCGGGTGAACTCACCCCTCAGCTCTCCTCAGCATGGTCTCCTATGCTGAGGACTCCGGCGTTTCCGTTCGCAAGCCCCGCTAAGAGTGAACCAATACTAGGATCTACCACCGTCCTGGTATCAAAGTCGCATGGTGGCAAATCTCCCTCTGATCGACAAGTGCTGCAACTGCCTTTGTGGTGAAGACCAAGTGCAGACACTGGCCAGGTTGACCTTAGAATTCCAGGCACCCTTAATGGGTTAACCAGCAAATCTCCAATAGATAGAGATTATGCTGAAGTCCGCACAACCAGTAAAGATGGACCACCCAAGCATCCAAGCAACCAACTAACTAATAGCTTGCTCCGTGAACAATACGAAGGTGAACAAATCTTTCCATGAATTTTAATAAAATTTCAAATAATGCCGTACTTAATGTGACAAACCTGTCGTAATCCATGATCGTATTTAGACGATGGGCAATAGTAAACACTGTACAATTCCGGAAATATTCGCGAATAGTTCCCTGATAGTAGTGGAATGTTTCACATTTTTTGCTGCTCATTTCTCGAATTAGAAATCACTAGTTGTTCCCAAGAAATGAGTGCAATAAAAAGGCAGCTTTATACAAACCTGAATGAGCGCATCAGTTTCAACATCGACTGCAGCTGTCGCCTCGTCAAGAACAAGTATTCTTGAATTTCGAAGTATAGCGCGTGCAAGGCATACCAGCTGTCGCTGACCAACACTGGAAATAAAAACTACGTTCTGTAAATACAGTATTGAACAGTGAGCAAGAAAATAAAAGTTGTTAATGGTTTTATTCTTCATATTCTATTAGATTCATGATAGCCACTGAAAGAGTAGAGATAACCACAACAAACCCTGAAGTCTCCGCTTGGCTTCCGTTCTAAACATTGAAACGTCATCAAAATTATGTTTACTGTTACATCATTATGCTTAGAATGAGATAGTTCATATCTGTATGGTTGTGGATTACAACAAGTGTGGTTTAACCTATTATATTTCCGTTCTATTCCGCCTAATATCTCCGTAAGCTCACAGTTTACACTTCGTTATGATAAAGATCAGGATAACTATAGAAAGGTAATGTTAACTTTCTACTTACTGCCTATAACTATTTTTCACGGCATGGTATTACGTGAAATACGACCACAACGATGCTGAGATATTTGTAAAACTTGGATCCAAGGTCAGATCCAACCACAATTAGCCTCTGCAGGGGCTCACATGTTAAGCACGGCACCACTAAGGCCCTCGTTCTGCCTTCCTCTCAGCAAGTCCTTTTAGCCTAACGGTGTCATTATAATTTCGACTACAGCCCCGGCTTAACTGTGTTCAGTGCCGATTTGTGCTCCCCATTCCCGCTGACGGGTGATTACTCATTGCACTGTTAGGATAAAAAGACTGGCTGATCGCAAGGCAAAACTCGGTGGTGCCGAGTGTAACATTTGAGTCCCCAGAAAGAGTAATTTGCAAGTATCTCAGCATCGTTGTGATAGAGATCTTTTATTCATTACTATACTATTTTTTAAACTCTATGTAACCCGTCTTCATGTCTACTGTGCGAATCCCAGCACTTCTCACATTCGATTCATTTCCTCGCATACTATAGATTAAAAATTGTAACCTATTATATTTCCGTTCTATTCCGCCTAATATCTCCGTAAGCTCACAGTTTACACTTCGTTATGATAAAGATCAGGATAACTATAGAAAGGTAATGTTAACTTTCTACTTACTGCCTATAACTATTTTTCACGGCATGGTATTACGTGAAATACGACCACAACGATGCTGAGATATTTGTAAAACTTGGATCCAAGGTCAGATCCAACCACAATTAGCCTCTGCAGGGGCTCACATGTTAAGCACGGCACCACTAAGGCCCTCGTTCTGCCTTCCTCTCAGCAAGTCCTTTTAGCCTAACGGTGTCATTATAATTTCGACTACAGCCCCGGCTTAACTGTGTTCAGTGCCGATTTGTGCTCCCCATTCCCGCTGACGGGTGATTACTCATTGCACTGTTAGGATAAAAAGACTGGCTGATCGCAAGGCAAAACTCGGTGGTGCCGAGTGTAACATTTGAGTCCCCAGAAAGAGTAATTTGCAAGTATCTCAGCATCGTTGTGATAGAGATCTTTTATTCATTACTATACTATTTTTTAAACTCTATGTAACCCGTCTTCATGTCTACTGTGCGAATCCCAGCACTTCTCACATTCAATTCATTTCCTCGCATACTATAGATTAAAAATTAGAGGTTAGATTAGATTAGAAAAGATCGAAGAAAAGATTAAAAAAGAAAAAAGATAAAGAATAGATAGATTAAAAAATTTAGTTAAAAAAAACCAGTCCTTTTGTTCCTGACCTCACCAAATTTGCCTTCATGCGTTCAAAATGAAAATCCTGACAAATAAGAACATTTTGTCCATTAATGATTCTAAATGGAAGCCTGATAGCGCAGCGGTAGTGATGCCGTTCATCACTAGCATTGTACTGGTTTGACTCCAAGCAGGCTCACTAAGTCTCTCACCCCTCCTAAATTAAGGAAATGGTACCAACTTTTCTGAAAACTACGTACTCTGTACAACATAAGCAGTAACGGTCCAGCCTGGCTAGAATCCGGGCCGAATGGCCTAATCGACTCGACCAGCATTCAGCCATGTTCACAAAGAAGACGAGAATCCTCCAACAGCAGACGGCTCACACGCAAAGTCAGAAGACCACCGAGGATGAGAAATAGGAGCAAACAAAGCGGATCCATGAAGTACTCGGATTTGTACATATGAAGACAGGTCGTGTAAAATAAAATAAATGTTGTTTCCCAATGTTTAACATTTTTTTTACTGTCTACTACTTTTGGTGGCAGGCACAATGATGCTGACATATTTGTAAAACTTAGAACCTCAGGCTTGCTTCAAACCCGCGATTATGCGACTCTTAGGTAATCGTGGGTTCGAAGCTGCACAGGTGTTCTGAGTTTTACAAATATCTAAGCAATACTGTGGTTGCTCCTCAAAAGATTAAGTTGCTTATAGAAGGATATAGACAACAGTTTTGCTGTCAACTCAAATTTCATCATAAGTTAGTAGCATTCTTTTAAGAAAATCGATTAAATCAACAACAGAAAGAACTCTAGTCCTTTAGTTCATACATTTGCCGCTGTCGAACAACAAGAAGAGCGTAGGACTTCTTTTTTCAAGAACCAGATTGATGTAAACACCATTCTGTTGCTGTGTCGCTACACCAAGAAAGACACTTTGTGTTCTACATTCAAAAAATTTGAAGTTTTCGCTAAGGACAAGGTGACCATAATAGCAACTTAATGTCCTCAGGTGATCAATAGAGAACGAAACCGGAAGTTTTCTTAAAATCGATTCTAACACTCTACCACATATGTCAAGAGAAAGAGAAAGACCCGCAGATAATTTTAAGACTGTGGCCTCTCTACGCGTTAGATTTTGTACACCAGGCAATTCATAAAACTAGAAATTCCGGTAATAACCACTAAAGTTTTCACTGTATTCAAAATCAATGTAACACTGTATTCCTAACCTGATATTTTCACCACCTTCACTGATAGAATAATTGAGACCTCCTTGCAATCCGGAAACAAAGTCTTTTAGGTGAGACAGTTCAAGTGATCTCCATATTTCATCGTCATTGTTTCTTTCAAATGGATCCAAATTGAATCGTAAAGAACCCGAGAACAGAATCGGATCCTAAACGTACTAAACGCAGCTATACATAGTAACTCCGAGAAATACGAGAAATGGGTTTAAATAGAGAATACTGTGACTATACAAGAAAACAAACGATGAACTACTTTCCGGAATAAATTTCAAACCTGAGGTATTATGGTGAGATTACTGCGAAGGACGTGCAGCCCAATATTAGCGATATCAACTTTGTCGACAATAATTTTTCCAGAGACCGGTTCGATCATACGGAAAAGTGCAAGCGTAAATGAGCTTTTTCCTTAAAAACTAACCGCTGCATAGAAATGAAATGAAGAGCGAAAAGTAACTAACTAACTAATGTACCTGCTCCAGTGCGACCAACGATTCCTACCTTCTCTCCTTCTTTTACACTGGCCGAAATGCCTTTAAGCACTAGATCTAATCCTTCACGATACCTGATAATAAAAGTAAGAGCACTGCTGTTAACCTTTTATTTGATGTCTACTATAATTTCTGACAGCAGGGCACGATGTGACATATAACCACAACGATGCTGAGATATTCGTAAAATACTGGATTACTGACCAGATCGAGCGGGCGGGGGGTTACACGCTACCTTTGCTTTGCGTATCTCTTAGTTAGCTAATTTTCTAGCTAACGCTGCATCAGCAATCACCCATCAATTAAGAGCACTATTTATAAGCGTACGGTTCTATTCCCCCAAACGAATAAAACGTATAAGAAACATTCACTACCTTGTCGAGTAATCAACAAAATCCACTGCACCATGCGATGGCCATTTTGCAGGTGGTTTGTTTTCTGGTACATCCCATGGAGCCTTAAAACCAACGGTATTGCAGCAAATTCAGTGTAATGAAGAGAAAGAAACCCAGGAATAGTTGGACACACCTCGGTTGGTGTGTTTGTGTATTCTTCAATTCTTTCAACAGCAACAATATTTGCTTCTATTTCACTTATTTGACGAACTGCAAAATTAAGCACTTCTGTTATCTGAAATTTAAAACCTTACAGGATTCATTACAATGTTTATGTTACATCCCAAAAAACAAAATTGAACTCACATTTAACGCGTAGGAGATGGATACACCAATTATACCGGGACTTGTGACCCAACCAAATTCCTTTGAAATGACAGCGAAGAAGGCCGCGAAAAAAATCTTAACACCTACGCAGTTTTCTGGGCAGAAAATACGAACGTAGAATACTTACCACCAGGTTGCCGATGAATTCCAAGCGTATTCCTAACCATCGATTAGCAACGATGTTAGAATATTTGCATCTGATAAATTCGTCAACTATCTTACCAGAGCCAGTTTGGAATTCTTCCACCTGCATACAAGCCTTTTACTTTAAAAAAGGTAAACAAAAATGGATTAGTATCTTACAAACTGTCTTTCTTTAAGCTAACGCATAGCTGGTATTTCTTTTCCAAATACGATGGCTGACGCTTTAGTAATTTCGTCTTCTTCAGAGCAAAAATATACTCCTTAGACGAAGTAACGTCAACCGTGTCTTGTTCACACACCATGAGCAGTAGTGAAGCAATAGTGAGCAATTGGTCGTAGTACATACATGGTTGACCTTACTCCAAGGAGCACGTCTACGCTCTGAGAAAGCCGAAATCGTCGAAACGTCAGCGATTGTACTTGAAAAAGTAGGGTTACCAACCTCGCACTACCTTAAACAAAGACAGTTCTTATAGGATATTACTCATTATTAATCCCAAGGTTAAATGAAAATGAGTTTTTTGAATTAGAAACAAAACATTTCTGAAGAAGGCGAAGTCCGCCGAAACGTCAGCTTATTTGTGAATAAAGAATAATAAAAACACCTCGCGTCTGCTCACAAAACATTTCACTTTTTACTGTGTTCTTATCAAAAACCAAAAAAATAAGAAGTTTTAAAATCACAGCCGTCATGGTTTAAGTCGACCGTGTAAAGGTCAGCAGAAAACCTTCTTGTTAACAATCTTAACGACGAGCAATTTTTCATCACGCGCAGGTCATGGCGATAAATGATGAATGCGGCCTTATTCCTGTGATTTTCGTTGTAAAATACATTTTCGTTTTTTAAAAGTAATTTATACTTTCGTCGCATACTAAGTAATCTTTTTCTTCATTTACGCATCTTTGCATGCTTTTGAATTTATTGAAATCTTGAGTGCGAAGAGAAAAATCCAAAATCTTCACTATCCAATCGCGCTGTTTCCCGAGTTTGGTGAATCATTGAAGGATACATCTATAGTGCAAAAACATCTCCACAAGTCTCTTCATTGATATACCATGTTATGGTACCGCAAGGGTATCTCTAAGTGCTGAATTTCAGTGTTCATATGGAGCAATATACTATGCATATACTATACATATACTTCCCTTATTAGCCACCCTCCTTTCTTCAGCGGTTATAGTTTCTTGTTGTGGGAAACCAACTCATAAAAGAAGAATAAAGGATAAAGCACTCGGCGTTGATCAATCCTGAGGGATGCGCCATGCATTCGACTTCATTAAGTATCGTTGGAGGTGATGCACCATGCGATGGCCATTTTGCAGGTGGTTTGTTTTCTGGTACATCCCATGGAGCCTTAAAACCAACGGTATTGCAGCAAATTCAGTGTAAAAGAGAAAGAAACCCAGGAATAGTTGGACACACCTCGGTTGGTGTGTTTGTGTATTCTTCAATTCTTTCAACAGCAACAATATTTGCTTCTATTTCACTTATTTGACGAACTGCAAAATTAAGCACTTCTGTTATCTGAAATTTAAAACCTTACAGGATTCATTACAATGTTTATGTTACACCCCGAAAAACAAAATTGAACTCACATTTAATGCGTAGGAGATGGATACACCAATTATACCGGGACTTGTGACCCAACCAAATTCCTTTGAAATGACAGCGAAGAAGGCCGCGAAAAAAATCTTAACACCTACGCAGTTTTCTGGGCAGAAAATACGAACGTAGAATACTTACCACCAGGTTGCCGATGAATTCCAAGCGTATTCCTAACCATCGATTAGCAACGATGTTAGAATATTTGCATCTGATAAATTCGTCAACTATCTTACCAGAGCCAGTTTGGAATTCTTCCACCTGCATACAAGCCTTTTACTTTAAAAAAGGTAAACAAAAATGGATTAGTATCTTACAAACTGTCTTTCTTTAAGCTAACGCATAGCTGGTATTTCTTTTCCAAATACGATGGCTGACGCTTTAGTAATTTCGTCTTCTTCAGAGCAAAAATATACTCCTTAGACGAAGTAACGTCAACCGTGTCTTGTTCACACACCATGAGCAGTAGTGAAGCAATAGTGAGCAATTGGTCGTAGTACATACATGGTTGACCTTACTCCAAGGAGCACGTCTACGCTCTGAGAAAGCCGAAATCGTCGAAACGTCAGCGATTGTACTTGAAAAAGTAGGGTTACCAACCTCGCACTACCTTAAACAAAGACAGTTCTTATAGGATATTACTCATTATTAATCCCAAGGTTAAATGAAAATGAGTTTTTTGAATTAGAAACAAAACATTTCTGAAGAAGGCGAAGTCCGCCGAAACGTCAGCTTATTTGTGAATAAAGAATAATAAAAACACCTCGCGTCTGCTCACAAAACATTTCACTTTTTACTGTGTTCTTATCAAAAACCAAAAAAATAAGAAGTTTTAAAATCACAGCCGTCATGGTTTAAGTCGACCGTGTAAAGGTCAGCAGAAAACCTTCTTGTTAACAATCTTAACGACGAGCAATTTTTCATCACGCGCAGGTCATGGCGATAAATGATGAATGCGGCCTTATTCCTGTGATTTTCGTTGTAAAATACATTTTCGTTTTTTAAAAGTAATTTATACTTTCGTCGCATACTAAGTAATCTTTTTCTTCATTTACGCATCTTTGCATGCTTTTGAATTTATTGAAATCTTGAGTGCGAAGAGAAAAATCCAAAATCTTCACTATCCAATCGCGCTGTTTCCCGAGTTTGGTGAATCATTGAAGGATACATCTATAGTGCAAAAACATCTCCACAAGTCTCTTCATTGATATACCATGTTATGGTACCGCAAGGGTATCTCTAAGTGCTGAATTTCAGTGTTCATATGGAGCAATATACTATGCATATACTATACATATACTTCCCTTATTAGCCACCCTCCTTTCTTCAGCGGTTATAGTTTCTTGTTGTGGGAAACCAACTCATAAAAGAAGAATAAAGGATAAAGCACTCGGCGTTGATCAATCCTGAGGGATGCGCCATGCATTCGACTTCATTAAGTATCGTTGGAGGTGATTGAATACATATCTGACCTTTACAATGACTCCTGGTGGCCTGTCGATGTATCGAGCCAGTGCTGCTATCCTCCCAGACAAGTCTGGTACCAACTTGCTGACCCCGGAGGGAGATCGAAGGCTAGGTGGGCCATGGGTGCAGGAATCGATTCCACTTGCGTATCGCCTCCAACCACTACGCCACACGGGCCCCAAGGAACCAACTCGTAAGGTTTCTTATTGTAAATTACTGGGATTGGAATGTATCACCTCTCGACTGACTCCTTATGTCACCTTCTCAATGGATAAGCAATCGGTTGATTACAAAGAATATACCAAAAGGATTCCTGCAGTCTCAGATCAATCATCTAATAAAGAGTGGAAATTAACTCATACAGCCCGATATGGCAACTTTCTCTCTCTCCGCACTCCTTGTCCACGAGTACTCTGATAAGAACTAACAATGTCAAGAACGTGTTAAAGATAACATCTTATAAAATAGCAATTTTACTATGATTTTCACACAGCAAACCTTCCCAAATGCTCGGATGGAGGCTGCTCCTTGAATAGTTTCTCCGAAATGAGAGAAAATTGGAGACCTATGAATACTTTCTAAACGTTTCAGTTGGCGCGATGTAGGCACATAGAATTTCTGAAAACGCAATATGAATACGGAGCGTCGGATAAAATAAACAGAAATGTAACTCACCAAGAAAAAATAATATATGATGACGAGCGGTAGAATGACGATGGAAAAAATCGGAGTTGAGATCACAATGACGATTACCGTAAATAAAACCTTAACGAAATAAGCTTGATGGAACAACTCAAACATATGAAAAAACAACTTGCTGCATAACAGTATAATGCTTCATAACCAAACAATGCAAAAACTGCTCTCCACAATGTCAGTAGTACTGACATATCCCCTTCAACACGTAAGCTACTTCTTCACAACTTTCCGCTCTAATCCTCATTACTGCATCTCGTCATTACGAAATTTCGCAATGTGTAATAAGTACCTACTATGACGTATAACTTGATTCTAGTTTGACGCTTTTCAATTTGATTGTAGCCCAAGTTATGGATGACTATTACAGGTGTGTTATCGAATCGAACCAAGGGTAACCACTCAAAAGAAAGCCATTATTTTCGCTACCACCAATAGTACTGTATGGAACATCACAAAATTTGCAACATTAACCAATGTAGTTTCCAAATAGCGGACATTTGGGTACAGATAACAGATTTTAACTCCTCCGTTTACTCCTTACCTAACCCGAAACTTCGAAAATCTACTAAAAAGGGGCCTGATAGCCACATTAAACTAATCATATGACTAAAAGGATGCAGTGGTATGAGCAAAAGTGCCAATTTCGAACTCGCGACACCCTTACCAGGGGCTCATGTGCTATCCATTACACCAACCGAAGCCCTTGCTTTGTCCTTCTCTCAGCCAGGATATAAAACTACGTACTGTAAAATTAGAAACAGTAATCACATGATTACAAAGAAAGGCTATAAACTAACTTGAAGAACACATGTTCCTAGATAACGAAAATTCGTCGGTAGTAGCATATCCACTGTCTCAACATCCTGGATAAAAAACACATTTCAAGGTGGTATATATAGAGTTAAACTCAGAGCTACAGACTATCTACGACTACTATTGCTGTAAGGGATCCGAACACACACAATTTTTCAATTAGATTCTAATAGAGGCCATATAAAATAAAAGGACAAACGACAAAGTTCTCGGCATTGATCAATTCCTGAGAGATGCGCCATGCATTCGACACCAATAAGCATCGTAGGGATTGAATGCATATCTGGCCTTTACAATGACTCGCGTTGACCTATCAATGTATCAAGCTAGTGCCCGGGATTGAATGCATATCTGGCCTTTACAATGACTCGCGTTGGCCTATCAATGTATCAAGCTAGTGCCGTTAACCTCCTAGCCAAGGCTGGTACCAATTTGCTGACCCTAAAGGGATGGAAGGCTTAGTGTGCCTGGGCCACGGGACCAATTACATGAGTATTGCAGGGCGGCGCCATCCACTGCGTTACGTGCGTCCTTTAGGAATATAGAGGCCACATAGCAATATAAAACTACGTATTATAAAATAATATGCACTTGTTAACGACATAAACCTTAGACTCACTTTTGAGCAGCGATTCAGAATTCTACCCAATGGCGTTGTATCATAGAAAGACATTGGTGAGCGCAGAAGATTGTTGATCAGAGGTGCATGCAGATTGTAAGCAGCAGCGAGTCCGGCGAATGATAGATATATTAACGATAGAAGAAAGCTTAACGCTGTAACGGAAGATTCAAGACTTTGCGCTTAACACATCATTTAAAGAATAGGCTTACCCTCAGCAGTTCCCAAGAATCCATAAACTGTCAAACGCCAACCAACAGCCATCTTGTTCTCGTGGTAACCATCATTCTCGTCAGACCTAGAAATATAAATTTTTACAACAAGTTATGGAGAGAAAGTGAGCATAGAATAAAAAAAACAAACCATGCTGAGAGCCAGAAACTGCGCAGAATTTGAATTAACTGATACCCACAAAGGAATAAAATAAAGAGGAAACTTTTCCAGTATGATGCCGCCTTCATGTAGAGAAAATAGACCGACATCTTCACCTAAAGTGAAAAACAGTTGCCAAGAAATGGACATAAAGCTAACAGTTTCGTACTCGAAAAAAAAATCATGGAATTGTCTATAAGAGAAGCAGAACTAATGAGAGAATTAGGAAATGGTTAAGAAATAAAGACGAGCTTTTCGTCAACATATCTAACTGAACTAACACTTCCAGTTTCGATTCCCTCCTTCTTGATTAGTCTGTTGCTGAAAGATTTGATCAAAGACGAGGACAGAGCGGATGCACTACTAAAACTCTTCGTTAAACCTAATCTTTATAATATTGTATTAAAGACAAATGTTAATTAACTCTCTGCAACCTTGTTGGTTTTTCGGAATTCTTTTAACTATTAGACCAGCTGAAGAGGAAAAATTGAGCACTTCCGAAATAGAGTTTTTTTAATCGTAAAAGGAGACTTATAGTTCGTTAAGGTATGTTTTTAAATCCTATATTTGCTTGGAGTTAAGATTGGAGGAATAGTGAAGACGAAACTCAAACGCTTAGAAACGCAGTTGACAATTGGTTGCTGACGGCATTGTTAGGATAACAAACTTGCTGAGAGAAAGGTAAAGCAAGAAAGGACCTCAATGGTGTAGCGCATAACACGTGAGATCTCGCAGACGGGTAACTGCGGGTTCGAATCTGGTCTGGGATTTGAGTTTGGCAAATATTATATCTCAACATCGTTGTGGTTGCATTCTTACAGTGCCGAAAAAACAAAAACGAGCAATAAGTAAAAAGTTATATATTTTAATATGTTCATCTGTGCCTAAAATCTGTAGATTCTAGTGGCTCGTACATCAATTGATAAAATCCATTACTAAATGGGATATGTTGGCTTAAAACTGAATGAAGCAATTAAACCTTAAACTCCAATTAAAAAAGGAATAAAAACATACTTTTTTTCCTCATTCTCATATTGAACTATCGAAAGAAACCAACAGCCATCTTGTTCTCGTGGTAACCATCATTCTCGTCAGACCTAGAAATATAAATTTTTACAACAAGTTATGGAGAGAAAGTGAGCATAGAATAAAAAAAACAAACCATGCTGAGAGCCAGAAACTGCGCAGAATTTGAATTAACTGATACCCACAAAGGAATAAAATAAAGAGGAAACTTTTCCAGTATGATGCCGCCTTCATGTAGAGAAAATAGACCGACATCTTCACCTAAAGTGAAAAACAGTTGCCAAGAAATGGACATAAAGCTAACAGTTTCGTACTCGAAAAAAAAATCATGGAATTGTCTATAAGAGAAGCAGAACTAATGAGAGAATTAGGAAATGGTTAAGAAATAAAGACGAGCTTTTCGTCAACATATCTAACTGAACTAACACTTCCAGTTTCGATTCCCTCCTTCTTGATTAGTCTGTTGCTGAAAGATTTGATCAAAGACGAGGACAGAGCGGATGCACTACTAAAACTCTTCGTTAAACCTAATCTTTATAATATTGTATTAAAGACAAATGTTAATTAACTCTCTGCAACCTTGTTGGTTTTTCGGAATTCTTTTAACTATTAGACCAGCTGAAGAGGAAAAATTGAGCACTTCCGAAATAAAGTTTTTTTAATCGTAAAAGGAGACTTATAGTATGTTTTTAAATCCTATATTTGCTTGGAGTTAAGATTGGAGGAATAGTGAAGACGAAACTCAAACGCTTAGAAACGCAGTTGACAATTGGTTGCTGACGGCATTGTTAGGATAACAAACTTGCTGAGAGAAAGGTAAAGCAAGAAAGGACCTCAATGGTGTAGCGCATAACACGTGAGATCTCGCAGACGGGTAACTGCGGGTTCGAATCTGGTCTGGGATTTGAGTTTGGCAAATATTATATCTCAACATCGTTGTGGTTGCATTCTTACAGTGCCGAAAAAACAAAAACGAGCAATAAGTAAAAAGTTATATATTTTAATATGTTCATCTGTGCCTAAAATCTGTAGATTCTAGTGGCTCGTACATCAATTGATAAAATCCATTACTAAATGGGATATGTTGGCTTAAAACTGAATGAAGCAATTAAACCTTAAACTCCAATTAAAAAAGGAATAAAAACATACTTTTTTTCCTCATTCTCATATTGAACTATCGAAAGACGACCAAGATCGTAATCTGAAAATCAATGAAAATAGAATATTCCAAGGGACCACAATGTAGGCTATTTAAAAAAAAACAAAGCAATATAAATTCACTAACTATTTGCGCCATTTTCTAGCCCTCCATTTAAATCATTACTTGCACTCTCATCGTCGTTTTCCTCATTTTCCGAATTTGACTTATGTTCTTCCACAAATCTGTAGAACATGCCACGCTGGTTCATGAGAACAGAATAGGTCCCACTTTCAATAATGATACCATCTAAATCAGTACTATATTGAGTGCGCAGAGTTTGATATTTTGATTTAGATATTGCACAAGGAGACTTTCGCTTTTAGTAGTATTATTGGGAGCATCGTCCTAAAACCTTGAAGCTTTCGAGGGAACAATGCAAATCTTTAGAGTGAAACGGTTGGAAATTTAACTAAATCCTAGAGTTAAAGTGTTCTTGAAGAATAATTTAGATGTAGCGAAACCATTGCCACCTCAGCTCTAAAACAACGCTGTGAAACCATTCCCACACACATAACATTTCTGGAAAATGCTCAAAAACATGCTTCCTTGGATAGCCGTCTTTATTGGGTGTGCAGACCCGGACATAACTTCTACTGTTTCGTAGTTTTGCTGGTCTGGCCATTGTACTTCCCTGGTGTTTCGAGGTCTGCCACACCAAGGTCTACGTTAGGTTGTCAACACCAAACGCAGTCGCCGTCGTTGTGGATCACAGGGAAATTTGCCCCTCGCGACTAGTTTGATAGCAGGACGGTGGTGGATGCTTGTATTGGTTTACTCCTAGCTAGGCTTACAATGGAAACGACAGACTCCTTCTCAGCTTTGCAGACCCTACCAAGAGGATGAATTCCGTCGCTGTACATCACAACCCGACACCCAGGAACACCTCCCAGCCACGATGAGGCGGTAAACAGTTGGGTAGGTCAAAATCATAATACCAACAAAATGATGGGTTTTAAACGCTGCAGCATTACTGATGTTAAGTCCTTTGTAATAAAGAACTTAATATTATAATTCTGAAGTTTTTTGTTTTTTCTATGGTTCTTAGTCTAATTACATAAACAAAAACGGATAGGAAGCAAATGTGATAATTTATCTTATTACTACGTGACAACTGGTTTCTTGAATACAAGTTATTCGAAAACGTGCTGACTCCTATGTAGTGTGAAACTACCTAAAACTGAGTTATCTTTAAACTTAATATGTTCATCTGTGCCTAAAATCTGTAGATTCTAGTGGCTCGTACATCAATTGATAAAATCCATTACTAAATGGGATATGTTGGCTTAAAACTGAATGAAGCAATTAAACCTTAAACTCCAATTAAAAAAGGAATAAAAACATACTTTTTTTCCTCATTCTCATATTGAACTATCGAAAGACGACCAAGATCGTAATCTGAAAATCAATGAAAATAGAATATTCCAAGGGACCACAATGTAGGCTATTTAAAAAAAAACAAAGCAATATAAATTCACTAACTATTTGCGCCATTTTCTAGCCCTCCATTTAAATCATTACTTGCACTCTCATCGTCGTTTTCCTCATTTTCCGAATTTGACTTATGTTCTTCCACAAATCTGTAGAACATGCCACGCTGGTTCATGAGAACAGAATAGGTCCCACTTTCAATAATGATACCATCTAAATCAGTACTATATTGAGTGCGCAGAGTTTGATATTTTGATTTAGATATTGCACAAGGAGACTTTCGCTTTTAGTAGTATTATTGGGAGCATCGTCCTAAAACCTTGAAGCTTTCGAGGGAACAATGCAAATCTTTAGAGTGAAACGGTTGGAAATTTAACTAAATCCTAGAGTTAAAGTGTTCTTGAAGAATAATTTAGATGTAGCGAAACCATTGCCACCTCAGCTCTAAAACAACGCTGTGAAACCATTCCCACACATATAACAATTCTGGAAAATGCTCAAAAACATGCTTCCTTGGATAGCCGTCTTTATTGGGTGTGCAGACCCGGACATAACTTCTACTGTTTCGTAGTTTTGCTGGTCTGGCCATTGTACTTCCCTGGTGTTTCGAGGTCTGCCACACCAAGGTCTACGTTAGGTTGTCAACACCAAACGCAGTCGCCGTCGTTGTGGATCACAGGGAAATTTGCCCCTCGCGACTAGTTTGATAGCAGGACGGTGGTGGATGCTTGTATTGGTTTACTCCTAGCTAGGCTTACAATGGAAACGACAGACTCCTTCTCAGCTTTGCAGACCCTACCAAGAGGATGAATTCCGTCGCTGTACATCACAACCCGACACCCAGGAACACCCCCCAGCCACGATGAGGCGGTAAACAGTTGGGTAGGTCAAAATCATAATACCAACAAAATGATGGGTTTTAAACGCTGCAGCATTACTGATGTTAAGTCCTTTGTAATAAAGAACTTAATATTATAATTCTGAAGTTTTTTGTTTTTTCTATGGTTCTTAGTCTAATTACATAAACAAAAACGGATAGGAAGCAAATGTGATAATTTATCTTATTACTACGTGACAACTGGTTTCTTGAATACAAGTTATTCGAAAACGTGCTGACTCCTATGTAGTGTGAAACTACCTAAAACTGAGTTATCTTTAAACCGACTGTTTTAATGACGAAAGAAAGGTACAACGATGCCTAGAGTGCTGAAGACAAGAGTATACTTAGAGATGAATTATCGATCAAACACTCCGTTACCAAGAAGCTAATGTAACTGCTCCGATAGAGAAAGTAATACCTTGCAAAACGACGATTTCGTCAGCAGATTTCAGGTAAGACAATCTGTGAGTGACAAGAATCCTCGTTTTTTCTCGTAATAGTCCGTCAGGTCCAAGCACCTGTTAACAATTGGTTGTTGACAAACGAATAATTTAACAACAATCTCATTTAGACGATTACAGACTACGAGCACAGTAATTAACAGTGAACCTTTTCAAATATGTGTCTTCCAACATGGGCATCGACTGCTGATAACGGGTCGTCGAGAAGATACACATCACAATCCTGATAAACAGCTCTTGCTAAAGACAAGCGAGCTTTTTGACCTCCGGAAAGGTTAACACCCTACAAGATACGATATATACGAGTAATAGTTATTATTTGGAATAACAACATCGGGACAAAAATGTCACCTTCTCTCCAATTTCTGTTTTGTCACCGTAAGGCAAGATTTTCAGATCTGGTTTAAGAGCACATGCTGACAGCACCTAAAAAGTATTCGTAAACGGAATTTCAGTCCATAAGAAGTCGAAGACATTTTTAAAGCACCTTCACCTCATTATATTTCCGCCTGTCGAATGGCTTCCCAAAGAGTATGTTATCACGCACTGTCATATTTTGAATCCAAGGTAACTGCGAAATATACGCTAGTTTCCCATGAATGGTGATTTTGCCTCGCAACTTTTCCATCTCACCTGTAAAATCGTACACATGTGCACATTTTATTTATTTATTTGCCTATATATTTATTTATTTTACACGACTCGACATCATACGTGGTGTGAACCTTAGAGCACTTTTTGCATTTGATACGTCTTTTGTCTCCATGATCCACGTGGGTCTTGGAATTTTTCCGTGTAGGTTCCACTGCCGTTTGAGGATTTCCGTCTTCTTTATGAATTTCCTTGAATGCTGGTCGAGCTTATTCTTTCTGGAATCTAAGAATGACTATGATAGGACGTTGCAAGATCTTCATTACAAGTCGAGGACTTTTGTGAATTGGAAGAAGCCAGCTGATTCCAGGAAAGTTTGGTACCAATTCCTAGACGGTGCAGTGATGTCGAGCTTAGTGGGCCCGTTACGGATAGAACAAAGGTCTTGCTGGTACTGAACGGTGTCATTACTACTAAGCTGCTCCACCAGAATATCTTGACGATCCATGAAGAATCGCGCCAGCCCTAACATAATCGCCAATTGAATGGTAATTTACTGGTTCATTAAGGCTTCTATCCCATAGATTCGAAAGTGATGCTACTAGGATTTGCCCAAGTTATCACTACATGTCAGTTAGTGACTGCTCGGTGTGTAGAGCTAACGTAGCTGTAGCTTGAGGAAACATCTTTCACCACAGGTTGTTGCCAGCTTTTGTGAATTAATGAGATTTGTCACCTCGTGACCAGTTTACTACTGCTATGGCGGTTAATCCTGGCATTGGTCCACTCCTAGCTGGTTTCCGTAATGAAGCCGCTTTTTATTATGTCACCTTAGAGTAATCTGGTGGAATAGAGAATATTTGTTGTGAAATACTTCTCTTCTTTCACTTTCACACCACTTGTATAAATCACGTGTTCGTATCTATTATTCCTGTCATATAATCTACTGTATTATAAAATACTACTATACTATTACTGCCCAGTGAACCAATCTATTTTGTAACTTGTTGTACACTCATTTCGAATCTCATTGCAATGTCCTGTAAATAATGTGCATAAACGGTTTAACTATTCAAGTTTGAGGTGTGGTAAATTGCTTCAAATCAAGAAGACCCGCATGGCAGAACCACCACACAAAACCAAAGAAGTCCACTACCATTTGGTGCATTAGCAGCATGAAAGGATCTGTCGTAGTCATTAAAGGTGGAGGGATGGGTGCTCGGTAGCACATCGTATTTTATATTTAGAAACGCACTCCTTCCACTACTGATCATTCCTCATTGCTGAAAGGCCTATGACAGATCCTGCGGATGCAGTACAATAGGGTCTCATTTCTGAGTACAATCTTTTTCAGAAGGTCATATCGGTGAGGTAAAACAGCATATAAATGGATAACTTGGGATTGAAAGGTTGTGATCGCTCACAGAATGGGAAACGAAAAGGGAACTCACTTTGCAGTACCCCATTGAGCTATATTAGTCGAAGCTAGTATGAGCAAACCATGCTTCAAGGCCTAAACGTCATTTACCGTCATCCTCGAGATAGCTCTTTGAATAAGTGAGATCCTACTTGTGTAGAAGGACAAAACGATGCTACGAAGTGTCTCTGAGTGTCACCTTCGTTGAAAATGAATCAGTAAAAAGGAGGAGCGCCAGTGCTGTGCGATAATGTTCCGATCATCATCTGGCCTATCTTGTTAATAACAACCTTCAATGACACATTTTCTTCACTAAGTCATCACTTTAATCCTCTATGCTCCGCTGATTCAGAGAAGAGTCGCGTCCGAAAGATAAAACACTGGTTTTTGGAAACGCGAGTCATGGCATTTCAGGAATGTTGCAGATTCCACTGTACTACAACCATGCAGTTCTGCCGAAATTACACTAAGGGAAAGCGTAACAGAGCACATCGTGACGATGAGAAAATGAATATTCCAATATTTTTTGCACTAGTTTCTATAAGCTGGAGATCTAAAATTGTGAAAATAACAAAAAGGTTTCGAAATGTGACTCTAACCAACCTAAAAGTGCTGATAAAAGACTCGACTTCCCTGCTCCAACTTTACCAACGACAGCTATAAGTGAACCACTAACCACATTCAAATCGATATCCTGAAAAAAGAAAAAACAATGAATAAAAACATGTAAAAACTTGGGAACGAATTACAGAAGAACCTTAAGTGTAGCTGGACCAGTGTCATTCCATGTAGCTGAGAAATCAGCAAATTCGATAACATTTTGAGTTCCTAAAAAACCCATTCATGGTACGAACGTTTCTTGTGTTTCTGATATTATGGGAGGCAGAAACATAGTTTGGACTTAACATCGAAGTATCCAAGGAGGGAGGGAGGTAGGGAGGGAGGGAGAGAGAGAGGGAGAGAGAGGGTTGTAATTTAAGAAATTCAACGTTTCACATTTCACAACGTAATTACTAATAATACAAAGAATTTGTGGTGAAGCCTATATCGAGCAACATTTACATCATGTGCAGTGGAGGATGAATAACTATGAGTGTAAATACTCAGACCAACTTTAGAGGTGATTTAGCTCAGGTTTTACAAATCCTTTTAAGACTTATGTTATAAATCAATATACCGAAAGTGCTCTAAGAAACAAAGCTAATAGAACTAAACGTGTTGGAATAATGTGTGAATGGTTTGAAGTGAACATAATCGTTTGTGATTTCATAGCACTTACCATTAAGCCGATCCAGTCTCTGCACAATTGTTGAGTCAAGTTCCTTGGCAATGAAGTACTCCTTTAAGCGTTTGTTTGACACCACTGCCTATAAAGTATATTTTGACTAAGTCGTTATCGCGAACATCACGCAATATTGAATATTACTATTATTACCTGCACCAATTGATTTATGAGCAATGTTATCATAACCATAGGAGATCGCAATTGATTAAATAAAGTGAGAGAAACAAAAGCGATCTGAAATGTAACCCATAGGAAACCGTATCGATGAGAAGGGTTTAGCCCAGAAGAATTATTTGACTCACTTGAGGTGTCAGCTCGTGTGAAGAAGAAGACAATACGTACGTGCCAAATGAGAACAAAGCTACCTATAAATAATGAGAGTATGGGGAATTGAAACACAGCTCGACCAAGCATTTTTAGCATAAGAATCTCCATTCACCAAAAACGGACAGGCTGTGTTGAAAGAATCCATAATATTCCTGACAATATACGATTTTTTCAGTAATTTTATTTCTCTCCGTCGTATGTCGTTAATGTGTTCTTCCATTGGTATTTCCCAAGCGTACAGTTTTACAACCTGAAAATATGTATTGACTACAGTAACACTATATTAATAACACTCAGCAATTAAAAGCAATTACCCAAAAAGAGATTAGTTTTGCCGGTCATATTGGGTGACAATCCTCTGACAGATCTTCACTGTTGACCAATCCGTATTCGAGTAAGCGCTTCGAACGAAGAACTGATCAGGATGAAAACAATTTTTGAATGGATTCGCGGAGTTTTGATGGAAAAGTAGCAGAAATCTACGTTTCGCTGCTAAACGGTGCGATGGAGTAGTCAACGGCGGGCCTATTTTCCAGGCCTATATATTCTACAAAAATAGATGTTCGGCAATAACATCTTCGCTTTCCTGAAGACGGCGTTCTTAAAACATCAAACACTAGCCAAGCAGAATGGATGCTTGCCGACTTTGATAACGCCTGTGGAAAGGTTGGTCTTCAACTAAAACTTAGGAAATCAATATAATGACTGAGTAAGCCCCAGAGTTGGGCAGGAGAAAACGAGCTGCCTGGCAAGCTTTCAAAAGCGTCGAGGTCGTAGTGAAGATAACAAAGAATACCCGACTCCGAGTCCATCTTTTCGACTCCATAGTTCTTCCTGCATTAACGTATGCGTCAGAAACCTGGTCAAACAAGGATGAAAGACCACTTAGTACCTTTGAACGCGCAGTCAAAAGAACGATGCTAAGAGTGTCGTGTTTCACACATGTGAAGCAAGGGATCCGAAGCTCTGACCTACGTCAACGATCCAAAAACCAAAGGTGCCTTTCTATAGGCCAAGCAGTGATGATTAGATGGCCAGACATGTAATACGTATAAACAACAACCGATGGAGAGAAGCCATTAGTGAGTGGGTTAACCAAGACATCAAACGTACTGCGGTAAAAACACCGACTAGAACGATATGATGCTCAATGAGTCCCTAGAGCAACTAGAACCCACTGGGCTACTCTTGCACGCGACAGGGAAACATGGAATGTTTATGGAGGCCTGCTTGAGTTTTCCAACAATCAATAGGTTGACAGGTGATATATTTTGTTGTGATCTCCCTCATAGAGGCACCTCATGCCGGTTACTCGCGAGACAACGCGGGACGTCCCCAGGTGGATACATGCACTTGGAGAAGTCTACAGAGAAGACCATACAACCTTCAAAGTCATTATTGGAGATTTTAACGTTAAGACTGGATTAAGAAGAACGTCCGAAGAATGTCATATACGCACCTAAAGATTAGGATGGAACGACTAGGTTGAACGCATGCTCGAGTTTATCATGACGACAAAAACATTACATCGTAACTCGCAACTTCGGAAGCCACACTCTCAACGATGGACATGGGAGCATTTCAATGAGGAGTTCCATAACGAAACAAACCACATTATAGTAAATCGAAAGTTTTCCCAAACAGATACTATTGTTATCTCAAAGTTATACACAGTATCAGACCATCGCCTTTTCGGGACAAGATTTCCTTCTTCGTAGAAAGGAGAGAAAGATGTTGAATTCAAAAAACCAAGTCTAAAATCCATCATAAACAGATTCATCCAGTTCAATAGTCGGCTGTCGCGAAGATGCCGTTCTTGATAACATATCTTGATGATAAAGATCTGAACACCTGAAGAACCATCCGCCAGTCCTCATAAACACACTGGTGCTGCCCTTCACACGTTGCCTGTCAGAATACCAGGTTCCTATTCAGTGAATAGACCAGGAAGATCGTGCTATTGTTCAAGAAGGGTAATTCTCACTATATCTGTAAATATCGCCCAATCCGCTTGGTATCATCTACAAGCTTTTCTGTCGGGTCATCCCATAGGATTGACATTGGATGAATGAAATCCAGATGAGCAGGCAGGGTTTCGAAAAGAATTCAGTATGACGGATCACTTCCTCACGATAACAAGACTCAATGAGGTATCGCGAGAGTATAAGTAACCGCTCTGTCTCACCTTCATCGATTTAAGGAAAGCTTCTTACCCAGTTGAGATAGAAGCAGTCATCCAAGCCCTTGACAGCCAAGACGTCGCTACCCCAGCATATATTCTTCGTGAACTATCCAAAAATTTCACAACGGGTGGCGCAGTGGTTAAAGGCCCTAGAAAAACACGGCTACGATACCACATCTCAGGCACTGATTAAGGCCGAGAGACAGAGTCAAGCCAAGATCCATCATTTCAAAGCTCATTATGTACATTTCTGCCTCGAATTCAAACAGTGTTTTTAGCAACTTTTAGGTTAGAATTTCAGAAGCCAAAACAGCAGTTTCGAACATCATTTATACGAGTTTAGACTCGGAAGTACGCAGCACAAACCGCTTGAAACATTAGTGGAATATAAGGTCAACGAAATGTTATCGCATGTACAATACAACGTTGGTTTTAGAAAAGTTTGTCCTGGTGAAATTGATCCTCAAGTTGAGGGAGATCGCCGACGTCCTTCTACTACTGAGGATGATAAATTGAATGATAGTGGAAGCAAATAAACATACAAATTCTTTGATAACTAAGAAGTTGGAAACACAAAGAAACTCGACAAAATGATGCCGCATGAATTGATCGGCAACTGAAGAAGTGGCCATATTGAGACACCGTCGACGCCTCTTCTGCACAACCAGAATGACTCGCTTTCCGTATTGTGACGTTCGACGAGGAATAGCTCCTTCACAACCGGCGACGGAGAAGTACGCCCAGCAAAGTGATGAATTGTGCCAGAAACTTCAATGGCGACGCTTCGCATCAGTCAACAGAAAAGGACCAGCCCTTATCCACAAGGTGCGCCTGCACTTCCCACTAACGATGTTGCAAAAGTTGAACATGCTGGGTTACTTAACTCTGCCTCACCTCACCATAATCTCTAGACATCTTGCATACCAACACAGCTATATCTCTTGCTCAAGTATCTCGACAATTTCCTATTCTAAAAATACTCCAGAAACCAAGTCCCAAGCCAAAGCCGAAACTGTCTTCAACGACTTCATTACCTCAAATGGTTTAGATAATATTGTTTCTCGTTGGAAACGATGTGTAGATTTCAATGGTTTTTGTCAGCATACCCAACACACGCCACACGCACCCCGGCGACGCAGGTGGCGCATTGGTTGGAGGCGCCACTGCGACGCGTACGTGGAATGCGCCCATGGGCCACCAAGCTTTCCATCCCTCCGGGGTCGGCAGATTGGTACCAGACTTGTCTGGAAGGATAGCAACACTGGCTCGATATATCGGCAGGCCACCGTGAACCATTGTAAAGGCCAGATATGCATTCAATCACCTCCAACGATACTTAATGAAGTCGAATGCATGGCGCATCCCTCAGGGATTGGTCAACGCCGAGAGCTTCATCCTTCATCTTTTACCCAACTCACACATGACAGACAAGCAATCCACCCACTAGCATACGTCGTCAAAAACAGTAGCGACACGGGACTCCGTTCTCCTGCTCATTAAAGAGTATCTGAGTACAAAAAATCTGCTAAAATTTTGAGGCCATTATTCCTCCCCCGTTGAAACGAGGAATTATTATCCTGACAGACAAGGCATGCAAACTATTATCAAAGACATAAAGACCAAGAACCTATCAAAAATCAAAAAGGAAACCTCAATAGCTTGGAATATCCATCATGACGTAATTTCAGAAACCATTCTCTCTTTTCGAGAATATTCTATATTTCATCATATCAACAGATGCTTTCATGCCAGTTGTGGATTATTTCATGTATGGGACTTCACGGTTAATGCATTATGTAATGAGCTCTCTAGCAGCCAACCCTTGCCCCACATCCACTACTAGCCATATCCGCCAGACATGGCAGGATGCCATGTCAGTGACCTTGTAACCGTTTCCGCTCACTCCAAGCAAAAGTAGCGCCACATCATTAACCTACATATTGTTTCCATCATCTCTTAGCCCTCAAATTTACTACACTCCAGTTGTTGAGATTTCGTTTCTGCATACGAGGCCGAAAGAAGAAGAGCAACTATCATATGAATTAGCCAATACAGCCATCATATTCATCAGAAGCAAAACAGTTCTTTTTTTAAATTTTACACGACCAGCCTTTAATATCTAATGTCTGGATCATAATGCTTCTCCCATTTGATTCATTTCCTAGCACTTATCATCCACGAAAGCCTAGCAACTTCTGCGCGTAGGACCTTAACCCGCTTGAGGATTGTCCTCTTCTTGTGTCGTTCAATGCTGGTGGAATTAATTCTCCCTAGAGTTTTGAGATAACCAGGATAGAGCGTTGCCATTTGGATTTCAGAGAGTAACCTTTTCCCAGAGAAGTTTCGTACCAGTTTCCCAACATCGGAGGAATGACAAACATGGTGAGCCCTGGGCGGTTTCGAACAAAAACCGTGCTCGTGACGACCGACATGACCACCACTGTGCTACTTGCACCCATAAACCAAAACGCACAACATACAAAAGCATTTATGACTAGTTCGACTACTACAATATCCAGGATTACAACGATCCACAAAGGCGGTGAGTCCCTGTGGTGGTGACGAGCTGGGGCAGATTTTAGCCTGGCTGACCTAGGGACTCAGGGAACCACAGTGACTAAACCGGCAAAACTCCAAAAAGTGGAAATTATGATGGGGGCCGGAGGACCACTAAAGACGGGCATCCAAGTATCCAACTATTTGTTTTTTTTTTTACTTCCTCACATATTTCCGAGCAATTCCATTTCTTGTGTGAAAAAAGAGAAGCAATGTCGAACTAAAGATGGACCAGCTATGGAAACCATTAATCACTGAATAGACCAAGATTTTCACCGAATTCCATCTTAAAATACGAAGCGTTAGAACGTCACGAGTGAAGCATTACTACAGCTGTGGTGCTTCCTAAAGATACCATCCTACTGGCTGTCAAGTCATCCGAAGATGTGGCTTGTTGGATTACGTATATTTGTCAAATAATGAAACCTTGTGGTGGACAAGTGATAGCGAATGTTCTCCATCTTACCACATTACCAGGCGTTTCTGTACGTACTGCTTTTAATAATAGTTCACCCAGACTCTTGTATTACGAAATTGTTTTCGCTTATGACGTGTAGTCTGCGCAAGACCATTACTAGCAAGGACTTCCCAACACGCATACACCACCGCAAGTGCAACAATGCTCGCCCATTTTGGAACTTACGGCGAGTGATAACCCCATCCATTTTGTTTACTTTTTACTTTCTGCCTCTACAATCTTTGCGGCAGGGTATTATGCAAAATACAACCACAACGATGCCGAGATATTAGCAAAACTCCAGATCGCACGTGTGTGAGGTGGGGAACGAACACGCTATTACCCTTTCCAAGGGCTAACGCATTCGCCGTCACATCATGTGAATCCAATCCCTAACATAACCGGATATAGTCTCCTAAGGTGAAAATTAAAATAGAGGACCTCATACCAAGGATGCGAAACTTTTTGTTTCACTCAACCTCGAAGAGCCTAATTGGCTCTAGTGAACGATAGGTACGAAAAGAAACATTATTTGTGCATGATCAAAATATTCTATCATTAACAGTACTATAGTTAGTAAAGCTGATAAGTGCTTAAGAACGTCATATCAGCTCATAGAAATATATTGATAATTCATAACCAGATGGAACAAAAACTTCTTGTGCACAAGCCCAAGTCGCAGTAAGTAGTATACGAATATGCACTAGAAACTATGGCTAATCTATTGGGAGTTAGTGATTACCGAAAAACATGTGACACAATGTGTGAAATAATAGAAGGGACAAATTCGACTAATACGGGACCTTGGGTACAGTCCAGTCAGAGAAAGGATAAAGGAATAACCTACAAAACGGCAGTCACAACTGTTTGCAGAGGCATAGTGAACCATTAATCAATATCACCTCAGGCTGTTCACAAGCCCAACCTACCGAACAAACAACATTATGCAGCGTTCTGATAATATTGCGACTGCGTCAAGATTCAAAGAAATATAGCTGATCTATAGCTAACTTTTATCACAAATTTTATGAACGAATTAATAAACCGGCTTCGTGGAAAAGATCCTAAGGATCTCGTTAGCATTGTTGAGACCACTGAATCCAATGTTTTTGTTAAGTTCGTATATTTCCACCAGGCTTTCAGCACAAGTTGTGATGATGCCGATGATATGTGAAGACTGTACAATTATGAATTTCCATAGCACAAGAATCTATTTCAAAAGCCGCCTTCAAAAAACGATGAGAAATTTGGACTTCACATACTATGAAACAAAAAACTAGTCTACACTTTCAGACCTAGGTGTAGTTACGATGTCTACAACTATCTATTTCGAAAAGATGCGAATTGCTCAAAACTGAATATGTATTCTTCTCAGAAGTTGAAAAGGAAATAGGTAGAAGGGAGTGGACTTTTTTACTGCCATTCCCGAAATTTTACATGGGTGAAAAATGCGTGGTAAGAAGTGTACTTCTTAGAAAGAAGATCAAAGAAAAAGAAAGAAAAAGAAAAAGATCAAACCTTAATTCCATTGAGGAGCTCGTTGATCATTTTGGTTCGTTCATCTTTAAGCTTCATTTGTGCAACCTATAACAGAATTCTCAAAACTGAAATGAGAAAAAATGCAAGAGATGTTACCTGCCACTTCTTCACGATTACGGAAGATATTATATTTGAAGGTAAGAATATTATCATAACAATAACTCCTGGTGCAGCTGAGTAGCCAAGTGTGAAGAATAGAAAAACTAGACCCAAAGTGATCTATAAAATATAGCATGATTATGAAGACACAACAACAAATTGAGAACAAGGAAACATAACAAGAAGAAAAAAGAGTGGAACCTGAAAGGGGCAACTCCAAAATTGCTGGATTTGAGGAGTGATCAATTGGAATCGTTCCACATCTATAGCCATCAGATTCACGATTTCACCAACAGTCTTGTCTCTTCGAGCCGAATTAGACAAATTTAATGTCTAAGTGTGGTAGTATGAATGTCAGGGAAATACGCAAGGACCGTAGCTCAAATCACCTTCTTGTAGATAGCCGCAGTTAGGGCAGTTTGAAACTTGACTCCCATACGGAACATTATATAAAAATATGAATTCAGTATAAATGAGCGCACCTAAACTTTCGGAAATACCACAGGTGTCAGAAACAACAATTAAGAAAACATCGGTTAAATAATAATAGACCAATAGCAAACCTCTGATGCAGTGAACATTAAAACTGCATAGGCAAGACCAATCCAAAGAGTAGCTTTCGGATCAGACACAAAGCCGATGAGTTGACTAGAATCTTATTGGAAATGTAACATAAAATAAAATTTCCATAGCCGTAGATGAAGCGAAACATAATTTATACCTAGCACATGGTTAGATAAAAAAAGAGCAAGGCTCTCGGCGTTGACCAATCTCTGAGAGATACACCATGCATTCGACTTTATCAAGCATCGTTTGGAGGTGATTGAATGCATGTCTGGCCTTTAGAGTGAATCGTGGTGGGCTACCGATGTATCGAACCAGTGCTGCTATCCTATCAGACAAGTCTGGTACCAATCTGCAGACTCGGGAAGGAGAAAGAGTTTGGTGAGTCTGGTGCGTGGGGACCGATTCCATGTGTATTTCTGGGCGCCTCCGAACAATGTGCCACACACGCCACACAGTCAGCTACTTGATCAAATCCAATGACAGAGGTTTCATTTTCCAATGACCGTAAAATTCAGTGCATAATTTGAAGAACTTACTGCAGTAGAAATGGATTTGCGAACTGCAAGATATCACTAATTACTTTAAGAATAGTTGCTGTGAGAAACTCCCAACGAAACATTGCGAATAGGCATGCCACTACTGATGGGCCACTAGGTTCACCGCTGCTAAAAAGAAAATCGGAAAGAAGTAGAAAAATCATCCTGCCATTAAGGCAATTTTCCATTTGTTGGCGATGTACATGTATGATACTCACTCGGCAGAACTTTTTCCCTGATCTACTTTACGATGGTACTCTGAAATAAATTTTACTACTTTACGATGGTAATCTCAAGTAAATTTTACAAAAAAAAAAAAATTAAAAAAAAGAAAAACGAATGGTGGAAGCAGCACCTGCTAGACGTGGTTTCCAATGCAGCTCCCAAAGATCACTCAGACATTTCGTCGTACTTCTTTCGTTCAGGTCGAAAAGATCTTCAGGCTAAAAAAATTATTGCAAGGCTAATCAGCTATAGTGGCAACATTAAGGAGCCATGCACAGGCGCGGGATATAATTCGCGCAATAGAACATGAGATAAAAATTTCTCCCCAATTAAATCCTATGTCTTTCCGTTTCTAGCAATATTGAAAATAGAAAACAAGGAAATAGACCTGCCTCTAGATCCTTGCGAGCACCTTTCCATGGAATTGGGTTAAACCACCACAGTGTGAGACGATTGAAAAACGAACTGTCTAATTCAACATTCTGAAAAAAGCATTTTTTGATGAAAGACAACACTTGTCAAAACATTGTCATGAATGGAACACACCGCTTTATGAAATGGATCCCGTGGATCCGCAAAGAACATAAGAAAAGTGTAGATAAGTACCGAAATATACCATATGAAATACGCTATGCACAAAGGAGATGAAAGATTTGACGGGTCCTAGAAATAATTCGTTGAGTCGACGCCACTGGTCAACAACTCAATCTGCAGTCGTATAAACTCCATAACCTCCCAGTGAAAACAAGAAAATTCACACTAGCCACTTTAAAAACAAATCAGGACAAAATGTACAATTAACTACAAAAAGAGCAAAAGCCATGAATAGTTGAACAATCTGAGAACAAGATTGTTCGGTTACGTCAGTGAACAAAAAGAAATGGTAAAAACCTTGATCTATATGCAGTTCACATAAGCCGCTCACTGTCCCGTAGCTCACCTCGTACCCTCATTTGTAAGCCAGTGGAAGGAACAACAAAGAATAAACTACGTTGTAAAAACATTGAAGTGTAAACATAGTTTTAAGGCTAACCTCATTTCCTTCCCTAATGTATTGATAGAACTGTGGTGCACCGCAAACAGAAAAGCAGATAGCCGACAGATGGAGAATCCCCGATGTAACCATACCCGACTGCTTCCGTAGTAAATGCGTATATGTAACACAAAGCTGGAGCAACACGATCTGTTCCATTGGAGAAAAAACGATGTATTGGTGAAAAGTGAAGTAACTCACGAATGTAATGGTCCATAGAATAGGATACAAAACATCTGATGTTGGATAAGGTGAACGCGAGAAAACTAAGTATAGTGTGATGAAAAATGACACGAGGGTTATAACGCTGCAGATCACCTGCAATGTTATAACCTAAAGCGGTAAGGAAACTCCACGAAACACTAGTTGTAAAAATCGTAAAAAAATGAAGTTTGTGTTTTAAACGGTTGCATGATTTACAGGCACATGTAGCGCAGTGGTCGGAAGCGCCCTGTGATATAGGTGGGATCGATCACCGCGCCCAAGGCTCACCAAGTCTTCCATCGCTCTGGCGTCGGTAAACTAGTACCAGACTTATCTGGGAGGATTGCAGCACTGGTTCGATACATCGGTAGGCCACGGAGAGCCATTGCAAGGGCCAGATATGCATCTAATCACCTCCAACGATGCTTAATTCGAGTCCATCGCGCATCCCTTAGGGATTGATCAACGTCAAAAGCTTCAGCGTTTATCCTTTATGAAATCTGGAGTGGAATAAAACTCACCATTTTTAGTACTAAATGAGCACTCCATGGCAGGGTCACGTACTGACCACTAGTAAATTTCGCTTGTATGAGTAGGAACGGTAAGAGGATCCAAAAGAACGATACTGGTATCCATACAAGTACAGTATGTTGAAAACATATGGAGAGGTTCGGAACGCCATCTGGGAAGGGATTGTGCTGGAAAAACCATAAATGTTGAGGATTTCATAGATAGAAGTGCGAAGATGTCTATTAAAACTGTCTAGAACTGACTGCACAGAAGTTTCTGAAAACGTACTTACCCACAAATCCCCTCCACAAAACTCTTTCCAGACCAACTCAGACATTTATGTGCTGTACGTCTAAACAGCAGCAATTAAGAAAAAAAAACTAGGAAATCAGTAAGGATTTAACGATAGAAGCTGGCGTTTAGGTTATAATAGAGCAAAAGTTTTGAGCGTAGGTAAGAGTAGTAGTATTAATGTATGAATGGAAGTTAGTAACCACCATAAAATAGAACTTAGAACAAAATACTTCCGAGTGGTGAGCTAACAGGCAATAGATTTCGAACGAGTAGGGTTATGAAACTAGGAGGGTAGTAGGCCCTAGAGGATTAGTGAGGAATTTGAATACAAAAAACCAAGCGATACTGCTCACTAAACCGGATTAAACAGCAGAAAATGCTGACAACACGAAGTACCATAGCAAAATCATGATATATTTGCATAATAATAGTCTAGTCTTATAAGGAAGAACATGGCACAGTAGTTGGAGGCGCCACAGCGACACACACGTGGAATCGATCTCCGCATCCATGACCCATCAAGTCTTCATCCCTCCGAGGTAAGCAAAGTTGTACCAGACTTGTCTGCGAGGATAGTAACACCGGCTTCATATATCGGTTGGCCACCGCGAGTAAACCACCACCAGTGTAAAGGCTAGATATGCATTCATTCACCTCCACTGATGCTTAATGAAGTCGAATGCACAGCTCATCTCTCATGGTTCAAAGCACAAGGCTCTCGTTATAGCCTCGCGTCAGCTTATCAATGAAGGAAAACGCACTGACCATTTATAGCGAGGTCAAATGGAAGTAAGGTTTAAAAATATGTTGTAATACGTGCTAACTAACAATTGTACACAATGTTGATCTCCAGAAAAACATAAGAACACGAGAGTAGTTTAAGAGTGGAAAAAATGAACTGAACTAAAATCAAGCGATATAAGCAACAGTTACTTTATAATCGTACCTGAAACCATCTCCGAGAAGTACCAGTAACTCAGAACTGCACAGCTTACCTCTTCAGGTACTAAAGTCGGCTGTGCGATTAGGTTAGCGGCAACCTTGTGGTTTTGTAGGTGACGGACTAGACATTCATTTATAAAAGAAAACTGGTAAACAAAACAACTAAGTGACACCACAGCTTTCCTTTGAATCCGCTATTAAACCCTTAGACATCGAACATCCAATTATTTTCGTTGATTTCGGTCTGTGACGAGAACGAAGTCCACCACGATATAATTAATGAAATTAACTCAAACTCAAATTATCGCTGCTTTTTCTTTTAACAATCGGACTATCAACACAGCACGAACGTAGAAGAACTTAGAACAAACCCCGGAGGTTCCTCACTTGCTACTGTCCAATCCCATGGAACAACATGGCAAGTAACAGGTTGGTAAGTTCACAGTTGTGAACAGTTCAATGTCGTTCGATGTTCACATGAGTCTCTACATGTCTGTAAACGTTACTGGAATGACAGACAGACACAACCGTCCACAGTGAAACGAGTATTGATTCACTGCATTATGCACGAAAAATCCAACTTCCCGGACGTTTAATCCATGATTAGACGACCACGCTAGAATTTTCTACATGCGTATAATACGTTAAAACTAATGCGAACGGTAGAAAATGTTTCCTAAGCTCGCTTTTGCGGGGATATTTGAAGCTTCCTCATCGGTAAACCTCAGAACTTCATCCGTGCCGAGGGCAAGGAATCGTCGCAGGATTTGTATCGAGGAAACTTGTCCAACTGAACCTCTTATGTAGGTAGGCAATAGTTTTTATGCTTTTTATGCGACGAAATCTCGTGTAACACCAGTAGTAGGTAAAGTAGCCATGTAGTGCAAAGGAAATCATGAAGAATACTCTACTACAGAGGAAACACTAACAGAAAACGCATTGAAATCGATGCGCACGATCTCATTTGTGTTAAGTACATCTACGAAGTTCGAAGAAATACAATAAGAACAACGATCGATGACCTTTTCATTGCGATACGTCTGATTTACTTGTTTCTTATTGAATTGAGCAATGGTCTGGATCCCACTGCTGTTGAGCTTACATCGCACACTTGGAATCAGTATTCATTGGAGTGAAAACAAGCAGCATGATAAGGTGTCTGGAAGAAATGTGAAGGTTCGAGATCCTTTCGTAGGAGCCCAAAGAAAGAGCTTTTAGAAAATAAGGCGAACCAATAAAGGATAAAGCTCTCGACGTTGATCAATCTCTAAGGGATGCGTCATGCATTCGACTTCACAAAGCATCGTTGGTGATGATTCAGTGCATATCTGGATACTTTGACAATGACTCACGGTACTATGCTGATGTATCGAGTCAGTGCTACCATCCTTCCAGACGAGTTTGGTACAAATTTGCTGAGCTAGAAGGGATGGAGGGCTTGGTGGGCCTGGGACACCGGAATCGATACCATGTGTACTGCAGGGCGCTTTCGAACACTACACGCACCGCGCGAAAAAAAAAAAGGCCAACAGAGGTAGCAAAACGTCAAAGCAGGTTATATTTCGCCTTTTTTGGTGAACATAGGGCATTCTCGCTACCGGTGAAAGTTTATAAGCTCTCCAGATCAGTCTCACTAGTATTTCAGGATTCGATGTCCTTCTTCAATAAGCAGACACGAGGTTGTTATTATGGAATTTATTAGGATACGTTTCGGCGGCTTCGCCTTCTTCAGAGCCTGGAAAGGTCAAATTGAGATGCGATCTACCCAGCCAAACACTTTCATAACCCTAGCAGGTAAAACTTAGCAAATAAAATTGTATTTGCATTAGAAACAGTTTCATTTAAACACCTAGCGTTTATTTGTTGTAAGTATCTAAGTTAGTTGGTGGATAGCAGCCGCACAGAGTGGGCGAGAGGAGGACTGTGTCTGTGTCAGGTCATTGGATTCGCCTGAGGTGTGGCGCCAGGTCACGCGTGATGGATGACAAGACACTCCTCCTTGCGGTTCATTTTTGAATTTTTGGATTTTATCTAAAACGCTTCAAGAGTTTTTCGTGCTGATGTTTTCGATTCGTGCGTGAGGATAGCCTCTCCTACTTCAAAATCTTCTCCGTTATGTTGCTACATCTTATGTGCGCCTAATGGAGTGTTTGGTTTTAATTTTAATTTGCCCTAACGGTAGAGACGGTGATTGCATGAGCTCGGGTACAGTCTATCTGATCTCATGGAAAGCGTGTCGGGACGAATACGTTGGCGAAACGGGTAGACCACTCTGCGTCCGCATAAAAGAACACCTAATCGGCAAACGTAAGCCAAATACTCCACTAGGCGCGCATAGGGTGCAGAAACACAACGGAGAAGATTTTGACGTTGGAGAGACTATCCTCACGCACGAATCGGTAACATCAGCCTGCAGCCTCTCATATCCACTTTTATTCTTTTTGCGAGGTAATGAGGTCTTTCATATGTTTCCACTCATTTCTTTGTCTTCAACTATGTTGATTTCGTAAGTTCCTCTATTATCTCTTCATCTTTCTAGAATATTTCTAATTCCTTTGATGAAAAAAGTCTCCTGGTCCGTCCATCCACAATGCTACTAGTCATTGGTAACCAGTTTTACACCATATATTGAGTACACCTAGGTATTTCGATGCATCTTCCATTTCCACCTATAACTGCCCACAAAAATTAGTTGCAAATTCATCTGGGGTCAGTTCATTCCCCCTGATTCAAAAAGAGTGGTGAGCGCCTGTAATGAAGTCTTTGGAGCACCGTAGTACCCTAGGACTTCAGAGACAGTCAACCCAGCCGGAATTCAACGAAATTCCTAAAGTAGATCAAAAAGACCCAAGTAATAGCGAGTCCGGATACTTTCGTGGATGATGGATGCGAGGAATTGGATGAGAACAGTGCCGAGATTTTCAAAATACCTCTGCTGTCGAACCGCAAATAATAATGTTCTCACTGATGTACTGTGAAATGTGTGCGGAAGCATACCGATGAGCTCGCATTCTCACTGTTCGAGTAGGGATATCTCAGTATACCCTTTTCAACAACAACAACAGCAGTCTGTGTGGTAGGCGATGTGTTGTGGTTTGCACCAGTCCTGACTAGTTGCTGGTTTATTGCTTAAAAGCTATAGATTTCACAAGTTTAGTGCATGCTGGAGATTGCATTGGATTCAACGCGCATCGTCTACCAAGGCCACCGGATTCCAGGCAATGCGTGTCGTCCAGTGAGAGTTTACGAAATAATTCAATCAAGCGATTCTACAATATGTTGTATTGGTTGCGTAGGTTAGACGTTGCTGTGATCAAAACGATTTTCACACAATATAAATTGTGCCGCTCTTTATTTAACTATGTTTCGTTCTCATTCAAATGTGGTTCGTGGAGGTGAAATAGCACTAACGACTCCGTGGTGGCAACTTCTTCATGCATGCTGCTACATTCTGCTTATATTCTGCAGGGTTCTGGAATAAAAACAAACGACTAGCAGAACCTTTAAAGGAACTTCATCAAAACTACTTCTAGTGGCTTTTAAAGTTCTAAACAGATCTCTGTAGTTTCCTTGGACTAGAATGCTTGTAAAGGCTTGGCGGCTTGGGTAACATAATTTCTGGAAGAATGGCCACAGAGGCTTGGACATACAACGTTTACCCATCATCGTGATTTTCAGCCACTAAGCTCTTTTTGTCTATCCAAATGTCTTTTGTGGTTACACCACAGCGACAAACATAACGCTTCTTTTGTTCAGACGAAGCCTAAGCTTAAGTCTATTCACCTTAAGCTTTTCCTTAAGAATGTCGTCGAATCTAAGACTGTGTATGACACGAAATGATTAAAGGAACTGGATTCTGCCGTTTCCCAAATCGGAGATGACCGAATTCATCAAGAATGACTTGTGTGAAGGATAATGATCAAAACTTATTTACAACTAACGAAGTTCTATCCTGCCAAATGACACATGCTGGAGAGTTATTGTGAATATTAAATTATAAGCCAAATAGAAACATCACCGGTCATCTTTTCTCTGTGAAGTCAATGAGCACCATTTGGGAAAGTCAAGACCCTGGTTCATTACCTTTTTCAACAATTTCTTGCTGGTGATTATCGAAAACCGGTCATATTTTTGAGTCGTGTTGAAGTTTATGTGCTCATCGACTACACTGTATAGAAGATTATAGCCTCTTGTAGCCAGATATTTCTCCAAGTGGTAGACTACCTAAGGCTGCTCATGTCATGTTGCAAGAAGACGTCGAGGAGAATATGGCTTGCTACAAATGGACAACCTGACGCCGATGAAAACTATAAGCGAAATGGGCTGGCGTAGTCTACATCAGTGTACGAATTCCACTAGAATATGGCGCTCTCCAAGCTCGACTCTCGTCAATATATTTTTGATGTATACATGAGCTAACAAACTCTACCGGGCCAGTGTAGTCACACAAGAAGACAAGTGGGATGAACGGAGCCTGTACTGCGTGCGATATGTGACAACAACCCAACTGTGTACCACTTTGAGAAGGATTTTATCTAGTCATCTTGATAAGTACTCGATTATAGGTCTTCTCTATAAAGTATTATAAGTCTCAAGAAAAACCATACATTGAAAAATTCGTGGGCGACATCAATTCGAATAGCTCGTGAGAGATCCGGTTCCACCAGTATTCGTAGAATGGACGACAAAACTGGAAATTTCCAGGGTAAAATTTATTACACTGTAAGAAACGAAGTGGCGTTCTTTGTCACGTTTAGCAGCTAAATGGACTGAAGTTGAAGTATTAAAGTACTTTGATAAATGGTCATGTTATACGAGCTCGTATTAAGTTCGTAGTTGGCATATGTGTATAAAAGTATTGGTGCATATTTGGTCAATACAATGACTCGCGGTTGCCTGCCGATATGTCGAGTCAGTGCTGATATCGTCCAAGTTTGGTCTGGTATAAATATGCCGGACCACAGAGAGATGGAGGGTTGGTGAGCGTGGGAAGCGAGATCGACCACACATGTAGTGCAGAGCACCTCTAACCACTGCACTACACACCCATGGTGCATCGGTAGTGATAAATGTATTGGATGAAAGAGGGCGGTGTGCCCACGGCACATCAAACAATGACAGCGAATGAATGCTAAAACAAA
The DNA here is from genome assembly GCA_009735665.1 of Angiostrongylus cantonensis. Taxonomy (NCBI): domain Eukaryota; kingdom Metazoa; phylum Nematoda; class Chromadorea; order Rhabditida; family Metastrongylidae; genus Angiostrongylus; species Angiostrongylus cantonensis. The sequence continues at coordinate 519,457 of MQTX01000145.1, read as the reverse complement.
GTCCGTTTGAACGTGCTTACAATAGCGGCAAATTATTGCCATGTGAGAGTACGGCCTTTAAAAGTCTCAAGAATACACTAGTACTCAACAAGAAACAGTTAAAAGTGTAGTGTCACTACCGACGACTTCAGTCTATCGGTGTTAATTGAAACGCTATTTTATTTTTTTTCTTTCATTTATTTGTGTGAACCGACTTCACACGTTTACCGTATCCCTGCAATTTCTTTATCGGAAAGCTCTTCGCTTAGGTACATTTCGCCACAGTAAAATTCTAAATCATAAAGAAAGCTTTGCAGATTTAGGTTTAGCACAGAGTTATATTTGACATGAGAAAAATCAGTGGTTCTGAAAGGCTAAGACATCTGCAAAATTGCGTCCATCATGCGCGTTTTCGCGCAGTTATTCTTAGAAACACCATCATAGGTTCTTAATTCTTGTCCTCACAATTATCAAATGATGTTCCGAATCAGGTTTGAAGAACTTTACTTTGCGATCTGAATTTTGTAATCCACGACTTATTCTTTTTGAATACAACCTTACAATAATCACAGTGCAAGGAATGGTTTTACCTGTATATCCTATAGGTTTTCGTCTTCTCTCAATCTTAGCGAACTTATTTTCTCTATTAATCGTGAACAAGAGAGAGCGTAGGAGCAAAACCTCAGTGAATAGAGTGGCCATTCATTTTCATACGAATTTTAATGTTAGGAATGAGCTGTTGAGATTTTGAACTGATTATTACATTAACTTATACTAACTGTCTCCAAGCGTGGTAGCCGGTTTCCAGTTGTCAAAGCACAGAATGGGTATGCACAGATCGCCATTTCGGTCGACGTTTGGATGATACAACTAGAAAGAGTGATTTACAAGAGGAGATAAACTTTAGGACTTGAAATCTTTTTCTTTATGGTCTTCGCACCTATTGCTTATTACATGGACTTGAGTACCGTAGTTAATAATTAATTTAACTCAAAAGACCGACTTTCTATAAACCTCGGCATATATAATTAATATATTTATTTACGATCTTATGAACTGATCTTGTTTAAATGGTGCGAGGTTGGTCCACTCGTAACACCACGGCTCTGAGGAAGGCGAAATCGCCGAAACGTCAGCCATCGACCAACAACAACAACAACGGCAACGAAGACCTATACCAACCTCGCACCAGCTAAACACGATCAGTTTATAAAATTGTAAATAAATATATTAATTTAACTTAGTTCTTACCATCAAGCCAACCAACCCATATTTTGAAAAATGAAGCTAGTACGTTTCTTTTATGGAGGGGGAGGAACAGACGGAAAAGAATTTGATTCGTCAAGAATCACTTTGTGACCGATCTTTGAAAGGTATTTTTTAAGAGCCTTTGTGTTTAGGTTATTTTGTGATCCGCCATACGACAGTTACGTTTTATCATGACAACAGTTATGAATGAGTGTTGAAAAAAATCTGGTCAACATCTGAGATCCATAGAAAGTCTCTTAAAGACCTGTGACATTCGTATCATATTATGAAGGGCATCAGTCTTTGAAAACCTGGAGCTTCTTCAACCAAACTCTCGCTTTCCATCAACGTCCTAGTAGAAGGAAATCCGAGTTGTTTACGACTGTTATAACAGGTGGAAAATTCTTGTCACCTCTAACCTATAGCTATGGAATTAGCGACTGTGTTTGCATTGATTCTCTTATTGACCATCATTCCTCATGCAACTACTACTCGGACTAAGCTTACCTGATGGGCAAAACGTACAGATGGAGGTTTGAACGGGAAGTCGCCGGCCATGTCGATGTTCAGCGTCAGCATACCTTGTGAGAAAGGTTCCTGATCCTGTACAGTTATGCTATATATTTAACAGAAGATAGAAGGGAGAAAAATATTAGCTATTTGCAGATTTCAGTGACGCTAAGATATTTGCAAAACTCCGGACCGCAGGTGTCTGCGGTGGGTAACGAACGCGCTATTACCTTTTCCGGGCGCTAACGCGTTCACCACCATACAGAACTAACTGAGAGACAGGCGAAAGGAAGGACCCGCAAGGTGTGGTGGTAAACGCGTTAGCCCCCGGAAAGAGTAGTAGCGCGTTCTTTACCCACCATAGACATCTGCTGTCCGGAGTTTTGCACATATCTCTGCATCATTGAGGTTATATTTCGCTATAGACTTTGCCGTTAAAATGAATAAGCAGTAAATAATAGGTTAATATACTTGCAGATTGTTGTAATGCTGGTAGTTGTATAAGTTTTAAGAAGAAGTATAGCTAGATAAATATTTTGATTAAAAGGTTTACAACATCAGTAAGTTGTTGTTTATATATGGCCTAAGAGCATGCATTTTCCCCAAAGAATTGCTCTACCCATTGATGAACGCGCACTTCATCTACGCTTGTTCTTCGTGCACACTAAAAATACCTCCAAATAAGCTCTCCCTGAAAGTCGTAAACTGTAAAACATCGTCTTTATAAGGTCGCATTTATATGCGGCAATGCTTTATCCCAAGTTTTGTTCGAGGAATTTTTGTATTTGTCTACCACATGGAGTCCCACAATCTGCTGGATTACGTTTATGTTCGTTGGCCCTTTAAAAAATTAGAGTCATTCAACAGAAATGGATGGCCGTGTCCATTTCTATTACTGCTGGTGTTAATATGACGCGCTCTCGTTGTTCAAACTCCACAGTTCCGTCTCTGCTTGCAAGGTTCCGTAAGTAATTTGCATTAGTTCGTTTGTGTTTCCAGTGTTCATAAACGACCGGCTCGAAGTTGTTACCCACAGCAGCGGTATGAATGACTCTTTCGTATAAATTCTATAGCCTTTAACCAGTGCACTCCAAAAAGCAGCAAGTTATTCAAGCTGTACAGTCCAGTTAGTTACACATATGAGATCATGATGTATCCGGGTAGAAGCACCTAAAGAAGTGATTAGGTGAATCGGTAAAAGCAAAAAGGATAGAGATCTCAACGTTGGTCAATCCCTAAAGGATGCGCCATGCAATCGATTTCACCGAGCATCCTTTGAAGTGATTTAATGCATATTTGGCCAATACAATGACTCGCGGTGGCCTGCCGATGTGTCGAGTCAGTGTTGATATCCTCCAAGTTTGGTCTGGTATAAATATGCCGACCACTGAGAGATGGAAGGTTTGGTGAGCGTGTGGAGCGAGATCGAGCATATGTGTACTGCAGAGCACCTCTAACCACTGCACTACACACACCCATGGTGAATCGGTAGTGGCGAATGTATCGGATGAAAGAGGGCGGTGTTCCCACGGCACATCCAACAATAATAACGAATGACTCCTAAGACAAAATCATTCAAGAGAAGCTGAAAATAGGGCAACTGAAGACTGAACTGAATTGGAGCGATCCTGTGGTGTTTTCTAAGGCATTAACTACTCACGCTATAGAAAAGACTGATCGAATGTTAGAACATGGAGACCTATTTTGGCTATTATAAGCGAACATCAGAATGTCACGACTCTGTGAATGTTAAACAGGTTCATAATTCGAGCAACCCATGCAAAAAGCATTTCTGTTTTAATTGTTTCAGTAGTAAGCACAAAAGGCGTAAATCGCATGTACAGCACTCAATTCGCATGAGTGGATTGCTTTCAAGAATGTATGCGCCTAAACCGTATTATGAGTGTCCCAGCACAGTAAACAGAGAATTCGCCGCGAGACTCATAGATAGACGAAAACTCGTGTTAGAACTCATCTTTGACAAACTACGCATTTGTAAGAGCGGCTTTAGTTAAAGGACACCTTGAACTCTTGAAATCTGTAACAGAAAAGCTGTAAACTTAGTACAAAGATGGAGACTATTGGAAAGAGTTTTACATTGGAATCTATTCTTATCGGCAAGAACGTGTTGATCACAGCCAAAGTTTCTCAAAAACATATCTTCGTTCAACGGTCAAAACCTGCATTCTGTCAGTGGATCTATGGGTTTATGGAAGGATATTTGATCCTGAATAGAGTAAAATTTGCTATGATTCAATTATTAGAGGACGTCCAAACTGCAAGCTAAACAGGAACATGGCAAAACCTAAGCAGGGGTAGAATAAATCTTCTCATTACCATTCTCGTGTCTACTCAATGAGAAAACACTGACTTGCTAAGTACGAATACGTGCAAGAGAGCGTACCGATTTGAACTTCACGTTATAACAGTCTCTACTGCCCATCTTGGTAACGGAAAGCACGCAGTTGTTCTTTTCCTGTAGTTCTTCTATTTCCTTAAACAGGAGCAGTCGGTATTGTATAACATTCTTTTTACAAGGACTATGGAGTTTTCGAAGGAATATGAATATCATAAAAAGCACAACTCCTCGTGTTCATCACCAAATTGGACACAGCACCATATCTCCTTTGTTGTAAATTATCCATTTAGATGATCGAATCTTTTCAGTAATTTGGATGGCGAGACTTATAATCGAAGCACTTCAGCTACAAGCTGATGCCCAAGCGAATAGAACTCACTTTCTTTATACGTGATGCTTGCACCTGCTTTATATATGGAGTGGGCGGCATGACCGATTGTAGAAGAGTGTGGAAGAAACTGTTGCCATCCGTATTCCTCTGATGATTAACGGCTGGTATCTTATCAGCTTATCTAAAGAAGCTTCAGAAAAGTTCACCTGGTGGAGTAAACATTACAGCTATGTATTACCAAAGAGCATCTTTCCCACAGTCTACTCAAGTTTTCAGTTTACTGACTTCATGGATTTGCTACTCTATGAGAACAGGTTGGCAGGAGTAGCATTTCACTTCAATCGTTTTCCTCTGGTGCCAGCGAAATTTAAGTAGGTAAAACTTATATATTTTTTATTTTCATAACGAAAGTTTTTTCTCCCATATGACCCGTCTTCACGCCCACTGTGTAGATCCCAGCCCTTCTCATATTCGATTCGTTTCCTCGCATCCACTGTACACGAAGATTTTCCAACTTTCACGTGTGACTTCGAATACTCTGGAGGTATTTCATTTCATCTTGAATGCCGTTGAATGCCGGCCGAGTCGATTCTCCCTGGAGTACTCAGATAGCCGGGCTGGAGCGTGCTCAACTGGATTGCAGAGAGCATTTTTTCCAGGACGAGTTTGTTACCAGTTTGTCGACCCCGGAGGGATGAGAGGCTTGGTTGGCTGAGTGCGGAATCGAACTAGCACCGTGCATGTGATGACCGATATCACTACCACTGTGCTATCCGCCCTCTTGCAAAACTCGTATATTAGAAGGCAGAAAAAAAATAAAATAGTCTTCTTTTGCAATCTTAGAACCACGTGAAGGTTTTATATCAGAAGAAATATGGGAACAAAATTAGCTGCCAGAATGATCCCAGAGCTTACACATGCGTGCAAGAGGAGATGGTCCTTTGAGAAAAAGTGGAGCTTCTCAAGAAGACGAACAACACTTATGAACGCTTGCTTCACAAATCGATTCTTTATTAGGTTCGGTATGGTTGATCACTGTGCCTTCGTTCCTTAATGAGTTAACGCGGGCTTGATCAAATAAACTTCATTCGGCTAACATTTCGACGTTTCCGTCTTCATTAGAGCCGATAATCCGAGTCCATGGTCAACAGTTTTTCGTTCTCTCGATGTGATGTCTTCGTTGGTTTGTCAGGTGCTACTATGCCTTGTGCTAGCTGATAGTGATATCGCCTTCTGCATCATGGATTGCCCACAAAAAACAACCTATTATCACCCTAGAATTCTATAGACATCAGCAACAATCGTCCTGTGTAAATGAGCATCGCCTTGTGGGATTGCCTCGCCACCTCACTGAGGAAGATACGACTCGATACAAAGACGAAGATGCCGCATCGAGAAAACGAACAACTGTTGACCATCGACTCGAATCATCGGCTCTGATTAAGACGAAGGCGTCGAAACCTTAGTCGAATAAAGTTTATCAACCTCGTATGGGCTTGTCATAGGATGAAGGTGCCTATAACGCAGTTCATGAGAAAAAACCTTGCTGAAATTCGAGCCAATCGACACCTACTCAGCATGGGCTTGAGCAAATTGTGCTTTATTTTCCTGCTTTTATTTCTCTCCTTAGTGTTTTAGAATGTAGAAGTCTTTCCAAGCTAGTACATCTCCAAGATTGTGTCAATCAATATTCCTATTCCTATCACTTGGTCCCCGACATCGGGTTCGCGCGGATGTTCCATTAATCACGATCCCCAAAAGAATGCGACAGCCATTGTTCTGCTGTACACGGGCTGGAAAAAAGTCGGTGGTGACGATCTGGGGAAGCCATAATACAAGTATCCCGGAGTGCCATGGAAAAACATCCTCTACCAGAATTTACCACGCCAATTCAATGAATGGAAAGAAGATTGCAAATTTTTAGGCAGAATTACACACAAATACAAGGTTCCATTATCTAACGCTTAAAACAGCGCGAAACATGCAAGACGAGTGCTGGAATCGCCACGACATGTAAGGACGGGTCATCTAAGTATATAACATGGTAGGCAATGTCTGTTTCCGAGTGATGATGTTAAGCCGTCAATCTGCATAGCCCATCTAGCTAGACATTGCCAATAGATTTGAAAAGCAATGATGCTGTGCAATAAACTTGTCATTTACTCTTCCAACACATCTTGGGACAATCTGAGTTGATTTCAGCTCATAAGTGGCAAAAACAGCCTTGTTTTCAGGAGTTAAACATGTATTTCAAGCTCATGAAAGAGCTGATTAATTGGAATGTGACCCGCTAGAATCCTTAGGCACTTGCCAAGAACATATATGTTTTTTCACTTTTTTTTAAGGGAAAATCCTGATCTTCTGAAGCTTATAATTTTCTTCTTACTTTTACTTCATTGAGAATTTTAGAATCAATGGGAATTACGCAATATTCTATTGTTTTTGCTGAAACGTACATCAGTTAAATCGATGGTCGGTTTTCAAGTTAAAATTTTCCATCGGTTTACAAACAAATGCTTACTGAGATTGTTCCATCTTCTACAGATAAAATCAACCTTTTACCTCTAATACACATACATTTTCGACAGATACATTTTCGTGGGTGCCTTCTAATCAGGACCAGTAAGGCGGAGAGAATTACAACAGGATGGCGATCTTTTATGTTAAACGAGCGAAGCCCCTGAACAGCTCCATTACGTAATGAGGAACAATGGAGTTTACCCGTGCCAGCCCGATTTACTCGATGATTAACCGCACTGCTGGCGTTACAAGCAATAAGTAAAAAAATTAAAGGGCAAAACACTCAGCGTTGATCAATCTCTGAGGGATGCCTTATGTACTCGACATTATTAAGCATCGTCTGAAGGTGACTGAATGGTCTTTACAATAACTCGCGGTGGCCTATCGATGCATCGAGCCAATGCTGCTATCCTCCCAGACAAATCTGGTACCAATTTTCTGACTCCGGAAGGATGAAAACTTAGTGGGCCGGAGGTGAGGGGATCGATCCCATATGTGTGTTGCAGGGTGTCTCCGACCACTGCTCTACACGGGCCCGAAGCAATAGATACGACGTATAAGGTTGGATCATCCCACAGTTCACGATATATTACGGCATATTTTTTAAAATATTTGAAACTATTGGTCCTTCGACCTGCTGTCTACAATCTACAAATTCATTAGTGCTATGATTTTCAGCAAAATAACACTAGCGCTGAACGACCTTACAAAGAAAAACGAATTGCAAAAAGACAACATTCAAATCATTACAAAACCCATCATAGACATAACCACAATGGTGCTGAGATATTTGCGAAATCTCCGCGGTTCAGGTATCTGCAGTGGGCAACGAACGTGCTATTAGCCTTTACAGGGGCTTACGCGTTCACCACCACACCATGTGGGTCCTTCGTTTCGTCTGTCGCTCAGTTAGCTCCATCGATCAATGCCATCAGCAGTCATTTATCAGCAGGATTGATCTGGGGAGCCCAAATCGACAATGAACCCAGCTAAGCTGAGACTGTAGCCGAAATCACAATGTTGGTTCTTTTGTTTACCGCCTACTAGAATTTTTCACAGCAGGGTATTATAAGGATCATCGTCATAGAATTTATTTGTGTAATGGTAATGTAGGAAAACGTTGTAATTGCTTGAGGCGAAGCATGCTATGTAGAAGTTCTTTATAATCCCTCCCATAGAGTTCTACGATTTTCTTTAAAGAGATGGAACATATGCATTATCAGGCTATTTTTAAAGGGATGTAGAAGTCAGCGTTGATCAATCCAGAGGCGTGGGCCATGTATTTGACTTCATCAAATACCGTTAGAAGCAATTTAATGGGTGTCTGCCTTACACAACGATTTGCGGAGTCCTACTGATGCAGCAAGTCAATGCCTCTCCCAGAAGCCTGGCAGCAAGTTCCCGACCCCGGAAAGATAATAGGCATGGTGTACCCTTAGCGTGGTATCGAGCCGAAGATCACGTGTTCACTGCAGAGTACCTATGAACCACTATGTTCCATGCTTTCCGAATTCAGCTGAGTAAGATCCGTCTGGTTAAACAAAATGCTTTAAGCATCGCAAAAAGGAAATTCACATCCTAGAATCGATCTGCAGAAATCCTCCTATTCTACGGTTCTTGGAAGTAAAACATGGTTTAAGAGCTAAAAACGAACACTGAGGCTACCTTTCTGCAGTAATGCTTCCTCTTAATGGTATTGTTCTATGCTTCCTAAGCATCATTTTGTTTGAATGCTAACTGCCTAAGGGCGGAATACATCTGAGTTTTTGGAGACGATATTCACCAACGTAAACGCTGTGCTTACTATTTCGTATGTGGGCTGAATGAGTACGCGTTGATGGCATGACGGCTTAGCTTAATTTACTCACTGAAGCAAGCGGAACTTTTCCAACCTTCGCTTCTATATGCTGAAAAGTCATAGTCGATCGCAAATTAGGCACATAATCGCTTAAGTCAAGTCAAAGCTAATCTAGCGGTCTAGCGACGCTCATGCAGTTCTTGAACATTCGCTACTCTAAGGTGTCAGCTGATTGACGTCTAAATCATTACAAACGAATGAATAGCCGCTGCTGTCGTGACCGTCGAAGTTCTTCACGTTGATAATGAGAAACAACTGTAGATTCGTCATCGTCTGACTAGCTTAAAAACTCACTGTGCAACTCTGGACTGAAATATGCTTGACCCATAGTCACTGGTTGTGCTATCTCTAGCATACTTTCCATTCTCCAGCCACTTCACACGCAGTAAGTCGCCTGCTCGATCCCGGCAGGCACCTGGTTTTGCATCATTCATTCAGCAACACACCGTACTTGCTAGTTCAGCCACTGTGGTTTCCTTGAGTCCTGGAGTGAGCTTAACCCAAGCCTTCCTCAGGTTGTCATCATCTCAGGCAGTCGCGTGTTTTGTGGACGAGAAAAAGATTTGCCACCATGCGATTATTTTTATACCAGAACGGTGGTGATTCCTGATATTGGATTACTCTTATCTAAACTTTCGAATGGAAACATCGGGCTCTTTCTCAACTTGGAACGCCATACTGGGGATGAACTCTCGCTACACATCGCAGTTTGACACTCAGGATCACCTCCCATCCTCAATGAAGCGGTAGATCATTGGGAGGCGGTCCACTAAATGAGCAATGAAGCTGCAAGTGGTGGAGGAATATTTATTCAAATAGTAATACAATAATAATAATGCTTAACTATATCCAGCAACATTTTTTCCGTTGTTCTCTACTAATTTCCCAACAATTCTAATATTCCTAATAGCAATCCTATTCTCTTTAAGACTCATAAATATCCAAAAGAGTGCACCGCTGCCGATTGGGGTATAAAGCATGACTTACAAAAAAGAAAATAGCTGACCAGATGCTGGAGAAGATAGAGAAATGTGCAAATTTTGGAAAACAAAGTTGATTCTTAAGATATGGCTTCGCTACTTAGGTTTTCTTGGTTGGTAGAAAATTCTTAACAATACTGTAGCACAATTCGACTACAGCAAATGAACATTGGCCTTATCAACACGTAAAGTGATAATGGTGTAGGAGAATGATATTGACTGCTCTGATAATTCTATGGTTCGAAATAGGTCACATATCTTAATAACACGTGTATTTATGACCCAAGCAAATACTTATCACAATAAGGATGTTAAACAGTGGTCCTAGAGAGATGAGAAATCAATAATTGCTTTCATTCAGAACAAGCTCTGCTTTGTTCTATTGTCTTACAACCTCGCATCTTGCCACCAACAGCAATGAACAACTCTTTAAACACCACAGCGAAAATGTGTGAAGCTCTATATAGGAACTCTCCAAGAACTTTACAGTAGTGATAGAGTCTGCATCACGAACAAGGCTTGTCTTGAACTGAGGCCGCTTTGTGTTCTCTAGTTGTACGATGACGCACGTGAAAAGCAAGAGAAGCTAGGAACAGACCGGTGATTAAACCGGTAGATACCATGAAGAAGACATCTAACGCTGGAAAGGATTCCGTCATTGAATCCTTAGTATAATCACTTAAATTCTAAGTGGATAGGGTGGTGGTTTTAGACCGTGACTAATCGCAGAGCCTTCCACTCAACATTGTTGTCCGTTCGCTTGCTATCGTAGTAAACATAAAATAAACGCAGACTATTGAATGGAAAATGCTTTGACCACTTCGAAATTTGCGCACGATGGAAGTACTACTACCGTGATTCGCCATATCTAAGTACCTTTACTGCACGCTACTAGCCAGGACCAAATGATAGCCGATCTTCATCGGTTTTCCGTAAATCAAATCTAGTAGATGCTCACCTGGAATCCCATTATTTCTATCGGAATCCTGTTTAATGTTCGGTTCCTGAAATTTTAGTAATAAGTGCAAAGGACAGACGGCGTAGTGAAGAGCTCTGGATGGCTCACATCACAAAGAACTTCAGGGTGCTCTATTTGAAAAGTTCTAACCGCCTCCTCGAACACCTTGATATCGCAAGCGTTTCCACCTCCGCAGCTTTTTATCATAGGAGTAAGGTTAGTAAATTCATTGTATTCCGTGTTTCGTCGATTAAGCACCTATAAATCATAAATAAACGACGTGCATAAGCTAAACTTAGAAAAAGAACATGAGCCATAGAAAATCAAATGAAACTATAACTGATTTATAGTTAGGTTACAAAGAAACCCTCACAACAAACTGACCAGATTCCTTAAAAGTTTGTAACCTTACTGAAATGGAATGTCAGCAATTCATTATAAACATCCCGATTCACAATTTCAACTTATTATTTACTGTCTATTAGAATTTTCCACCGTAGTGTATTATGAGCGATATAACAACGATGATGCTGAGATGTTTGCAGAGCTCCGGACTGCTGGCACTGTTACCCTCTCCGGGGCTAACGCGTTCACCACCACACCATTCGAGTTTTTCTTTTCACCTGTCTCTCAGCTACTTCTATCGATCAATGCCATCAGCAATCACCCAGATCAATCCAACTGAGTTTATGTTATCACAAACGATTTTGAATGATTGGTGCAACCATTGTTAGATTTCCGAAACTGATAGCTAAGTGTTCAGCCCTTTCTGATTTGAAGTCTGACATTTGCGAAGCAATGAGATGGCCGATATTATTTCCCAATTACATTTCGTCATCGATGACCTGCTTCGTAAATAACTCAAGGAACCGAATATAAGCAAAAAGGGTCTGGTCCAAGAAATGTCTCAGATGGCATAGATTCCACCAGTAGTGTTCAGCAATTGTTAGAAACATAGTGCCGTCAGAATTATCTTCGCAACGTGTAGATGAGCTTACTTATTGGAAGTTACCTTTGTTGCTTTGATGCTGTTCAAATAAGCAGAATAAGTTGACAAACTTCTTAAGTTAAGCGGCAGTGATGCTCACTGTTGAAACGCTGACTGAAGGTCATTCTACATTTATTTCTAATCCTATCAACAGCATAAAAGAATTTTTTGCGAAAAGATGAGTTCAGTTCATGTGGCGGCAACCTATCCGCAGAAGTCGGTAAGACAGATGAATACAGCTGAAGTAACTATTCACTCCAAAGACTTCTTTCAAGAACTTCTACATGTGATGACAGAAAGCAGTGACTCGCAGATACTGACTGACACTACGGCGTTCTTTGCTAGAGTCGTTAAAGTGCTGACGAATCCAGATACATTAAAATATCCGATAAGCAGGACTTCTCAAATGACTGCTAATGACTGTATACGTGACCCAATATGTTGCCACCAAATCGTGTGTGGTGGCGTTTGACTGCATGTTGAAAGCGCTCTTTGAGGTTTGATAGGAATTGTTAATGAAGGTCCAGATCATGGGGGATTTTCGAAACATATTTCGTTGAGACTGAGGTGCTTAAAACACCGATCCGCCGTCGAATAGTAATCGATGGTGTTCATGAATAAATAAATAAATAAAGGATAAAGCTCTTGGCGTTGATCAATCCCTGAGGGATGCGCCATGCATTCGACTTCATTAAGCATCGTTGGAGGTGACTGAATGCATATCTGGCCTTTACAATGACTCGCGGTGGCCGGCCGATGTATCGAGCCAGTGCTGCTATCCTCCCAGACAAGTCTGGCACCAATGTGCCGAACCCGGAGGGATGGACCCCGGAGGGATGCGGCGTGTAGCACTGCACAATGAGCAACAACTGACTATGCAGCTGAAGCCATGGTAACTCAAATTTCTTTTATTAATGCGAGTTAGCTTTTACCAACGAAACCAATGCTCAGAGTAAATGTCTCCACCTCTGTGGTACAGAAAATCTTATATGTTCTTGAGCTAGAAGCTCGTGGAATATTCTAGTACATTTCAATGTATTATGCGACGCGCCATTCAGCAAACTATTAGAAACACCATCTTAACCGTTTTGTTTACTGCCTATTCTTTTTAATGGCAAGGTATATTGCGAAATATAACTTTAATGATGCTGAGATATTTGCAAAGGTCCGGACCGTAGGTGTCTGCGGTGGGAAAACTATTGTCCTCTCCGGGGAGTAACACGTTCACCACCACTACATCATGCGGGTCCTTCGTTTCGTTTCGCCTGTCTCCCAGCTAATGTAACCACAATCTTAATATTATAGATTAAAGTTATACTAGAAACATGTTCAGAATCAAAATTTTACATCTTAATATTTTCGTGACAAGGATTAAGGTGAAACATTCGGAGTTGATCAATCCCTGAGGGGATCAGCCATGGAATCGATTTCACCAAACATAGTGGAGGCGTGTAAACGCATATCTGGCCTCTTAATCTTAATCAGAGGCCTGTGCAATGTCTCGAGGTGGTTTGCAAATGTATCAACTCAGCGTTCTTGTCTTCCCAAACGAGACTCGTACCAATTTTCCGACCCCGGAGGGTTAAAAGATATGGTGAACCAGGGGCGTGGGACTAAACCTATTACAGCTCACCCCCAACGACCGCGCTACACCGGCCTTATATTCTTGTGCAGAAATTATTTTGATGTAAATTCCACTGTGATTTAGTTGTTCTGATAATTGTACAATTGAATAATAGCCTTTCGAAAAACTTGAAAGACTCTTGCGATAACTCCATCCATTTAAATATTTGTGGAATTGGACATTTAACCGTGGACACCAACGAACCTTAACGTAATGTTGGGTGTCGTTTCTCCACAACTCGAAGACAACAGTTGCCACAAAATCCGGTCTTCCTTTTGGAGCTAGGGCCACATGTAGCACTCCCATAGAATCCAACAAGGGAGATATGAGTATGTCGTGCTAAATTCATCTCCTGCCTTATAAGAATATCTAAGAGTTCGGAAGAAATGTGGAAAAAATACCGTGGTAAAACCAAAAAATTTCGTGCCATTTAATGCATTCTCAACAGCCTTTCGTTGATTGTTTAGAATGGTATAGAGTAATTTTCCAGATCGTGTCAAGATCCAATTCGGATTGTGAAATCTTCCTGTACCGCTAATAAACTCAATTGTCTGAAAGTAGCCCGTTCAGTTGATATGGTGGGTATTCTCATAACAAGCACGTATTGATTGATTAAGGAAATTTATAAGATTACGGACTCTGCAGCTTAATCGGATAAAATTTCAACCTCAGTTTTGCATGTGAAAACATGGAAAAATGTGGCAGAGAATTCACTTATAGTTAATCGGCCGTGGAAGTATTTGTGAAAATCGTGGCAGGGTCAATTTGAGGTTGAGGCGCAGATATAGCCCACTGTTATTCTGATGTTTGAACACTGAAAAATGAAGTCTCCGACCTTTGGTTGATCGATTTAGTTGGGAGAAGGGAAAATCTGATAGGGTTCACACATATTGTAAAAACGGGGCAATCCAAGTATTGATGTCTATAAGAAATTTCCGATTGAAAATTACCAAATCAAGTAAATGATCAGCCTCTTTCCTCGCATCGTCGTTGAACCACTGTGGAACCGCTAGACCGGAATCGTGCTGAATTTACGTTCATATTGGCTATTCTAGAGACATAAACATCACTATAACATGGACACCTCCAAAAAGATCGGCTCGAACTGACGTATGCGATCCTTTCCGACTATATTTGTGAAGTTAAGACGCTTTGCTTCTTGAGCAAACAGCTCGTCCAGAATGTGTTGCTGTAAGTAAACCGAATGACAGGATGAAGGAAGCGATATTGAACAGGCGAATAACATACCAAATCTACAGACTGGTCAGTGACACCTGTTATTTGCTTCATTTCGTCGACAACGAAAGGACACCGAATTCGTGCCCTGCAGATCTTAAAATACCGTAATTAAAAACAGCTCATAGTTAGCATTCGACTCTGGATGCGGTGGATATAATGGGTTCCAATGAATGGTTACTTTATTTTGATATCTATAACAGGTAATCAAACTCATCTCAAAGACCGCTGTATTTGGTGTACTGTATTGTTTAGTTCTGAGATTTATGTACTAGCCTACTTAGTTCAGGACATATGTCACTGAAATAAGGGATAGACATTTAGGCATTGATCAATTCTTAAGGGATGCGATCGCACCAAGCACCGCAAAGGTGACCGAATATCTACTTGGCCGATACATTTACTTGCGACAAGCCACTAATGATTCAAGTGAGTGTTTTTATCGTCTCAGACCAATATTGCCAACTCAAAATGCATGGCCGACGTGGTTAGCCAAGGTACGGAGTTGAACCAACGACAAAGTTCCTATTTTAGGGCACTTCTAACCGTTGCCCTTCCAGCGCTCGACTCGACCCAACTATAGCAGTAAAAGATCGCTAGCGAAGGAAATAGGTAACGAAGAAAATATTTGCAGGCAAACTATTTCCGCAAAACATATGTATTTATTTTGTATTAGCAAAATAATTGCGCCACATCTATATTCTTTGAAATTTCTTCATCTTGAAGATCTTCATCTCGTCCACCCAAGCCGCAAATCGTAATAGGAATGAGCCACTCTTAGGCTTCCCAACAGATGATTTGTACGCTGCTCCGAACTATGAAATGGTGTTGCAGAATCATTGCCACCAAGATATTCGAGCTTAGCATTGTGAGCAGGTTCAAATGTAGCATGAAACGAAACCATTTTATTAAAGCAATAAACTCAAATATCGGCTTGTGCGCATGCGCTTCAGATTTCCAGATGCTGAATATTCCTAGCTGATGAAACATCACAGCATTTTGGCACAGAGGAAAACTTCAACATCTTCCAGAATGACATTTGCGTTGATCGTATTTAAACGTACGATAACATCTGTACATTTAACAATTAAATGGGGAGTTTAGCGCAATGATGCTGTTGAGCAAGAAGGAAAGGCGCTAATTTGATCCCTGCCCCAATGCTACCCTCCAAACCAAGTGGGAACACATTTGCCCGGATATCTCGATGTTTGTAAGGAGAGAGTCGACTTGACGAGTATTATACGACATTTATAAAAAAGACAAAATCATCATGCATCAGCTGAAATCCACGGATCTCCCTCATATGAGGGATCTTGAGCCGGTTAGTCGCGAGGCTACGTTGCGCGTCCCCAGGTGGCGGATAGAGGGTTAATCGCGGACCAAAAGTGAACTGTGCTTCCCTGAGACGCAGGTGGATCCAGGGGATGGACTCTCTGTTTCTGCTGCAACGATTTGGCACATACTTTCTGTATTTGCTAGGCGTATTCATGCATGCGTGTGTGGGTGCGTTCTCGCTTTATGCGGGTTGTATTCCACGAGTCAATTCGGTCAAAAGCCTGCAATCAAGTGACAGGGAAGTATATGGGAGGCGGTTAGGAGTCGCCTCCAACAAATAAGCTCCATGTCCACTCTGGGAGAGCCTGGCAAGCTACCCGTGAGTATAACCAGCCCCCACGTTCAGATCTAAACAAGCTATACGTGGGTATAAAATATGCTAAAAACAGTAAAAAAAAAAACGAGCCTCATTCCCCTGACCCCTAAAGAGCCCCAATTTCGCAGCGTTGGGTAGGACGAGTACGGAGAGGCTGCTAAAATCTCAGGGTCAATGGAAGCTGCCTGGATAACGAAGAACTATGGTGACGGTCTGTACCTGCAAGGCACCTACACTTGCATCCGAGTCCTCGACAGAAGACTTGGTCATACAAGCAAGAATGAGCGCCATGAAAGCTGAGAGTTCGAAGGTCACCAGGAGACGTCTGTCTGCAGAAACTCTCGACATATAACTTTAAAAGATCGATAGAACTAGGTGAGAGACAGGCGAAACGAAGCAGGGTTTCGAAAAGGATTTAGTACGATGAACCACATCCACACGTTAACAAGGCTCATTCAAGTATGGCGAGAGTACAGAAGACCGCTCTGTCTCACTTTCATCGACTTACTAAAGGCCCTTGATTCAACTGAAATAGAAGCAGTCATGGAAGCCCTTGGGAGTCAAGGGGGCCCTACTCAGTTAATAAAGATTCTTCGTGAGCTGTACAAAAATTTCACAACCAAGATTTTTCCATTCTACAACGATATTAACGTTGACGTCAAAAGAGGAGTTAGGCAAGGCGAAACAATCTCGCCAAAATTATTTACAGCCACCCTCCAGAACGTCATGCGAACATTGGAATGGGATAATATGGGAGTGAAAATCGATTGTCGGCAGATACATCACCTTCGCTTTGCTGATGATATCGTTCTTATAACACCTGACAGCCAAGCGGAACGTATGCTTGCGGACTTTGAAAGGAGAACCCACTGAGCTACTCTTGCACGCGATAGGGAAAAATGGAGGATTTACTGGCGCCCGCTCGAGTCACTCGACGATCAGCGGGACTACAGGTGATACAGGTGATCAGCTGAAATAACACGTGGTCAAATGCTCGAAGACCATTGTGAACGATGAGTGCGCCGAAACGAATCGAACGCACCAATAAATGCTGGAATGCGCACGGTAGATGTGATAAGGGGTCATCTAAAAAGATGTATCTAAAAGAGGCTTCAATGGTGAACCAACTTTTTGTCTGAGAAATTAGTCTGGTGACAAAGTGGCCGTTGGAATCTCTGCAAAATTTACGCCGAGAAATCTGCTTTCGAAAGGTTTCTAGTTTGTGATATTTCACGCAGTTCTTCGAACAGATCGAGTTTTCGTTATTCGTAAGCTCTTTTTGACATTTTAGACAAGTTTTATAGAATTATCAATAGTTCTGTCTTCACTTCTCATGGTGATATTCGCGCTAGGAGTTGACATAGAATTGACAGAGAGACGTGCCATACAGAGTTCCTAATGAAAGATGGTGTTTTATGGCCAAACAAAGGGTGGGATTAAAGTTATATTTTTCTCATTTCGTCGGAGAAGAATCTGCCTCACATAGTACTTGATAGTTCAAAAAAAAGTCCTCGTTGATCGTCGATTGACTCGACCATACAAAACCAAATCAACTATTTCCCTGTTGGACGCTCCACACTTTTTTCTAGGATCCTCGCTCCATTCGATGTGCTTCCCTTAGTGAGCTTGAAATAACACAGAGTAAAGTTGGTTTTTTCAAACGGGCTAACACTACGAAAATTTTCCCCCTACTTGGTTTCTGTCGGTAGTGCGTTGTGTCCAGGTTTCAAAAATATAAGAAAAAGATTTCTTATTCAAAAAATTACACTTATTCTATTTTACTACATCCTTGACACTTATAAGCTCCTAACACTCATTTCCTTCTATCTAAAGCTTCGTAATTCAACGGATCTTTATGATGCCTTCGTAATCCAAATAGTCGTAGCTGAAGCACTTGTGTCAGAGGGAACCGTCTTGCTAAGCATGAATGGATCACAATAAATGAAGCCATTTTCTGTAAACACTGGCCTCTTTGAGTTCAGTCAAAGTCTAGTCTTTTCAGCGTTCAATGTTTTGTTAAAATTGGCTGGCATTCCTTCCTCCTGGATGGTTTTCGGCATGATAACGATGACTCCGGGAAAGCGACAGTGCTGTACTTGTGTACACCACCTTTCCATCTAATGTGAACCCATTCCGATCTTCGTAAGACGATTGCGAAAGTGGCTCAGGATATTTTTGGTGAAACGACATCCCCTTGTTGAACTTCTCCCTCTACATCAATGGTAATCTCATTGTAGAGTGGTGACCAAACTTGCTTCCGATTCTCAACGACTTGAGGTGGAGAGTTGTTGTCTAGTATGACGAACGTTCAACATATCAATAATGAGAAAGCAATAGAAATACGTTGACAATCGTTGGAAAAATAACGAAACGAATGGAAGAAATGTTGGAACCCTAGAGATCCGTAAACGAATCGTCTACGAGTCCACGTAGTTATATCTCTGATGTGACTGCTTCTGCAGGTCTTTGAACGTTGACTGTTGATCTATCAGGGATCTGTCACAACAGCCTTATTTTCATTGCAAGCTCGACATTCATTTCCAGATACCAAACCGTTGTTTTTGTTGCGTAAAATAAGCACGGAATAGACTTCATAAAAACGATTTGTTTACTCTCCATTAAACTGGTATGACACTCATCCACTGGAATTTTTCAGCGGCCCGGTAGTTCTCCAAATGATGGACGATCAGTGAAGATTGGTTCTTCTCCTAACACTTGGCTAGCTTTTCGGAGTCAGCATCAATTATCGCTTACAGTTGTTCGTCGCCGGCAACGGCTGCTAAGTAGCGCCAATCTCGCTCTTCAATCAACATTCTTATTTCTAGTACGAAACTTTTCCAGCCATCTATTCATTATCGCTTTGGCCAGGTGCATTGCTTCCGAGGAAAAAATTTAGATTCGAAATTAGGTATGTGTTCAAATTTTGGTTCAGTTTTTAAAAATTGAATAGTAGAAGATAAAATGTTTGCGATGTAGAAAAATGTCCAAGGTTACATAGACACTTTCGACGGCAAATGCACAGATGACCCGAAGCGCAAACGCAACTACCGCCTTGACCCATATAGAAAGAGCCAACCCTTTCAGAAATGTATGTGGAATAAATGAGAACGGTTTCCTATATTTTACCCCTCGTAATCTACCGCACAGTTCCTTTAAACCAAGAGCGCTGCCGAATTCACTGGATGCGAAAATGACGTGAATACGGGATCTCAACGGGATTGATTTAGACGAAAAGCTTTAAAAAATTTCTATTTACTGAAATTGTGTCTGTGAGAACCGATTTCTCTGTTGATAAAGTTAACAAACGTCGTCTTTCTCTTTTGGCACAGTAAATATAGGAACAGCCGTCGGATGGCCGTTTTCGGTCAAGTTGAACATAGACGAAGCAGTAGTGGAGGCCGTCATAAGGCATCTCTCTACGGCGCTACTCCGGAATACCACCTGAAAACATTTTGCTCCATACACAAAGATCAGAGCCACCTCCTTCCATAAAGCGTAGATCAGAAGTAATCTATGCAAGTTAGAAGAAAGCTAGAGTTCATTTGCAATATATCGCTACTAAATTAACAGGTGTACCTGACGGATTCCATTTGGTAGAAGCTTTCAAATTCTGCTATAACGTGTGACTTTTTCACTTATAGTAACATAGTAGATTTGCAAAATCACCTCAGATGGAAGATAACGAGCATCCAGGAATCCATTGTCAACATATCGTTGCCGCAAGCTCAGCCCCAATTTGTGTGCTTGATCTAGACCCTTCTGTAAAAAAAACAATCTGAATAACCACAGCATTTCAACTTTTTACTAAAAATAATGTACTCAGTGGAGAGGAGAACAGCTTTAAGAATCAGATTATTTGCTAAAAAGCTTGTATAATTGGAACAATAGAATTACTACTTTACCACTTAACCTATGATTTGGTCATCAGTTGATTTCAAAGGGTGTCCAGAGTTTTAACATACCTTTGTTGTGGACCAGGCCTTCTCAGTAGGTTAGGCTGCCGAGCAACACAACACTCCTGTCCCGCGGCTGTCGTTGAGGTCGATCCCGTGTCCGGCTCACCTACATCATCATGTAGGGGTTCTCTGATTTTCAACCGCTGGTTTAGTTCAGAATATAGATTTCTCTCACTGATCCAATCTCTCCTTGGGACATTTTGTCAGTTTTGTGCAGCACTCTGCAGGTTACGGTGTAGGTAGGTAACAACTGCATGTGATGGGTGCAGATTCACGTTTGTGCGCCACTGTAAGATATTTTGACAAAGAGGACCTCTATTTGTGAGATTTAAGTCCATCCCTCTCTTCTAGAGTTTTAATAAAGTTGTTTACATAGTTGATCATTTTCATGGCTGATGCTCATGAAAACACTGTATCAGCTGTCGTTCCCTTGATCGTCGAGTGACTCAAGCGGGTGCCAATCAATCTTCCACTTCCATTCTTATCCATAGGTTATCGCTCACATGCACTACGTGTTCGGCAAAGCATATCTTAGACAGTTTGGTGCATAAAACCCATTCTTTGATTTTTGGTCGCTGGTGTAAATTGGACTTTCGGATTCCTTTTTCACTTGCGTAATACAGAATACTCCTCTAGCATCGTCCTATCGACTGCGTGTTCGATAACACTGAGTGATCTTCCATCCTGTTTAGTAGCGACCAAGTTTCTGAAGTATACTTTAAGTAAGAAAGAGTCGTGGAGTCCAAAATAGGAGCACGGAGCCGGGTTTTCCTTGTACTCCTCATTACATCCACTGTGCTGTTTTTGAAAGCTTTCTAAGCCACTCGCTTTCTCCTGGTCAACTTTGAAGCCTAGACGCTCATTATTTTGATTTTCCAACCTATATAGACGTAGCTGGAGCAATCGGAGATATTCATTCTATTGAGCGTGAATGGGGCATTGATAATCCGTTCCTCATGAACATAATTTTTGTGCGATTTAGTCGAACACCAATCTTTCCGTAGGCTTTATCAAAGTCGGTAACCCTTCGGTCTGCTTAGGTGTCTGGTGTTGTAAGAACGATCTCATTGGCAAACCGAAGATGGTGTAATTGCCCAGCATCGATTTTCACTCCCATGTTGCCCTAATCCGATGTTTGCATGACGTTCTCGAGGATGGCGGTAAATAATTTTGGCGAGATGGTATCGTCTTTCCTGACCCCTCTTTTGATAAGTTAACGTTGCTGTAGAATGGTGATATTTTAGTTCTGAAATTTTCGTATAGCTCACGAAAAATCTTTATATACTGAATAGGAACTCCCT
Organism: Angiostrongylus cantonensis; assembly: GCA_009735665.1. Lineage (NCBI taxonomy): Eukaryota > Metazoa > Nematoda > Chromadorea > Rhabditida > Metastrongylidae > Angiostrongylus > Angiostrongylus cantonensis. The sequence continues at coordinate 497,958 of MQTX01000145.1, read as the reverse complement.
GATTATCCATGGCATCCATGAGTGTCTCTGCCTCAACCGGGTTAAACGCTTTCTTTCTAAATCGATGGAAGTGAGACAGAGCGGTCTTTCGTAATCTCGCGATACGTCGATGGATCTATTTGTAATAGCGCTATCTTTTCAAAATAGGCCAAAAAGCAGACTCCAGCTTTTTCTGGTATTATGGATTTGTCTCTCCAACTTCATGTAATTTTCTCTTTTCTACGAGAAGAAAAATTTTGCTTAAAGCCAGTAGTCTGATGTCTCACACAACTTTGGAACTAAAGCGACATCATCTAGTTAAAACTTTCGACTTGCTATGACGTTTTCTAGTACGTTATAGTACTCTGCTCTGACAGGCTCACTTCCATTTTCGACAGTTGGGCTTCTGGAATTGTGAGTTATCCTGAATAGCCTATTCATCATAATAAACTCAAACTGCTGCTCACTCATTTCTAAGTCGTGAGGCCCAATATGAGAACTGAAACGATAACCAGGGGCTATTCCTGGCGTTTAAGTTTTCCAAATTCTTGTGGAAGACATCTAGGTTTTTTAAAAAAAAATCCCGCATTTAATTTTTGCTGTACTTTTATGTCGAGGCGTAGAGAATAAAGGCCATGTTGGTCGACTTTCAAGACCACAAATATCCAGTTAAAGTCGTAAGTGATTAAAATGTATCGGTGTTCATAGCCAAGCTCATGTTGTGAGATCATCGCTCCATCAACTGGTCTACTGTTGCACGATCAACTAAACTTCTACATGACAGACAAGTTCCAACGACGCCACATTGGTGGTTTCGCTCTCAAAGAAAAGCGTAGCGCATTCTTTTTATGGTTTTTGGAGAACAGATCCCCATATCAGGCCTTGTTCTTCGAGCTGGGAATACTCACGAGTAGACTTCTGGACTGGAATTTGTCTGCTGGACGTGACTCTTCACCGCCTGTCATGTACTTCGCAATCACATAATTGGAAGCTTCTGATCGGATAGACGTGCATAGTCCGCATGAACGCAATATCTCACTCACATGCCTGTGAGTTCAGTCATTCGTGTATGGAAGGCACAAGCCCATTAGACTGAGTAGAGACTGAAAGCCCACCCCTTGAATCCAAGCGTCTCACAATAAGAATGTGATCGCTTTTGGTCACCGCATTTTCAAATTATTTAGATGCATTGCGGAAATCGCGAAAATTATACCAACTAACGAACTTCGGTCCACATTGCAAATGACGATAGAAAGTTTTTTCATTTATAAAATGATCGAGTGTCGCCATCGGAAGCACATACAATATGCATTATTTTTTTATAATGAAACAAAAAAATTTCTTTGTTGAGAAACCAACGCTTCCATGAAGAAACGCTAAAACTGCGGGAATGCCGCAAGAAACAGTCGAATGTAGTAGCTTATAGCAATGTGTTCAGCCGTTATTCCAAGTACTTCACTTCGAAAGAGTGTTCAGATTTCTGATCGTTGTCAAACCGTAATTGACCGGCTTCCTGACGTCTCAGTGCCGTATGCTTTCATCACGGCTAGGTAGCTCTTGCCAATAGAAATTCGGCTTTTTCCGTAATTCACTCATCTATAATGACTGTCGGATAATCTTTTTTTTGTAAATTTTTAATTTCACCCATCCGAGGTTGGTAGATCGATACCGGATATGTTTAGAAAGAGCTCCCTCCGATGCAAACAGGCTAGGGTATGGCAGTGGTGAAGACCTGAGAACGCCTTAGAACGACTATGCCATGATTCCCAAAGAGGATTTACATGACAACGAAAAAGGTGCTGAGGTGCACACAACGTGTGAAGTCGGGCCATGTGAACCAAAAAAGGTGAAGAATACGGTAAATGAGTTCAACTACAATAGAATTTTTAAAAAATCGGGAGACTAATTATACCGAAAAATGTTACTGTTTTCTAGAAAAAAGCAGAAAACCAACGTTAGTGAGATGCTCTCTGCCTCTGTAGTAGTAAGCCCGGGATTCGGCGGAAGTCATGGGTCTCATTGGGGCTCTGTCGCCATGTCGGAATACCTCAACAGTCTGAGCTTTAAAAAGGTTTTGAAAAATCTTGGAAGAAAACGATATGTGGCATTCCTTCAGACACCTGCGGTCCGGAGTTTTGCAAATATCTCAGCAATATGTAATATAGTTTAATATTTTGTCTTCTACAGTCTTCCATAGACGAGAAAGCGCTTCTAGTCATCGAACTAAGATGAATTGTGTCCCAATTAACAGCACTTCACACCTTTCTAGATCCTTTTTACAAGCTGGCCATCTCTCTGCTATAAATTTTGGAATTTTTCTTTGTTATACGAAGTCCTGTGGATTGGTACTTGTAGAACACTTAAAGTTGCTGACTCATGACTTCAGAGCGAAACAGTTCAGCCGGAACTGATCACACCACTCCGCCCAAACAAGGAAAGACAGTCAGTGAAATAAAAAAAGGAATCTATGATTCAGTCTAGTAAGAACCTTACAAAAGATTACCTGTAAAATATCCAGAAAGAAAATACACGTTCAAAATGAACAATTAGACATCTCCGAAAAGACAACGGTACACAAAATAAAGGTCATAGTTCTTTTGCCGCCTACTTATAGCGGAATGTGATCAGTTTCTTCTGACTTTCTCGAAATCACCTTCCCTTATATAACCTTCCTGCACATAGCCGTCCTAGAAACAAGAAAAAATTCCACAGTTACTTTTAAGCGTAGCTGACTGATGACCGAAGCAACGACATACTGTTAAGGCTAGGATGATTTAGAAAACAAGAAAACGACGTTCTAAATGGACTTTATGGTAGATCTAAACGTGAGGGTTTACATGGGAAGAAAGTGAGCCTGGGACCAAAGAGTTTCCAATGAGCTTTCGAAATAAATCAAAAGAAAGTACTTCGTAGAAGCTTCTTAAACAACGTCGATGCAAGAAGTCTTTTATTTCGAAGAAGAAAGACTAACTGTTGAACGCTTCTGTGGTACCCTTCACACCAAAAGACTACAACTTTGTAAATTTAGGCGACGTAGACCTGCTTACACTATCACAATAGCACTGCTAAGCACCTGATTTAGTCATCGTCTTATACAGGCGATAACCCGCACTTTTTGACGTGAAGACGATTTTTGCTAAATAATATTATCTCAGTACAACTATCCTATCTTTGTAATTCGATGAAGACCACGAACGTTCAATCATAGAGCGGAAGAAGTGGCGCCGACAACACCCACCGACATATTGACTAACGTCTGATGTTGTTGAGTGCCACATGAAGACCGTCGAAGACATACTGCATTAAGAGGGTAGGAAAAACACGAAATAAAAACAAGACAGGAAACACATATTGACAGGAAAAAAAGTTGTTTGATGAGTAATACAGTCTTTTTTACTGAATATCGACAAAATTGGTGTCGTGGCAAGGAGAGGGATGGGCCAAAGACTGACTCCGAGCGAGAACTTTGGACCAGAGTGCAATTAAATGAGACAGATAAGACTAAAAGCGGAGGAGACTTCTGCACGATGAGAACAAGTGTTGATCATTAAGACGAAATAGGACCACGTAGAGAGCTAAGAACAAAATTAGACATGTTCGTCGAGAGGATAATGTTCACTGTGTCTACAGTCAGCCTGTGCAAAACGCCTCTACATATTAATATGATATAAACGAAACATCAGGTTTCAACACAAAAAATTCTGGCCTCATCTAGACTAGAATTTCTAAAATTCTACTTCTTCTCCTTCCTAACGTAAGCACATTAGTGAAAACAGGACATCAGCATGCCTTGCTAGACGAAACCCTGGTCGTTCAAGCCCTTCACTGCTAGGGGTATAAGCTTCGAGGAAAAATAAGAAGGAAAAACACGATTCGGAAAATTAGAATCTTACCGTTAAGTGACAGCAAGAGCTGAGTGTTGTAAATAATAATCTACGATTCTGACAAAATGCAGTTATTAGTTAATGAAACTCCTAAAATTTAATTATTAAGTCAACTAATAAAGTTCACGATTAACCGAAATATGACAGTATGAAATCGGAAGGCGCGCCAAGTCTCAACTAAGTGTGAGTCAAATACGACTCATGCGTAAACAATAATAACAAATGAACTAAATTTAATCATTAACAGAAAGGCGGATAGAATTTCATAAATTCACAAGCTCTGGACTTTTTGCAAATGTGTTCCCAAAGGACAGATTTCTTAAGAAAGTTTCGCTTCATTGCGAGTAATTGAACTCACCGTTTGCACAAGTATCAGCTCCTCAGAAATGACCATAACCAGGGAAGAGAGCATATAAAAGAGTGTGCACATCTGTAATAGGCAACATTTTTATGAAAGAGCTGAGGCATGGATAGAACTCGGCAATTAGATCAAACGTCCAACAACTTTTCAGAAACTCTTGGTTCCGATTAGTTGGCTTTAAAATGTGAAGAAATTATCTGAGCTATAAAACTCAAAGAAACGTTCCAGTAGATCTTTATGGTATTTTGAGCTAAAAAAAAGCAAAAGCAATACCATAACGATTTTCGGACTTTGTAATGAGTGCATGTACTTTTCTGATGAAATGACTAGCGAGAACAGAAACTACGAAAACCGGAATCGACCTATTCAGAAAGCCTCACCAAATTTAACCTCAATCCTAAAGAAATGATGCTTGCCGTAATAGCTATTTAGTTGTATCAATTGTCCAAAAGTTTTTGCTACGAATCAGTAGACCAGAATTACCTCTAATGGTGAGCATTATCGTCAAATTCCAGGCAATTCAAACAATTTTAAAGAAAAATCAACGAAAATACGAGAGGATCTCGTTTTTGAAAATTGTGGAAACACTGGAGTAGTGAAACAGGGCTTCTTAATTCGTTATTTTGGTGCCAGACATTGGAACAGAATGGATTGGTGCTCATCAAATGGAAACAAATCAATCATTTGTGTTAGCGGTGCTGTAATGCTATGATCGCCATCAGATGTGGAAGAAATCAACGTCAGGCATGTCTTTGCATCGAAAAGAACAAGAACTGTCTGTTTGTTCTCGTTTCTGTAAAGGGAAAAGAAGCGCTCAACTGGTGCTGCTAGTGGATTCCAATCAGGACGACTTATTTGTCATGACGTCCTAATGTCGTCGTCTTATCCTGACCTCTTATCTATCCAAATGGAGAGATTGGAACCAATGACGCTTGCAGAGGCTCGCCGCGAGCATCAGAAATTCATCATCAGAAATTTAATATAGTTGAATGTCCACTTTGACTAGTATAGTGTTCGTCTAAATGCTGAGATTATCGGTAAAAGAAATCTGCTTTGAAATGCACTTTCCTAGAGGTAGGACAGGTTATGGAGAAAGTTACCAAAGACGGAACACTGATTACATCGGCATCAGACTAGACGGAAAGTATTGAAATCGAAATTATGTGTTTTTTTTTGCCTTCGCTATGACTCAATATGTAAAATGTAGCGCACTGGTTAGTGATTCAGCCCATTAGGAAGCAGAGCTCCGGTTCGAGCCTCTCCCTAGCGCTCCTTTCCGGTGAACGTGGGAACACCTCAGCCCAGTTATCACCAAGATTGTAGAGAGAACGCATTTGACCAGCATTCTACGACATTCGTAAAAAAGACAGAATCTGAAGCAGCAACGGAAACAATACGCGAAATGCTCGAAGATCATTGTGGAAGATGAATTCGAGGAAAAGGAATCAAACCTGGGAAATGCTGGGACAGTGGATGTGACTATGAATCATGTAAAAAAAAAGTGTTGGCCAGATGATTTGGTATGCAAGTGTTTTTTCCTTTAGAAGCGCTTGATGTATCGAAGCAAAAATCTGAATAAAAATTGCGTTAATCCTCTCTCATCTGAGTGAGCTAAGCCATCGAGGCGTTTTTTCTTTGCGGAGAAAACCGGCTATTTCAGCAAACGTAACATGATTCAAAAAGTGAATTCACTCTAATAGTTGTAAGTTGAATTTCAAGCAATTCATGACACTTCTGAACCCATATGGACTTTGCTCAGTTCTGTCTCGTTCTGTGAAGACTAGACAATGTCACTGCCAGAAGCCGAGATGTGTGAGTTATCGAAGACATCTTTAGAGGGTCGCTAAACAAATATAGGTAAAAAACTAACAAGAAACATTCATAGTCCGTTTTTATTCAGAGCAAACATGCTGGGATCCAAATACAGAGGTAGTTGTCTATATTGGGAAACGAATGCGTTATTGTCCTTTCCGGGGGGTAATGCGTTCACCACCACACCATGCGGGTCCTTCGTTTTGCCCGTCTCTCAGCTAGTTCTATCCATCTTTTTTTGCCGTCATCAATCACCGATCAACGGGATTGATCAAGCCAGCCTCAGCTTAACTGGGTTCAATGCCGATGTGGGCTCCCCATATCAATCCCGTTGACCGGTGATTGATGACGGCAAAAAAGATGGATAGAACTAGCTGAGAGACGGGCAAAACGAAGGACCCACATGGTGTGGTGGTGAACGCTGTTACTCCCCGGAAAGGACAATAGCGCGTTGGTTTTCCACCATAGACACCTGCGGTCTAGAGTTTTGCAAATGTCTCAGCAACGTTGTGGTTGTATTTCGCTTATAATCTGCCGTGAAAAAAATTGTAGTAGGCAGAAAATAAATGCTAAAACATACGGAGGTAGTGATAAAGTTCATGAGTCAAGCTCAGTGTAGAACAGAATGATGAATGATGAAGATGCCAGAGGCATAATGAGATTCAGAAACGAAATGCGCGTAAAGACAATATGACAAGAGTAAAGGGCCGACGCATGAGCACCTTCGGATTGACAAAAGACGAGAATAATCAAGAATGCATGAGAATTGAGGTGGTTCGCCACCGAGAAACAGGTGCAGTGAGGTTACCGTCGAATGTGCACGAAGTTCTTGAAAGGACGAGGTTCACGTTCCTGATGGGAACATACGGAGGTAGTGATAAAGTTCATGAGTCAAGCTCAGTGTAGAACAGAATGATGAATGATGAAGATGCCAGAGGCATAATGAGATTCAGAAACGAAATGCGCGTAAAGACAATATGACAAGAGTAAAGGGCCGACGCATGAGCACCTTCGGATTGACAAAAGACGAGAATAATCAAGAATGCATGAGAATTGAGGTGGTTCGCCACCGAGAAACAGGTGCAGTGAGGTTACCGTCGAATGTGCACGAAGTTCTTGAAATGACGAGGTTCACGTTCCTGATTGTATGGTAGGATGACAATACAGATGATTAAAGGCAACCGATTAACTACCCAGAAGTATATCTTAGAAATGTCTTTTTTAAGATTGCGAAAGGTTGTTATCACTTCTTCTTGAAATACAATGGCAGGCGCTTCGTCAACATCGTCTTGTTCAGAGCCTAGACATACTGCGCTCCCACATTCCGTTAATCGGTTAATATTCCTTGATTCTAATAAGAGCCGAATTCTCAGGCAAACCAAAAATGTACCTATTGGGAGTTCGACAAAAGGAGTAGGTTCAATGAGCTCATGGATCTCACTACGATCAGAAAATCAGGGTGAGATAAGGAGCCACGTCAGGTCTGATAATGAGAATGAGACATCCAATCTTCCCCGTTATTTTGGATTTTTAAAGCTTATCCAAAGCGCCCCAAAGATTTTCTGCGGTAACTTTTTCGTATTTTTCCACTAGAAGTCGATATTCCGAAATATCAATAGCAGCTTTCAGGATCTATCTTTATTACATGCATCCATCTAGAATTCCTCTACCATTTTCCTTACTTGAAATATTTGGTTAAATACTTTGAAAAAGACGTCGTCAAATCAATCACTTATTTCATCGACAGTTATGCTAGTGTGTAGAACCGACAACCTCATCAAATTGGTCAGACCTGGTGAAAATACGCCACAAATGCCCTTATTAAATAATTCGATGTCCACTTTTTTGGAATTCTCTGTGCTTTGAAGTTCCGAAAAGTTGAGCAGAAAAGTGTCCTTCTGCTCAATTCAAATGAACCACCAAAATCCTTGGGTCCCTTGGTTAAAGCTAATTTCAAGGATATCATGCCTTCGTTGTAAACAATAACTCACCTCATTCCGATCGTAGTGGTAATGGTCTACATTCTCAAAGCAATAAGCAGTAAATTGTTGAAAAGCCAAAAAGAAAAACCCGAAAATCTGCCGGAGGACTTCCCAGAGATCAAAAATTTGTTGACGCAATTGTGCTGATGTACTACCTGATTTATTACAAGGCCACTAGTCAGATTGATGGCTTTGGGATCAACCTGTGTAGAACTCATTTACCACCATCAGGAATGCACTTTGCTCGAATGAGAATAATTCTTAATGAATCCGGTTAGCATGTAGTCATACTCTAAAGTTTCTATCTGCACTTGGAATATCGGCAAATCTTCATAGTTACATTTTTTCAATTTGTTCAGCTTGTGTATTTCTCATTCCCAAAACGAATAATTAGTTTCCTTTATTGGTTCCTTTCTTGGCAAGTTTTCTTTTAGGGGCAGGTAGCATAGTGGTAGTAATGCCCGCCATCACAAGCATGGTACTAGAATCCGCTCCGAGCCGACCAAGCCTGTGATCCCTCCGGGATCGGAAAATTGGTACCGGACTTGTCTGAGAAAAAAATCACTGCATGCAATCAAGTTGGGAACGTTCCAGTCCGACTATCTCAGGACTCCAGGGTGAATTGCTCGGCCAGCATTGTACGACATTCAAGATGAAATGAAAATTCTCAAGTATCAACTGAAGCCACACGTAAAACTTGGAAGATGTTCGTGGATAGTGGATGCAAAAAAACGAAATGCATGTGAGAAGTGCTGTGATTGGCACAGTAGACATGAAGATGGGTCAAATAAAATAAAATTTTAAAAAAATACTGGTTCTTTTTCACTGTTTTCGGTACTACGAAGCTACGCAACAAGTGTTACAAGACGTGATACTGTCCTTCTTGCTGCCTCCAATTCTGTCCTTCGCAGAAAAACCACCGTACAAATTCGTTAAATCAAATTGGGACACTGCCCTTCCTACTAGTTGAAACCACAAGTTATTGATTAAAGACAACAGAAAGTGATGAGATACTGATGAGCTCCAACGTCACCAAGGTTCACCGCTACATTTTCCACTCATTGGCTTTCGATTGAGCGCGTTCGCGCAGTGGTAACTACTTCTACATTTCACACGGTGTCCTTGATTCCGTCGTACGCCTTCGGCACACGAAAGCCGCCGGCACTTCGAGGTCTAAATGAACTTACTAAACTTTCCCGTGAGGATGGAAGCACTTACTTGATTCATCAATGGAACCGCACATCATTGTTTAGGCGAAATATCTATTAAATCACATCTACGATATGTAATAAGGCCGAATGCCACCCCGTATCCCGAAAGAATCGATCATTGCTGAACGCTTTATTTGTTATCCTTAGGGCCTCAGAATTTGGTTGAAGGTGGCAGAAGTGTTGAAGAGATTGCGACACCTTAAAACACATATCATCGATAGTACCCAGGATCGACTTTCTATTAAACTCGGCATTCAGTTATGAATTCGTCGTTTTCTCTCTTAGCAATCGCGAAGTTGTTAAACAGCATACGTTTACTCCCATACAATAATACACATACAACACAATCGTAGCTGACGTTTCGGCAGAATCGCCTTTTTCAGAGCCTGGAAGGGTACACCAATACGCAACTTACTAGGTCAAACACTTCAACAGCACAAACAGAAAGGTGAAAATCTGAGCGATAGTTACAAGATCTATGGCTTCTCAAAAAAACCCACCGCTTTTTTCACCTGTCTTCCACCGAGGAAGAACAGCCGCTCAGAGTCGCATATGGCCGACGACTGCATCACCCCCAATCAACGATCGATACGAAGGTAAGGAGAGATCCCGCGTAATCTCGGGGCATTCCTCCCTGCTATTCATTGTAGGATGTTTGGCATTTATCCAAAAAGCCTCGAGGAGTATGTGTGTTTGTGTTTTAGTATCCCGTGAGGGATAGTTGCTCTTATGTCAAAATCGTCTCCGCTATGCTTTTGTATTCTATGCGTGCCCAGTGGCGTGCCTTGTTTTGCTTTTCGTTTGCCATCTAGGTGCTCTTTTATGCGGATACGTAAAGGTCCACCCGTTTCGCCAATATATTCGTCCCCACAAGTACCACAAGAGATCAGGTATATCGTGCCTGAACTCATGGAGTCACCGTCCCTGCCATAAGGGCAAATTACGCAATTTTGTGTTTCACATAGACGGTCATACAAGCGGTTACGAACTAATTGACGACGAAGAGTATTCGGTGGTATTTCAAGTATAGCTATCAATTCCTCTAAATCTGTCCTTCTTAAGCATCACTTCATCACTGCACTTATTTCATCGCTAATGAAGGGCAAAATGAACGGGACTTTGTTTTGGCCAAACCGTTCCTTTTGGAGCGTCGCTTTCCCTCGAAACTTATCTCGTGGGGTTACAATTTCGTAGCCATTGGAGATGGCTATTTGCCAAGCCAAATCGCGCGATTCTTCCCTTTGTTCCCTACTTGTGCACACAGAGGTGGCTGTTTGAAACATGTTTCTCACAAGCGCCCTCTTTGTGTGTGAAGGGTGACATGAAAGGGAGTGAACCAGGATGTTTTTGGTACTCGGTTTTCGGTACCACTTTGTCATGTAACCACTACTTGGCAAGTTAATTTGAACGTTTAGAAACGGGAGCCAGTCGTCCTTCGGTTTCTCCCGGGTGAACTTGATGAAGAACAAACTCCCGCAGTTTCCTTTCAATTGCTCTTATTATTCACTTTATTTCAATAAGAATATAGAGAGCAATACGCTATTATTGCTTCTGCTTCAGTTTATAAATTAAAGGCAGAGTCGTTCGCAATATCGAAATTGTACTTCACAATGGAACGAATAGTGATTTTACGGTGGAACGTTAGTGTCAGCGATTTCGAGATGGATTTGAAGGTCTCGAGGTTCGTCTAAAACGAGTGGAATGATCCGTTTCACCATCGCAGTTCGACACACAACAAAAAGATTTTTCTTCGTTGGATGTTTGTTGATAGCACCATTATATTGAAAATTGGCTGGTAGAAAGACGAAGCAATAGATTTAGTGGTGCCGTGCGTAACACGTGTGCTCCACAAAGTGTAATCGCGGTTCGATCTGGTCTAGGATCCAAGTCTGGAAATATCTCAGCATCATAGTGGTTGTATTTAACATCATATCCTACCATGAAAAATAATAGACGGCTAAAAAGGACAAAACTTTCAGCGTTAATGAGTTCCTGAGGGATGTGCCATGCATTCGATTTCATTAAGCATCGTTTGAAGGTGATTGAATATAATGCATATCTAACCTTTATAATGACTCGCGCTGGTCTACCGATCTATTGAGCCAGTGCTTCTATGCTCCCAGACAGGTCGTACTAATTTGCCATCCGCGGAAGGATAGAAGGCTTAGTGAGCCTTGTGCGCGGGGTCCGATCCTTTGTGTATTGCAGAGCGCTTCTGACCAATGGAGGCCACACGCGCCCCTATTCAATTGGAAAAGGTATGAAATATGACAAAGATAAAGCATAGATATAAGGCATAAAATAGCAAGCAGTATTTTCTTTTAAAAGATCCTTCTGAGTACATTCGCGTTGTCACAGTCACGTGAGTCCGATAGAGTGACTGTTACCAGACTACTGCGCCACACGCCCTTGTAAATATTAAACTTAAATAAATACTAAATACCGATAGATGTGTAAAATTGTAGATACACAAAAAAATAATAATAGGTATTAAATAAAAACCTATCATTGTAACTGATTTCTCGTTGTGTCGCTCGGTGTTGAGTGAAGACGAAGACGCAAGCCACTCCTGAATTCGAAATTTGTCCCAAAAAAGTGTTGCGGCCGCTATTTAATATTCTGGCAAGGAGAGCGATCGGCAATAGACTGTCTCTACACGAGAATTCGAGACATGCGTGGAATTAAATATGCCGGATAGAGCAGCATGGGCCGGTTGTACCCTTTGGCAATCAACCAACAAACAATTATTGGATTTAGAACTTCCCACCCATCTCAGGGCATTCATCGCTCAGCAGTTCCTTCTGCTTCAACCTAGTCGACAATTCCGACACTTGGCATGCTTTGTGCACCGTCTATAGAGTGCCTGCGGGAAGCTCTACAAGCTCACAAGATACGGAGGTCATCAAAGGTGGCTTCTAAGTGAAAAACACATCGTACCATCATAACATAAGTGAGCATATTGCCAAATCAAGAGAGTGTATGGACAGGACGGACGTGTTATAAGAACTGCTGAGAATTATGTACGATAAGGCGAACAATGTGAATCTCTACGATGAAATACGACTACGTAGAGAACTACGAATGAAATTGGATGACATGATCGTCGAGTGGAACAATACGGATTGATTTTATAGAGATCAAATTCAAAGAAAATCGGAGAAGATATTGCTTATTTTTGCCGAGGTCTAAGCAAAGTCTGTTTGAAACACAATGAATCGTTATGCGGCGCAAGCCAATATGACATCGACTACTGTAGTACGCACTGCCCGCCCGAAGTAGATCATATTTGAGGCGGCAACAGATCAATACCCGTCCTGCATAGGAGGATACCACTGAGTGAGGTGAACTATTCGAACGGTAGGTTCCGCTTCACTGGTTTCGACTGGATGTGACAACGAACACCCACATCGCGAAACTGACCACCTCATGGACCATCGATTCGGACCAGTCCGGCTCTGAAGACGAAGGATTCGAAACCTTGGCCAAATGAATCTCTTTATCAACCCCCTGTCTCCTTAATAATCGAAGAAGCTAATGTTGATTGTGTTTACATTGAATGGATTTTGCAAAACACCATGGGCTTTCAATGTTTTATAAAACGAAATGAGAGCGTTAAGGCCAAAAAATCGTAAGTAATGGGGAACTAAAAATTTCTAGATTCTTCTTCGTGGTCCTATTGCGACAATTATGACGCAAAAAATAGGAAACCACCATGCGTTTCTGTACGAAATCCTACTTGTTCAACTGTTTCGCTATTTGAGACGAAGACTACACAAAAAAGGGAGAGAAAGCCATAGTTAGAAAAGTCAGAATTTTCATGCTTCCTGTTGGCAAAAACCCATAAATTCTAAATTACTTGTATACATGGATAGCCCGCCGTCACTGGTTCTCACGGTTCCCGGTATTGGTTTACTCTTAGCTCGGCTTCCTGATATAAACGCCGGACTCCTTCGCTGCTTGGCAGACTCCAGCGAAGAGGATGAATCCCCCTTTTGTGCATCGCAGCCCGACACCCAGAACCCATCCCAGCCACAATGACGTGATAAACCGTTGAGAGAAAATTGTGTATCTCAGTTGATAAAGCTTACGATGACCTTAAATGTGCCTGTTTAAAGTTTGAGATCACAATTAGTTTAGGCAGATATGAGTCAGATGTGACTCATTTCGGCGGGAGTGGTGTCACATCTAGGGTTTCATGTTACATGAACAATAGAGGTTGATAAACTAAGTTTAACGCGTAACGTCATACATAGAGATTGATGGATGGGAAAGCACTCCATATTCTCTTAGGATGCAGATTGCTTGAATAATTTTCCCATAACAACGAATAGTAGAACTTATTGTCCGTATTAGAAACTTCTTAGAAATGACCATTAACAGTGAAAACATGAAGAGAGCAAAAATAAGAATATGCACACCTGTGATAGGGAGGATTTTTATGGGGGGCAAGTTACGGCATGAATAGAATTCATTAGTTAATTAAATGCCCAACAATTTTTCAGGACTTCATGGTCACAATCAATTGGTTTCAAGCTCTTAAGAATTTGTATAAAATACAAAGCTCAAGTGAGCTCTTCAACAAGCTTTATGGTGTTAAAAGATCAGAAGCAGCACCTCTAGGAGCTTCCAACTTTATAATAAATGTATGTACTGTACTGACGAAAAGATTAGAGAGGACAGCAAGTTAAGCCGGGATCAACCAATGCGGGATACCTAACGAACTTCACTCCTAAAGATATGACCCTTACCGTGATAGTGATCATCCAAAGGTTTTCGATTTAGCGCTACAAAAGAAAATGTCTCTAATATAAACATTACCGTCCACTTATAAGCATAATACGCAATTTTATGGTAAAGTTAATGTAGACGAGAACGGAGGTCTTCTCGAAAATATTTAAGTGGTTTGAATCCTATAATTTTCACATCTTAGCCAAAAGCTAAGACGTGAGAATTATAGGATTTACCTTAAGAGGACGGCTAGCTAAATGTAGGCAAAAATCTTACACGAAATCTTCACAGGCCAATTTTATTCACAACAAACATGTTGAGGTTGAAATCCAGAGGCAGTGGTAAAATTCGTGAACCAAGATTAGAGTAGAACAGAACAGGAGCTAAAGACATCAGAGGCGTAATGATATCAAAAAGCGAAACAGACGTAGATAACAGTACGACAGAAGGATACGGTCTATGGCGACGAAAATCTTCTTTTTGACAAAAGCGAAACGAGAAGCAAGAACGCTGAAGAACTGAGATGGTTCATCGACGAGCGGCAGGCGTTGTGAGGTTACCGCCGAACTTGCATGTGGTTCTTGAAAGGAGGCGGGTTGCGTCCTCGTTAGGCTGGTCACACGGATAGAGCGGCTGTCCACAAGAGCAACGACAACCGATTCAACTAAGTTTGGATTTTAAGAATCTAGACCCTTCTAGGTTCCTATTTTTGAGGAAATGAATTACGAATTAGAGAAAGCAAACGTTTCTTCTCAGTTTTCGCTAGTCATATAGTTGGGGAAGAGCCAACTATAACGCAGTTATTCGCTCACCAAACTGGTCTAATGGCAGATCCGACGAAAACACGCCACAAATGCCCTCATGAAATGGTGTTATTTTCTTTTTCTGGTATTATTTCTATCCTTGATTTACTAAGAGTTGCAGTCTTTTCGATTCCAGCAAAGTACCGAGATTGCTGGACTGTCTGATGGAAGCTAAATAGATCCAAGGATATCATTCATCATTGCATTCGCCTCCTTATCATGACCAGTAATCCACTATGTTCTTATCGGTACAGTTCAGATTTACAACCCTACAAAAAGTAATTGCGTTGATGGAGTAGTTGATTTATGGCATCGTTAGTAATCAGATTAATGGCACTGCGAACATTGTGTGTAAAAACCACTTACCACCACCACCATCGGAAATGCACTTTGCTCTAATGAGGACAGTTTTTGAACTGAATCCTGTCGGTGCAAAGTGTTATTAATTCAACCTTTATGATACGACATGACCTCTGGAGGAGTCATAGAGTGCGAAAAACAATTGCCATCTTCAGCTTTAAACCGACACTTCTCACCTCTTTGCTCTAATGAGGACAGTTTTTGAACTGAATCCTGTCGGTGCAAAGTGTTATTAATTCAACCTTTATGATACGACATGACCTCTGGAGGAGTCATAGACTGCGATTGCCATCTTTGCCATCATCATTGCCATAATTGCCATCTTCAGCTTTAAACCGACACTTCTCACCACATAAGAATTCTCCCATTTGCAGTACAAGCTATGAGAATCTGCAAATCCCTGCGTAGACGATGAAAGCTCTTCTGTTCCGTCATGGTGAAATTCTGATTCGCTGAAGCCCATGACATACTTTGCTTCCAATTTTTATTTCAAAGCCCATATTTTGAACATGAAAGCAAATGAACAAGAGGAATTTTGCGTAGCAGGACACTGGTGTTTCGCCAACGTATTGCTCATTTTTGCAGCTGTCATTAGTGCGTTTCACACTCTAAAACTTACTAATTTCATTTTGAATTTTTTGAAAATTCTGGTTCTAAGCACATGTAGATTTGAAAGCACATTTGTTCTGTAAATCTATAAAATTCTGAGTTCCTGAGATATCTTACTGACAGAGAAATTATCATCAGTTGTCGGAAAATCAGCCTCGTCGTGAAAGGGCTAAGTTTCTATCTATACTTGGAACTTTTGAAAATATTCACGGTCATATGTTTTCTGTATCTTTTCATCTTGTGGTGCTTCGTATTCCTAAGTAGAGGAATCACTTTTCTTTATTGCTTTATTCGCTATATTTTATCATAATGATTTTATGCACGAATGTTTCACCTGTTACCTGTACTGCCTGCTGCCGAACATTCAGTCCTTCGCAGAAGAGCCAGTAGTGCAAATTCGTTTGGTCAGATTGGGACAGCGCTTGTTTTGCTGGGTAACCCTTTGAATTATTTATAAAAAATGGAAGTTGGTTGCTCCAATGAACAAAATGTGAAGAGATACAGATGAGATCTGACCAGACCAACGTTTACTGCTAAATGTCCGTGTTCTATGGTCTTGTAATGGGTGCAAATCGCGCATTACTCCGACGAGCTCCTGGAACTTACGTTTGGTCTCTGGTTCGACTTTGAACCGTGGGGACACCAAAGCCGCCAACGTTTGGAGGTAGGCATACTGGGATGCATAATGTCGCCGAATGTTATTGGCACCTCTATAGGAATGATCAATGCTGAACGCTTCATCCGTTATCTTTATGGTCTCGAAATCAGGACGAAGAGAGACAGAGACGTTCAAGAGATTGCGACGCGCTGAGAGCGAACTGGACTTTGCCGCTTTCAGTTCAACCTATGAAGCAAGTAAGGACCATTCGCAGTATCGAATCTACATTTAGCAATGAAATCAACGAAGATACTTTCGTGCGTTGATGTTAGATGCTTTCTGGTGGATGCTAAGGTTTTGAGGTTAAATAGAAGATAACAAAATAGCTCGTTTCATGTTCACACTTCTACATATGGTGAAAAAGGAACTAATGCGATTAGCTGCTGAACATCTCGCGTAAGATTGAGTAAATATCAACATGCAAACCATTCTCGAAATTCACGTCTTCATCAATAGAATGCTTTTAGCATTTAGCAAAAGGCAAAAAGGATAAAACTTTCGGCTTTAAACAATTCCTGAGGTATGTGCATCCATTCGACTTCACCAAGTATCGTTCACCTATATCACCTGTAGTCCCGTGGATCGTCGAGTGACTCGAGCGGGCGCCAGTAAATCCTCCATTTTTCCCTGCCGCGTGCAAGAGTAGCCCAGTGGGTTCTCCTCGCTTTAGGGACTCGTCGAGCATCATGTCTTTCTTCTAGGCTTTTCGTGAAGAACTCTGACAATCGGGTCGGTGGTCTTCCTGCAGTACGTTTGACATCCCGAGGAAACCAGTCACTAACAGCTCTTGTCCATTGGTTATCATTCATACGCATTCCGTGTCCGGCCCACCTTATCTTCCACTGTTTGGCGTATAGAACGGCATTTTTGATTATCGATCGTTGACGTAGATCGGAGCTTCGGATCCCATCCCTTACTTGTATGAAACGGGATACTCCTAGTATCGTCCTTTCAACTGCGCGTTCGATAACGCTCAGTGATCTCTCATTCTGCTTACGTAGCTACCAGGTTTCCGACGCATACGTTAGGGCAGAAAGAATCGTTGAGTCGAAAAGGTGGGCACGGAGTCGGGTGTTCTTTGTTCTCTTCACTACATCCTCGATGCTCTTGAAAGCTCCCCAATCCGCTCGTTTCTTTCTGCTCAGCTCTGGAGCTAAGTCGTTCATCACATTGATTTCCCGACCTAGACAGATATGTGGAGCATTCGGAGATATTCGTTCCGTTGAGCGAGAATAGGGCAAACGAAACCAATCCGTTCCACATGAACATCGTTTTCTCGAGATTTAGTCGAAGACCAATCTTTCCACACGCTTTATCAAAATCAGCAAGCATACGTTCCCTTGGCTAATATTTGGTGTTATAAAGACGATCTCATCAACAAAACGAAGGTGATGTAACTGCCGACCATCGATTTTCACTTCCATATTATCCCATTCCAATGTTCGCATGACGTTCTGGAGGGTGGCGGTAAATAATTTTGGCGAGATTGTATCGCCTTGCCTAACTCTTTTGACGTCAACGTTGATATCGTTATAGAATGGTGAAATCTTGGTTGTGAAATTTTTGTACAGCTCACGAAGAATCTTTACGTACTGAGCAGGGACTCCTTGCCTACCAAGGGCTTGAATGTTTCTATCTCGGCTGAGTCAAAGGCCTTTTTCAAGTCAATGAAGGTGAGACAGAGCGGTCTTTTGTACTCTCGCGATACTTCAATGAGAATTGTTATCGTGTGAATGTGGTCCATCGTACTAAATGCTTTTCGAAACCCTGCTTGCTCACATGGCTGTCCGTCGTCCAGTGTTCTGTTAATCCTGTTTAGGATGAGTCGAGTGAAAAGTTTGTTGACGACGGACAACAAGCACATTGGGCGATAGTTGCCCATATCGTGTAGATCGCCCTTCTCGAACAACAACACGATCTTGCTAGTCTTCCACTGAGTAGGGACCAGGCATTCAGACAGGTAACGTGTGAAGAGCCGAGCCAGTGTGTTTACGAGGACTGGCGGAATGTTTTTCAGATGTTCTGATCTTATCCTGTCCGGACCTGGTGCTGTTCGATTTTTCACCGACGAAATGGCATATCGGATTTCGGAAGGGAGAACCGGTGGAACAGCATATTCATCCTCTTTTATTTCATAAGACTGGAGATGGACGTGGCTATCGAAGAGATCTGAGTAGTATTCCTGGATGATTCTCTCCATTGCCTTTCTGGACGCTGTTATTGTTCCGTCTGGGCGCCGGAGTGCAATCATCTTGGTCTTGCAATTGGCGAAGCTTCGGTGGGTTTCCATTGGCCCTGAGATATTAGCAGCCTCTCCGTACTCGTCCTACCCAACGCTGCGAAATTGGGGCTCTTTCGGGGTCAGGGGAATGAGGCCCGTTTTTTTTTTTTACTGTGTTTAGCATATTTGATACCCACGTATAGCTTGCTTGGCTCTGAAAGTGGGGGCTGGTTGTACTCACGGGTAGCTTGCCAGGCTCTCCCAGAATGGACATGGAGTTTATTCGTTGCAGGCGACTCCTAACCACCTCCCATATACTTCCTTGTTACTTGATTGCAGGCTTTTGGTCGAATTAACTCGTAGAATACAATCCGCATAAAGCGAGAACGCAGTCACACACGCATGCATGAATGTACCTAGCAAATACAGAAAGTATGTGCCAAATCGGCACAGCAGAAACAGGGAGTCCATCCCCTGGATCCACCTGCGTCTCAGGGAGGCAAAGGTCGCTTTTGGTTCGCGATTAACCTCCTATCCGCCACCCATCAGTCATCCTTCAAAACGAAGAAATCTCTGCATCACCTTAATAAACAGTTTTAGAAGATCAGTGGTGAAAAATAGTGAAATCTCATGGAAGCAAAGAAAAATAGCACAGTGGTAGAAATTTTAGTCCGAAAGACTTGCACAAGTGCGTCTGTACGTTGTTCACCGCTAGAGAAACCCACAACCAACTGTTAGTAGATTGTTAGCACCTATTACTGACTTAGTGTAGGCGTGGACGAAGTAGCGAATTGCCTAGCAGGCTTAACAGCAGTGAATTGATGCACTAGTACAACGCCGCAGGTTACAGGTTATTGTACAGCCCAGATATTCACTCAATTATCTCTAACGACACTCGATGAATTCAAACGCAGTGCGCACTCCTCTGGGATTGAGCACTGCCGAACTTTTCCCTCTATTCGGAGGAAGCGACCAGAAGGTCGTAATACAGATCGACTCCCTTGTCCGATTTTCTATTGATCATCGACCCATTCACAACTCTGTAGAATTCTATATGCCGTGCAGTACAGCACCAAGTTTTTGTCGCAGTGCATTGATGCCAATGCACATGGTCCTTGTCATCCAGTCCTTCCGCAGTTTTTCGCTCATTTCGTGACTTTATGTGTTATACACACCTTTACGCTTTCTTGTCTGTATTTTCACTGTTAGCAAATCCTCCTCTTCTGTGTGAGGAATTTTTCGACAACCGTCCAATCACAATGCTGTTAGCAGTCGGCCCAAAATATGCAGAATATACCTCGATATTCCTACAACTTCTATTCCCACTTATCTCTTATAACGACGGACTTGTGTAGTCTCCGCCTCTTTATTGGATTATATTGACACCTCATCACCAACAACCTCTACCTCGGATGAACGAACTCGTACAGAAAAATCTGTACTCTAAATTATCACTTATAGAGATTAGCTTCCCAATGACTACGCCTGGCACAACAGAAACGAAAACGGACTTTGCCTAGGAACAGAGTATGGGATAAAATCCATCGAACGTAACACACACAACGCTTAATTACCACTACTATTTAGACCTTTTTATTAACAGGAGCAAAGAATCTAATAAGTAGAGTATCAGCTACAACATATTATTTCAAATTTTCGATTCCCATCTATATTGCCGAAAACTCGTCAGCAATTTATTCAAGTTTTACTTTATGTAAACCATGCATGTATACACTGAAAGGAAATCTGTTCAAAAACGATAAAAAAATGGAACAACTAGCAGTATTAATAATAAAATTAACAACAATACTTTCAAATGAGATCAGCCATTTCCCTCATAAATTCGTTGTATGCTTCGTCTGTTGTCTTTGCTTGTTGTGTCGCTTCGGTCTGAGGCCTGCGAATTGCTGGCTTTGGCCGAATTCCGGCCGGCTTTCGTTTGAGTACTACTGGCACTAGCTGAATTGAAAGCAAGTAACTTAACCATTTCATCATTGTGCGCAATGGTGACAAATGCCACGGACAGAAACTTTGCACTGGCGCAACGATTTTTAATACAAAGACCAATCAAAAAGTGAAAATAAACTTCCCTTATAATTTCGATAAGAAAAATTACTACAGAAAAGCTCCGCACCTTGACCGTTTCTTTTCGAAGATTTCGAAGCTGCGGAGCAGCTGAGACAACTGTTGGAGCTTGTGGACCAATTTGTGTCTGCTCTCGATCCTTACGAATCACCGGCGCCGAAGAGATCACGGCGCCTCCTAAAAAGGGATTTATGGTTAAATAGTCTCCCGTTGTATAAAAGTTATAGTCACAGATCTTGACATCATTTAACAACCTCGCGATTACTGAGAAAGAAAACGACGCATTTATTTGCCTTAATCCCATCCTCGTCTAAAATTCAAGCTTTCAAAAACCATAACTTAAATTGAAAGCTTCAACACAAGCGACGCAGCAACTGGAATCCATAATATTCCACTGAAAGAAATCCAGCTTGTTCCACCATTTATCCGCTTGAGATATGAGTTTCGACGCAAAAAGCGGGAAAAAAAATGCTATCCATGGACATAAGCATATCAGAACTTTATTTACTTGGATACTTGGAAAGACCGTTCTCACTGGTTGTACGGGCTCCAAGATATTCTCCATCTTTTGGAGTTTAGCTGGGTTAGCCATTGTGTTTCCCCAAAGTTCCGAGGTCAGCCTGGCCAGCCTGCCCCAGGTCGTCTCCACCACATGCAGTTGCCGCCCTTGTGGATCAGAGGGAGATTTCCCACAATGCGACTAGTGTGATAGCAATATGGCGGTGGATCCTAGTATTAGTTTACTCTTAGCTATGCTTCTCGATCTAACCACCAGACTCTTCAGGTTGGGAGACGCTGTCTGGAGGATGAATCCCTCCGCTGTATATCGCAGCTCAACATCTAAGAACACCTTCCACCTACGATGAAACAGTAAACTATTGGGAGGATAAGAACTTTAACGTGGTGTAATAGCGAAACTTTAATTGTTGACGTAGACTTGTAGGCCTTGATGGTCTTTATTTCAAAATGTAGTTAACCATGAGCTTAGTCATATTTGTCGAAAATAGAAACGTGCAGTTATTAGTGGCCAGGTATGCGTTTAAACTAATTCGTGCTAATCATTCTGTGCAACTCTGTCCGTTTTATGAATTAATAAAACTTGGACACATAGAATTATAAGCACAACTAATCAAATGTAAAATACGATACTTCTGTAAGCCCATGGGCGACGTGACTTAACTCCAGCGCCAATGCATCTGCATGACATAACTAAATACTGTTAACTGTTAACTTTTTTATTTACTGCCTAGTACAACTTTTGGCGGCGCGGTATTATCTACGACACAACCCTCCAGCGCCAATGCATCTGCATGACATAACTAAATACTGTTAACTTTTTTATTTACTGCCTAGTACAACTTTTGGCGGGGCGGTATTATCTACGACACAACCACAACGATGCTTTGATTTGCAAAACTACGGACTGCAGGTATCTGCGGTGAAAATCGAACACGCTATTACCCCTTCGAGAGGCTAACGCGTTCACCACCACACCACCACGCGGGTTCTTCGTTTCGCCTTCCTCTGCAAAACCGAATGCTAAGAATTTCATAGAGCACCCCCTCTCACATGCCACTGCAGTTCAACGATTTAGTGTAAATGACTATTAAAGAGACGACTGCAAGAAAGTCTTAGGAAAAGATTTTAAGAAACCCACCATCATTTGATGGAACAGGCATTGGAGGCATTGGAATACCCATTGGATTAAACCTCGGTGGAACAGGCCCGGGAGGTGGACCAGGAGCTGAAATTGCGATGGCGTTTTAATTTAGACAGGGATAAAAATAGAATAAAACACAATTTTAAATTAACTTACGTTGTCGCAAAGGCATAACAGGTGGATACTTCGTAAACTTCGGCGCATCGAAGTCAGGAACTGAAACATCGTGGTGAAATGAGTTTTGCAAGAAAAAGCTGGAAAATGGAGCGCAATGAAAGCACTACTATGCCCGACCATACCATTATCCAACTATGACTATTTGCTTTGTGGTAATGTTCCGTTTCAGAAATCGATGGGAACAAAGATATCCCAAAAATCAATATGTCTGTACTTGTGAATGTTAACTTCCTGGTGATGTTCTTCTTCAAAATACATTGTCTATATCTAAGTACAATACCATATGATTAATAAGTGGGAACATTAATGAAGAATCGAAGCGATGAATAAACCTACTTATCACTGGAGCCAAATCATCTTCGGCCGGCAAGGGCACGTGGTAAGGATCGTGTTCACCATCGCCTTCTCCCTCACTATCACTGAGCTCCGGTGGCAGCCCACAAGGGGGACCAGGTGGACGAATTCCTTGTCTCCTTGGACCACCACGCGGAAGTTTAAACTCGACTTTCTTTCTAGAAAGCATCTAACTGATCTATACAAGGATTCAGAACAAATCTGAACGAACATTAAAAAAAAAACTAACTGTAACAAACATGAATTCATCATATAACCCTTGACATTCTTCTACTATTGTAATAACCAAAACCAAACCAACTTGGGAGGAACAATTGGTTGCGGTCCCATTATTTGCACCTTCCGAAGTTCACCTTCGGCAAGATCTCCTTCAGGTAGTGGAATAAAGTTGATGTCTGCATTTCGAGCAAGGCGTTCTTGTTCTAAAAAGCAGTTACTATTTAAACCTCATCCAAATCGGTAAGGAACCTTCACGATGCTCATGAATTCGTCTACAATCAGTTGACTAAAGAGGTCAGACATACCGGCGAGAGCTTGTAACTTCTTACAATCTGAATAGTAGTGCTGTAGTTTCTCATTTAACTCTTTGAGCTCCTTTTCATCTTTCAACGTTTGTAACACGGCACGTCGCTTATTTACCATTTCCATTATGGTCTAGAATACGAAGTTTATAAGAAGCACTTCGCAGATCGAGTTAAACCAAACTAGAAGAAAATGAAAACTTTCAAAAGCGATCTCACATAGGCATCAAAGCATGAATACACTTACTCTTTGCTTTTTCTTGAGAACGTCAATATGGAACTGAGGCTTGTCGAGCCCAACAACTAAAATACATGTCTAATTATTAAGCACAGATCGACAAAAATCTGCGAAAATGAATAAGTAAGGTAGTAATAGTAAATAATAATTGTAGCTAGTACATAAGTAGGGTAAAGGATAAAGATATCGACGTTGATCGATCCCTGAGGGATGCGCAATGCATTCGGCTTCATTAAGAATCGTGGAGGGGATTGAATGCATATCTGGGCTTCAAAATGACTCGCGGTAGCCTACCGATGTATCGAGCCAGTGCTGCTATCGTCCCAGATAGGTCGGGTACTAGTTTGTCGACCTCGAAGAGATTGAAGGTTTGGTGAGCCTGTGGTGCGGAGAACGATCCCACGTGTACTGCAGGGCGCCTCCAACCGTTGCGCTACACGTGCCCCAAGGTAGTAATAGTAAGTAGTTATAACAAGCATGCAATAATGGAAGCGAACCCTAACAAAGTGAAAGGGAAACCGACTTTGTCTCTCGATAGCGAGCATTTTACTCGTCGATTCATCAACGTCATAGCACTTTGCAATAGTCTGGCGAATTTGTTGCCGATCTCGTTTATTCTTCTTATTTTCACGCCTTCGTTCAAGTTTTCTGGCCTGGGGAAAACCAAATGAGCTGTCAGCACATATGAGATAAAGACCCACACAACTGCATCATTACCTGATCTGTAGGAGCACGGAATATCCTTCCACTTTTCGTCTTTGCAGCGGATGGCATGGCTTACTGAAAAGAATAACAACCACTGACAAATAACGAAAACGTGAAAGAGAAGAGAAAGAGAAGGAAGAAAGAGGAAAAGGAAAAGGTGAGAAAACATGAAATGGCCAAAATTTGTTTCCGCGCTATATCGACGAATTCTTCAATAAACAGTACTCATATTAGACAATACAAATTGCTACCCAATCCTAGAAAAATGGACGATAAACTGAAAAATCCATTCCAACAGAACGCAAGAAAATTGTAAAAGGAAATCTGGTGCTTATTCGGTCGACTATTGTCCGTGGAGCGCAACGAAGCAATCTGGTGGCTCGTTGCAGAGTGTACTAAGGTAAACCATTGACAAAAGAGAACCTTTCGATATTCCCATCTCTTTATGTAAAAATATTGAAGACCGAGATATTTTACAGGGCTGTTCAATGCGCGTGCTTTTTCTGGCCTACTTTGCTGCACGAGGTTTTTTTCACACTTCTTGTAGTCAATCGATAAAAATCGATCGAGCACTGCTTCTATGCTGAGGCTGGTTCATTGGTAGATATTCTCATTGCGATGTAATAGTATGCTATGCTATACATTACGACTAAATCCTTCCGCTTGACTTCCATGGCTGATCTGTTGTCACTTACACAGTAAAGTGGAGAGGTTAGAGACATTTCATAGTCGTGAAAAGATGGAGTATCACCGAAAAGGCTTTTATAAACGTATTTATAGCATTTCATCCCAACGTTTACAGTGGTTGAGAGGTGCCCTTGGGTGTCGGGCTGCGATGTACAGCGATTGGAATCATCCCTTCTCCCTCTACCTTCAGGGCCTCCCAAACTGAGAAGGAGTCTGGCGTTTCCATCAGGAAGCCCAGCTAAGAGTAAACCAACACCAGGATCCACTACCGTTCTGGTGTCAAACTAGTCGCATGGTTGCAAATCTCCTTCTGATCCACAGAGGCAACAACAACCTATGGTGGGTGGTAGTTACCTGAGGCAGCCTTTGGGTAAGGCTGACCTCGGGACCGCAGAGAACCACAATGGGTAAACCAGTAAAACGCCAAAAAAAAAATGGAAACTACTATAGAGCCTGTACGACCAGTGAGAACGGGCTACCCAAGTATCCAAGTAAGTATTTGTAATATTCATAAGGCCTATGCGTCCATAAAGTGCATATTTATCAGTGGGCAAACTAAGTCCTGTCCTTGGGAAAAGCATTCATTCCCAACTCCAGTTACACATTTTTATTGTCGATATTGTGAACGTTCAACTAAAAATTCCATTTGTTTTACAATATACGACTTCTACAAGAAGCTTCTGTAGAGATGGCGCTGGTAGCGCTTACTACGGGTAAGCGTAGATAAAATGCCCATTCATCAGTGCGTGCTGTACTTCTTCGAAGAGAATGCACGTTCATGACCCACATTCTTATAAGTTCTGACTCTTATTGTAAGCGCTTAATCAAGATATCTATGTAACTATATTTCTTTTTACAACTTTAGCAATTGCCAGCATCATAAGCCTGCAAAGAGCTGAACATTCTTTAACGAAACTTCTAATGTTCATGTATGTGTATGTCTAATGTCTACGTATGACAAACCCGTTCTGCATAGAGTTTGGAATATTTGCCCACAGCGCTGAGCAAAAGATATTTCAGGGAAAGAACATGTAGTCGTTACCAATAACCCCTTCTTACCTACAGCAAGTGTGGTACCAATTTGCCGACCCCTGAGGGATGGAAGGCTTGGTGGGCCATGGGCACAGGAATCGATTCCACGTGCGTGTCGCAGTGGCGCCTCCAAACACTGCGCCACACGCGCCCTTCTACAGTCATATACAATATGCGATACCAACGGAGCTTAAATTTCTTCCAACATAACCCTACTTCTTGCATATAAACCATATTTCGGATAACTACGCTGACCAACATTAAAACGAATATAAATAATGTAACCCTAATGATGCTGAGATATTTGAAAAACTCTGGACCGCTAGTGTCCGAGGTGGGTACGGAATACGCTATTACCCTTTCCGGGTGTGAGCGTTCACCACCACACCATACGGGTCCCTCCCTTCGCTGTCTCTCAGCGACTTTTATAATGGAAAGCTAGGAACTGGACAAGGTACGGGGAGTGCTTGTGACGGTACTCAACTGAAAGAAAAAACCTTAGCACCGATAAAAGAGTGATCATGTCCGGTTACAAAGCTTATGAATTACTCATGACGTGTCCGAAAACGTTTGCCTATAATTACTTGGTGGAAGTGAAGTAAAGGTGTCTTCATGCGATGACATGCTGACCTCCGAAACAATATGTACAACAACATCGCTGAGAGCAGAATGCATATATTCCCTTCATTTTCACGTTTCTTACGGAGATTATTCTATCAACGATTCCTAGATAATGTTAAGACGAATTTTTCATTGGAGCCACGAAATATCAAGAGAACTCTTCGACACCTTCACGATGATTTGCATGGATTGAAATGCATGAGTAGTGGAGAATAATTTAGTCTTTCAATAATGCTTTATATTTCTTTTAGCAAACGCGAGGTGTTACTTCACTCTTTACTGCCATGACGCTGACGTTTCGGCGAATTCCGTCTTCCACGGAGCCTGGAAAGGTCAAATTGACCGCAATCTACCCAGCCAAACACCTCCATAACCTCCATATAAATTGTTCGATCAATGCTGAGGTTAATAGCAAGTCGGCTATGATATAATACAGACTTATATGAGGTATAATATATACGACATACAGCTAGACCCTGATGGACCTTCATGGATCCAGCTCCATCACAGAGGTCATCGAATACACAGTTCCCAAGATCGATTTTCTATTAATATCGGCGTTAGATCGTAAATGCATTGTTTTCTTGTTGAGCAATCGCGAGGTTGTTATACCGCGTATATTTACTTCCATAGAAAAACACAGAATACAATACAACAGTAGCTGCCATTTCGGCAGAATCGCCTTCTTCAGAACCTGGAAGGGTATGCTGATATACAATTTATTAGGCCAAACACTTCCGTAACACTTATAAAAAGACAAAAAACTCTATGGCAATTACAAGATCAACAGCTTCTCGAAAATCAAAAATGATGGATGCGAGCAAACGAGAAGAGTGAAAGAAGTGTTGGGATTCGAACAGTAGATTTGAAGGCAGGTCATGCAGAAAAAGAGCACTGAGGAGTAAATTGCGTATTTTAATGTTTTTTCTTGCATGATCCTACACCACGGATATTGTAGGGGTTCCAGTACTTTATGCTTTCGACTCGTCTCCCCTCATCCCTCGTCCAGGAAGATGTTCGGATTTTTTTTCTTGTGTCTTTCGCTGCTTGGGGTTTACGCCATTTTTCTTGATATTTCCATATATCAAGAAAAATGGCGAAAAGTGGAGGTCCGGACTTGAGTTCAGACTGGTTCACGACGAGTTCTCGAAGTCCTGGAAGAACGGGAGCTTTGGTGAGTCGGCATTAACCAGTGCTTTGCTCATAACGAGTGGCACCACTTGCACTTCACGATCCGTTGCTGTCTGATTATTTCGTCTTATTCAAAGACTACTCTCAGCTAGAGAGCTCAGAGCTCAAGACAAGTCGAGATCCAAGATTTCTTCTACTCTTTTAGTTGTGCTTGAATTTGCATGTGAGTTCGATGTCTGCTTGAAAATATTGCCTTTTGTATGGTATTCGTCCTATGGGGTTGTGGCACGTTCCCTCTAGTGATAGCATTGCGTTCTCAGCTGTTCAACACAGGGGCAGCCGCCACCTCTGTGAATCGGAAGAGATTTTTCCCGGAAAAGTCTGGTGCCAACTTGCCCACTCCGGAGGCCTGAGAAACTTGGTTGACGGGAGGTGGGTGAAGCTATCATGCGTGTATTGCACGGAATTTCTAGTCAGGACTCTTAGTATTTCTCTTTTGGCACTTAAAGGAAGAGAAACTTGCTTTAGGAGCAAGTGAGAATAGTTTTTATATGGGTTCGGTCCATGAATGTAGACCATTAAAGTGGGTACACTGATACTGCCAAACCTAAAGAATATACTGCACCCTTTAAGGAAACTAAGCTTTTACTTCACAAGCTAGATTTCGTCATGAGTCCTTTAGATAGTGGAAAATACTAATTTCACAGTTAACTCAAAGTGAAGGCTATCTTTTTATTACTGAAAGTAAACTTCATTTCCGCTTCTTCAATACGGAAAATATTTCCTAGCTTTTATGAGTTAGAGAATACGTACTCTGGTGTGGGAAACGTGCAGCCTTAGAAGTCAAGATTTCAACCAGAAGTACTTCAGAAAAAAGCATGAGATGCAGTTTCTCATTAACAATAAATTTTTTCTTTTTCTATAAAAATTTCCCAACAGAAGACTTTCAGTAGGAATCAATCTACGGCAAATTCTCTTCTACGTTGTGAATAACAGCTTATAAAACCTTTCTTTCTTCGTGTAGCCATCAACGCATCTGTTCACTGGCATCGCCAAGGACCAGATGGCAGTGTTTGTATGGTTTGGGTTCTATCTAGCAGAAAAACTACACAATATAGAACCTTCATATCACTTGAACATGGTCCTCAAAAAATTTAATGTCCGATTTAAAGGACTCGCCCGATTTTTGAGGTAGACCTAATACCTCGGCCCTTTATAAGCAGTTGAGACTAACTTTGTTTCTTGAACGAAGAATTTCTTCAAAATATATATGATAATTTAGAGCACTGGTTAGAGGTGCCCTGTAATACACATGGGATCGATGTCGCATCC
The DNA here is from genome assembly GCA_009735665.1 of Angiostrongylus cantonensis. Classification (NCBI taxonomy): domain Eukaryota; kingdom Metazoa; phylum Nematoda; class Chromadorea; order Rhabditida; family Metastrongylidae; genus Angiostrongylus; species Angiostrongylus cantonensis. The sequence continues at coordinate 468,807 of MQTX01000145.1, read as the reverse complement.
CATGCTCACCAAGCCCCTCATCCGTCCAGGGTTGCCAAGCTGGCACCAGACCTGTCTAGGAGGATAGCGACATTGGTTCGATACATTGGCAGGCAACTGCAAGTCATCGTACAAGCCAGATATACATTCAATCACCTCTAACGAGTTAATGGAGTCGAATGCATGGCTAATCCCTCAGAACTGTTGAACAACGCCGAAAGTTCCTTGTTTTATTCCTTTATAGGATTATTTGAGAAATCTTTTTAAAATGATTCCTTTTTTCTTATAATCCAGCTAAGCGCAATGATTTAGGGACTTGCTGTGGTTGGATGTGAGTGTCCCTAAAAGTCAAACTACAATGTGTTCTTATATCTCATACCTAAGAAGGAAAACCGAGGTGAAAACTAGTAGAACGTCTTCATCAGGAAACCCAACTAAGAACAAGCGTACCCTAAAGCACAGTGCAACGAGCTAATCTTTAGGTACGTACTGCTAGTAATATAATGAACATAAAGAACCTCCTAACCAATGTGTGATGCCTTTGTGTTCGAACGAAGTTCACTTAACAGCTTTGCTACGCAACACAAATGAATGGAGGCTTTCTTTCGATGGGTCCGTCCGTGATATAAATAGACATAACTCAGTAAATTTAGCATACTTAAACAAGCCTGCCCACTCCCTATTGCTGATATTCCACTTTAAAATTTTCTATGTGACCCATACTAGATTATTAGGTGACATCCATGATTTTTTCGAGCCTTTCTTAAGACAGTGTACCGAATTCAGGGAAGAGATGGCCTGATAGCTATTTTACTGATAAACACAACGACGATGCACTTAGGTTGTTTGTTCTCAGCTTAGAACACCTTTACCACCTTTTAAGTAATATGGACAATACATTCGTAGAATTCAGAACGCTGCACTCGAATATCTGACATTGCTACAACCGAAAAGTGTTCGGTTTCAAAAAGTCTCATCCATTATCATTCAAGATTCATAAGCGTTACTTAAATTGCTTAGGGTTAGTATTCGCTTTAAAGATTTGAGTGCTTTCTTGATGCTTACGAAAGTGCTTTAATCAGCACCACATCGTTCAGTTGGACAACACCACTCACGTCGTGTGTAACAGCTGAGCACCAGTTAACAACGTCGTCGGATTTCCAGAATTCAGTTCCAAAGTTCCCTTACACTTCAGTTTTTGGCGCACATGCTAACGAATCTCGGAGTGGTAGAGGATTATTCTCACCCGGAATCTATGATAAACACAAAAATGCAACTTATTAACTTTTGGCTAATATTTTCGACTAATCGTTGTTTTTTTTTTCTGCGATCTGTCAATAGCTCCTCTGTCCTCAGAGGTTCACTAATGTTTCCTGTCAAACCAGAAAATGCAAAATCCACAACTTCGCGCTACATTTTAGGTAATCAATAAGCACTTTATTTTATGGATTATTCCTCGATTTTCAATTTTGCACGATAAAAGCTCTTATCTTCCCCAAATGCGCAAATGCGTGATAGCTGAAGGAGTCACATGGTGCGAAAATAATGCCAGCTTTTACCTTTAAATAAGCATATCTCACACCGAATTTTATTAATTGCAGTGTCTTGTAGAAAATCTTACTAACTGTAATAGAGAGTTTCGGAACCTGCAAATCTTTTGCTGCGAGGTAAAAGTTCTCCTGTTTCGCCACTATGAAATTCCGATTTCCTGTAGTCCACAATATATACTTCTTACATTTTATTGCTTTGAAACTCAAATTTCGAGGATGAGAGCAAATGAGCAACTGGGATTTCGTCCCCAGCACACGATGATGGCCCACGATGTATTGCTACGCTTTCAACCGCCGTTCTTATGCATCGAATTTTAAAAACGAAAACTTCATTACTACTTTGTTGACACTCCACACATTTCTGACATACTAAAGCGATTCGCCACGGATCTACCTAACATGAGAGATCTCGAGTCTGTTAGTCGCGAGGTTACGTGACGCGTCCCCAGGTGGTGAATGGGGGTTAATTGCGGACCAAAAGCGACCTTTGCGTCCCTAAGACGCAGGTGGAACGAATGGATGGAGTCTCCGTTTCTGTGGGGCCAATTTGGCGCATACTTTGTATATTTGCAAGGCGTATTCATACTTGCATGTATGGCTGCTCTCTCCTTTATGCGGATTGTATCCAACGAGCTGGCCTGCAATCACTTGACAGGAAAATATAAGGGACGCCGTTAGAAGCTGCCTCCAACTAATAAGCTCCATGTCCACCTTGGGAGAGCCTGGCAATCTACTCGTGAGTACACCCAGTCACCAGGTTCAGAGGCAAGCTATTTTGGGAATTCAAAAAGCTAGAAACAATAAAACAAACGAACCTCATTTCTCTGATCCCGAAGGAGCCCCCAATTCGGCAGCGTTTGGTAGGACGAGTACGGAGAGGTTGCTAAAATCTCTGGGACAATGGAAGCTGCCTGGATTACTAAGAACTAAGGTGACGATCTGTACCTACAATGCAGGTGTACACTTGCATACGATTCCTCGATAGAACACTTGCTCTTGAAGGCAAGAAGGATAAGGTAAGACGTTATCAGCCTGGCCGAGACGAGACGACGCCACCAATTCGACGTCGTCTATGTCACCGGAGTAAGACTGTTCCTCTGAACAAGTCACAGTAGAGGAGTCGGCGGCGTCGGCGTTCTCGTCAACACGAGTTTGTCCGTGAACATCGATTCTTTCGAACAACTAACAACCAGAATCGGACGTTTGCAATTAAAAAGGTGTAGATCAACTCCGGCTTTGACAATCTTCGTCGTTTACGCGGTGACATCAAACTATGACGAAGAAGAAGTCGAGGAGTTCTACGTGGACTTGGAGAAGTTCTACAGAGAAGAGCATACATTCTTCAAGGTCATCATTGGAGATTTCAATGCCAAGATTGGACCAAGAAGATCGGGTGAGGAACGTCACATTGGGACCCACGGATTAGAATGGAACGAATGGGGTGAGCGGCACTCTGAGTTTATCATGGCGACCAAGACCATTTATGGTAACTCGCAATTCCAGAAGCCCCACCCTCAACGCTGGACGTGGAAGTCTCCCAATGGAGAGTATCATATCGAAATAGACCACATCATAGTAAATAGAAAGTATTGCCTAACCGATGTCGCTGTTGTTCCAAAATTCTGCACCGGATCAGACTACCGCCTCCTTCGTGCAACATTCCATTTCTAGCGGAAGGAGAAAAAGTCGCTAAATTCAAAAACCGAGGGCCCAGAACGATCGGATAATTCAATATCTTCACGTTAGTGCTGTGAGAAAAGGGTCTTCGACTGAATGTCTCAAAAACGTTTTTCACGTGGAACGGATTGGTTTCATATGCCTCATCCACGCTCAATGAAGCGAATATCTCTGAATGCCTCAGTTACTTCTGCCTAGCTCGGGAGTTCAACATGATGAACGACTTGGCTCCAGAGCTGAGCCCAAGGAAACGAGTGGCTTGGGCAGCTTTCAAGAGCATCGAGGATGTAGTGAAGAGAACAAGGAACACCCGACTCCGTGCCCACTTCGACTCAACAGTACTTTCCGCCCTAATTTATGCGTCAGACACCTGGTCGCTGAGTAAGCAGTGTGAAAGATCGCTCAACGTTATTGAACGCGTAGTCGAAAGTACGATGCTAGGAGTATGCCGTTTCACACAAGTAAAGCAAAGGGTCCGTAGCTCCGACCTGCTTCAACAATCGAGACTCAAGGGTTCTGTTCTACAAGCTATAAGAAGACAAGGTGTGCCGAGCACGTAATGCGTGTGAGCAACATATAGACAACAGCCGTTAGTGATTAGATTCTTCGGGGTGTCAAACGTACTGCAGAAATACCACCAACCCCCGATGGTCAGGGTTTTTCTCGACGAGTGTAGAAGAAAGATATGATGCTCGACGAGTCCCTAGAGTGAGCAGAACCCACTGGGCTACTCTTGAACGCGGCTTGGAAAATGGAAGATTTACTGGCCCTCGCTCGAGTCACTCGACGATCAGCAGGGCTACAGGTGATAGAGAGAGATTTGTATTTGCAGGGTGTGCTTGGATGCTTGGATAAATGCGCGCCCCGTCCTTACTGGTTTTGTGGGCCCCAAAATAATCTCTATTTTTCGTAGTTTTGCTGGTTTAAGGATTTTATTTTTTTGGAATCCAAATGTCAATCTAGCCAAAGTCAATCTAGCCAAAGTCTGCCCCTGGTCGTCGACACCAGAAGCAGTCGTTGCCTTTGTGGATCAAAGGGAGATTTGCCATCATGCGCTTAGTTTGATACTATAACGTTGGTGGAGCCTAGTATTGGTTTACTCTTAGCTGGGCGTCCTGGTGTAAACGCCAGACTCTTTCTCAGCCCAGGTGACCAATTGGAAGATATCTCCGAGTTTTTCGGAGGTTGATGGTGACGGCGTCATAGCTCTCCATGGAGGAATTGAAGTAGATTTGGATGGTGAATCCACGAATCGGCTTCGCAAGTCACAAGATGGCGTTCAATTTAATAGCAAAAGCAAGGATCTTGGCACTGAAGATTCAAAGCGTCGACACCAATGTTTTAGACAAAAGCCTAAAATCAGTTTAAAAGTAAAAATATCAGAGATCAACGTATGACTTATTGAATCATTTGTTTGAAACTCACTATAAGCGGAAGCATTTAATTCAGCTTTTCCATTTTCTATCAATGTCGATGCAGAGAGATTTTAATTGAAGCAGCGACATCGTTCATACGAAACGGAAGGTTTAAAGAGATTTTGTCACTGTCTGGAAAAAGCAATAGCAAATATGCATGCCATACTTTTCGCACTATTTCTTAGACTATCCAATCGGCTAGTAAGGTGTTCTAACTAGTAAGGAAAAATCATAATCTAGCTACGCCTTCCCTCTACAAACTGCCGCATTCCAACGGTCTTTTTCATCGATTTCTGCCTGAGGTATAGTATGACGATAGACGCCTTCTTTATTCTCACTACTACAGATTCGGAGTTTGTTGAACGACAAATCCACCTCTCGCATTTCGATGATGGTCCTATTCTGCACGATTTTTATCGAAAATATTGGAAAGCTGTAAGGTTCACCTTTGTGGTTATGGTTTTATCACCAAAGATTCCTGTAATGTCGACAAACTAGCAAATGGAAATAACCTGCACTGAATCTTGCTGGAGTTCTTCCGTTCGTCTGATTCTCAGACTTCTCTATCTATTCCTATTCTGAATCTCTAATTGATTTCCTGTGCCACAATGCCCTATTTCTTAGCAGTCCGTCTGATAGACTAGTACCAATGTGTGCCACCAAAAATCCAGAAAGCCTGCTGGCAGTGGATGTATTTTCGTCTCTCAGAAAACAGCTGAACTTCCCCGAAGTCGAATGCGAGCGTCTGCTCGTTGTTTCCACTATTGGTTCTTACCACCAGTCGTTCCGTGTTGATTCACTGCCTCGACAGCAATTTCCATTCGTCGTCAATCCGCTCGTTTAGCCTCACCGGCTCTCCTCCACTCTAGTGATATCTTATCACCTCATCAAGTTGCCATAACAACGCTGTACGTGCGGTTACAGACGACATTGGCTTGTCGCCAAATGGCCGATTCGATAGCTTGGAAACATGCCGATTCCGGAAGTGCTTAACCGCCGAGATCTCTCCACTTGTGTAGTGTATGTGTTTGTGTGTTAGTCCTATACTTAAACTACGTTGCGCATGAATCGTATCATTGGATTCTCATTAGTTGATATCGTTTAATACCGTTCATGCTTAGGAGTGACAAAATTGGCCCTTCTGACAGATTTTCGTAGGATAACAAAATGTGTGTTATTTAAGAAGCCTAAATATTATAACATTTTGGTTTACATCTAAGACCGATTACTAATTCAGGATAGCTAATCCAGGAAGAAATGAAAATTTCCGGGTTCTTTCTCTCCAAATGCTCCTTTTTGTGAAGTGCGCTTCAAAACACCTGATAATATTATAGTAACAGAATCTACTTTCCATTTCGTTATGGGGTATTTTAGCGCTGAATTTGTGTTAGAAGGTAGTTTTCTATCCATCTTTTATCAACAAGTTATAATGAGAGACACCGTTTTTTTAATTAGCTTTTATCACTAGAATATGATGAAGAGCAAATCCAGTCCGAAAACTTTTCTGTTGCTTATTTCTAGGATTATTATCGGACGTCTTTAAGAGCAGTGTTAATGATTTGTGCTACGCTCAAATAGAGTCCATTATAATCCAGGTGCCTTTGTGGGTAGACTGCTGGTGTCTGCTCAGGTGAAATCGCCGCCGTAATTGCTTCCCAGTCGTTGCGACGATTATTTTGCAACAAGATTATCCGAGAACGTTGATTAGAAGACCATAAGAGACCCACGAAGATTTCATACGTCGGATTGACCGTGGCATTTAATAATAACAAGCAGCCAGCTACGGTAATCACCCGTTGGGCTGCTATCGATTTTCCCTAGATTACGACTTCAACTCACGCCTATCGCCCGGCTTCGTAGTTTATCAGCCGGAGACCTAGCGTAGGTAAGAATTTCAGGTCGGTACTGAATTTCATGCGTATTTTGCCCAAAAGTGAAGACATCGCAATGGAACCGGAGGATATTCTTCTTGAAGACGAACATGTTCAGCGACCCGTTGCTAAGGTAGCAAAGTTTCAGAACAACCAATGTACTCTGACATATAAATTTCGGAGTTATTAAATTTTCAGAAATTTCTTCACTCAAAAAGCGGCGATGAGTCGAGAGGTGAAGGTGAGTTATTGGCAGCTAGAAGAGTGGAAGATTTCACAACAACGAGAACGAAATCTTATTACGTCTCTTTTCTTTCTCTAATGAATTTTATTAGCAAATTAGAAGAGTTAAAGCTTGTTTTCGTCATTTCCAACGGATACCATCTCTCTGTGCTGATACGGTGAGACTTATAGCACCGTGTTCATCTCTCAACCGTGATCATCTGCGCTGAAAAGGTGGTCGAGCCATATTCCATCTTCCTCACTTTTTATTTTCAAGGCGTGGCTAAAAGTGAAACTGCAGTAGTAATTAATGTTATGTTAAAAGCCAGTAAACCTTTCTAAGTAATCAAGTCAAAAACAAGTTTACGCTGGGACGCTTATAAGGTTCTCTGTGAAGAGGAGCCATCCGATCAACATCCAGCCGCAGTACATCCTCAACCGGGCGTGGTAGGCGAGAGCGTTCTGGTTGCTTACACTCATGGTTTGAAGCGCTTTCGGACTTGCTGCTGTTAACTCATTCATTCCTAACTACACTGATTTTCGGACAGCGAAGATTCGTCGTTGATCCGCGGATTCGGTGAAATGCTTCGACGATAGAACGATGCGCTACGACGACTTTTTTTGGAGTCGCGCCACCGTATACCAAACGATTTGAAATATTCGGGAGCACATATTAGAGAAATGCTGGCCGCTTTCGAGAAGATGCATTGATCCGCCCTCAAAAGCCTCGGATTCGCCTCCCATTCTAACCCTTTATGCGCGATGGATCTTTACAATGTTCTACTGCACAATACTCAAGCAGGTAATTACCTTGTTACTTGAAATCACCTTTAGCACCTGTTGTTGTCAAGCATCTTTAAAGCTTGATTTTACGCTCTAGTTGCTCAAACTTCTCATAGTTGATGTGAAAGTTGTTTTTCTACAGAATCGCTTAGCTTAACACACAACACTCGACAAGTCATATCGGAGAATTTAAACACCATTTATGCCTAGAAATATTATCTGATTGAAAGAAGGAGTAATGCAGACCTCAAAAAAAGATTTGGAGTATGTTTTCATGAGTACTCCCGGAATGAATTCATCTAATATTAGTTGAGACATTAGCGTAATCGATGGAGTTAATTCTTATCTTCTTGTCCAAAGAAACCTTGATATATGGATATGTTAGGGATTTATGCCCTCGATTCGTGACCTGATCACGTTAGTCTGGTCCCGCTGGATGATTAGTCGGCTCCACCTCCCCTATTCGTTTCCCGGACCCAAAAGCTCATCTCCTCTTTGCCTCTCTCCCGTACGTATTTCACTATGAGGCTACCTGTTACTGGAGAATTTGGTAAGCACTACAAGTACAGCTTTGAGAGGATTTCTTTCCGAAACCGTAAACTTTGATAAGGCTTTTTTGTCTATAGCGTCCCATATGACAGAAATTCAAACTCACCCTAGTCTCGAGCCTAAAATTTATTTTGTAAGTATAAAATGCTCAAACCCTTAGAAAAAATTCGAGGGATAAGAGCGCCAAATTGCTGGTTAAACGCTTTTCCACACGTAACAAAACCATCGATGTGTTGAGATAAGACTTGTTGTTTGTCTGGAAGCTTTGGCATTGTATTGTAAGTTGGAATAGAGTTCTCTATAAAATTTCAACCTATTTGCACTACGTCACCTCGTTTACTTAACACTACTTTGACGATGATTGATATGTTTTATGCCTTTAGCTCCGTTATGACTTATTATAATTGCTAGCATATGAAAGGCATTCATCGCCACGTTCAGCTTATATGATTCGTCGTTCGTGACACGGTTTAGATGGAGAGGCGGTGTGGAATGGCGATTCCGTTAATATGACCTAACAACTCAAAGCACTGACTGAAATAAGTGCCGTAGGCTGTGTGCTAAGTACTCATACCTGCTCGGTCATTTGCCATCATTAGCAATGCAGCCAGAAAACTCGTCGTAAGCGTTCTACTCGTCGCTCGGACAAAAGACTTGAACACATAATACATGCAAGACGCCGGCAAGCCCTCGAGTCACTCGATCCACTATCTTCCATACTATGTGGCCTTGAAAGCGTTTCTGGAATGTTCTCGACGTTTTTTGGCTGCAACTCTTTTCTTCCACTCCAAGAGCACCTCCATCAGGTTCTGTCGGTGATTGAAATGAGGAAAAGAACACGAGTTCGACGAGGTTCAGTTAGGCCAAATCGATTGTGTTCTGACTGGTTAGCGTCGAAGAAGAGATTTCGTTACCTAAACAGTTAAGTGTTTAAGGAAGATTACAAATAACTCGCACGAGCAGAAGTCAGTATTGCCATAAGAAAAAACTAAGGCCTTCAGAAAAAACCCCGACGTACGTTGTATTATAGCTATCATTTTTATAGCAGACATGGTTTCAACGTCTTATGCTATTAAAAGTCCACCTCTGTGATGATAGAACGAATATTCTCAGATAATTAGCAAAATTCAAATACTTTAAATTGCAGTCGATTAAGCAAATTTGTCCTTTTAGTTCATTTCGCTTACTAAAAGAGTTAAAATCTCAACTCTTTTTTCCTACGTTCGATTAATCGCTAAGTTCATTTACAGTTTCCGATCCGACGGAACTACTTGACTCTTCCGGTTATGCCGCCTCAGCACCTCATTACGTCACGGAATTTGGAATGGAATATCCGTTATCGTCTCATATAAACAACAGCACGTGAGTGTTACAATCAGAAAGGAAAACGAAAAGTCTTTTTCAGTAAGAGCACCTTAAAGGAGCTGTCGGAGTCTAGAAATCTCAGCACGTTTACTGAATGAGGTGTAAAACCGACTCTATTGAGAGCGATCACGTTTAGAAGTAGCAAAGATTAGAGATTCATATTATTTGTTACAAATGCCTCTTTTCGCACTTGCTTAAATCAAGTTCTTTTTCATCAAAAAAGTAAAATTATTGCAACACTTTTGTGAAGCTCCTACAGTATGCAACACTCTTTAGATAACTGAGAACTCCTGAAAGGCATGCTCGGATCAGCATGGACGGAAAAGCTTCAGTTTATCTTGATGAATGTGTCCGATTGACTAGAAATAAACTAAGGCTAAGGATTACACAGCACTTTAAGTCCATTCGATTCCCAACTTGACCAACGTTTCCTTAATTGCTAAATTCGGAAAGAATCTTAGGCATTTCCTCAAAGAGCAAAATAGCTAAATAACCCTTCCATAATTTATTGCATATAAGATAATGCTTCGAAACCGACTTTCGTCCTCATTCGAGGAGATGGACCGCTGGAGAAGACCTGACTCGACACGAAGGCGAAGCTGCCACATCGAGACGAAGAGCAAGCGTGGACCATTGACTCGAATCATCGGCTCTGATGAAGACGAAGACGTCGAAACGTTAGCCGATAATAAACATTATTATCAACCTCGTGTAAGCTCATGAATGAAAAAATGCATATAAGATAGTCTAAGAATTCCTCGCTGGTGTTTTCCAAGGTGGTTAGTACCGAAAACTCTCCAATTATCTCTCCAAATTCGAAGCTCTTGTTGTTTAAAATAGCCAGCTGGTGTTGTGATAGTTCAGTAAAAGCTCATAGAGGAGTCAAGTGAACTAAAGTACCACATCACTCCTTAGAATATGTGTGTGGTCTAACCACCGTAGTCGAAGTGAGCGAATGCATGATTGCGGTCGTTCATCATCCGTAAGTCCATTCTTCCAGTACGCCATGAGAACGGAGCCAACTTTTTTGATGGGCAGGTCGCGATGGCAACGTCTCATCGCTAGTCAAATTCTAAATTGACTCGTACAAAAACTCATTAGATACTGTGGTCTGGAATAAACAAGTATCTTTTTAGGGAAGTAGCTTGAGTCTAGACTTGACTACCCTAGTCAATCCGAAATTTACAGCAGACCTGACAACATATTCCGAGTACAGAGCAGTCAGGAACTGTTAGGAAAAAAGAATAAGACCGAAGTGTTAATGCTAAGAATTTGAAATGGTTTTTTATACGGCTTTGAGCTAAGAGCGAGTTCAACTCACTCCGAATTCGATATAGGGGAATAAGTGGAGCAGATATAAGTTGGGGTCTGATGATCGAGGGTTGCCTTGGTAGTGTTGCCAAGGACTGAAAAGGTGCTATGTGCGACGGCGTTGCTACAGCACCGCAAAGGTATTTGAAGTAAACGCTCATTTTTCTAAAGCTACTATGTGTTTGGCGTTCGGAACTAAATTTTAAGGCTCTAGTCTTTTAAGTACGTCTGGGCAATGGTATCGGTTTCGTCAAAGTAATCATTATCAATTGTTTTTTTCCTATGTAACTCAGCCAATGATTAGCTAATCGCACGTTAGTCAGTTGCTAACAAGTGAATCAAGGTCGTGAATTCATAGAACTGGGTCGCCTAGTCCACAATACCTATGATTACCCTAAAGCGATCATATCTGACGAATTGGCGGTCTGGACTTTGTACGAGCCTTTTGAGTGATGACTAAAGGATAGTCTCGGAAATTTCCTGCACAGTTCAAAAGGTAGACTCTCATGCGTTGTTAACGATGGGCGGTACGAGAAATTTCTGGAGAGAACTATGTACAACCAGACAGTCAAAGTCGATCGGTCAGCTAGGCCAGCAGAACATACGAGGTTGGTATGGGATATTTGGAGCAGGAAGAGGTGTGTGTTTCTATGGGACCGATTACTTGGCGACGACGGTCGTCTGGCCAACGCGGTCTCTGCGTGTCTCCAAGGCGATCTCTTTGGTGAGTTTCTCCCGAGTTCCAGTTAACACACAGTCCTCCCTTTATCTCTACATCCACACTTCTACTCCATTTATTTGCTCACCGATCGACCAAGGCCGGCTGCTCGCTCATTCATGTTCAATGCGAAGCGATCTGTGTTCTTGTAGTAGTACATCTCATTCATTGTAGATGGAGTCTCCTAAACGAGGCCGATTCTGTTTTACTTAGTGTGTCTCATTTTTAGGGACAGCCACATGAGATCGTAAATCATCGTTTTGAAATGCGTGATCTTAATTAGTTTCTCAATTATTACGCACTGGAGGATAAAACGTAATGGGAAGTGGTATTACGCAAGATTTGAGGCTATGAAAAAAGCCAAACATTTTTTGTAAAGAAGTAAAATGACTCTAGACTACGCAGTAACTAAAAAGTAACTGTAAATAGTATCTCAGGTGATAATCACTGAAACTATACAAAGGCAACTATGGAGCAAAAACAAAGTGCGTAACAATCTCCTTTGAGGCCATTGGCTTCAATGACTTCATGCGTTTTACTAAGCTCCCATTCCAGAGTCTAGATGTTCCCACTATCGTCTAATTGCGGTAGTAAGACCCCTGCCAGGTGGTGTGACCTAAGCAAGGCTCTTTTGACTCTCGCGCCACCACCATCGCCACTATCCACACCCACCCCCGCGAAACTCGTAAAACTGAGCAAGCAGTTCGACTACATGGCTCTTTTCAGCACTACTACCTATGCTTATTCCGACAATAACCAGTATAACACATACTATCAGGTGCGTTCTGTACGTTTCTAATGATATTGAAAGAATCTAGCCATCGACATCTGCCTTTCGTTTGACTCTGAGCATTTTCCACTTTCAAATTGAGCATTACAAGTATGTTACGTACAAATTTCTTGTTTAATTCTACTTTTATGTCAGTATTCCGGAAATGTGCACTCTCCTACCGAGTCATACATGCAGCACGGACATGGTTCCCATTCACCGGTTTCTGTAGAAGACGAAAACTCGACCGGATTGGGAGCGGCCACCCGAGCCTCCCCAGCCACTGTGAGTCTGTTTAACAAACCGAAACAATGCTTTGTGCATGAAAGCACACATGATATCGAATAGCAGTGATAATTAGTCGGTAGTTTTAGTACCCGGCCAAATTGCCGATCACAAGCGGCAGATTATGTCGCTCACCTGGCCATTTGTGACCGGCTACCTCTGGTTTTTATGGCTCATCGGCCATTCGGGAAATACAGTTCAACAACAATCGCGCTTATGAAGCGATTTTTGACGCTAAACTATGATTTCTTGGTCACAGCAATTTTTATGCAAATCTCGAACACAGTACGCAGTACGCAACTTTCAACTTTACTTATGATACATCAGTACGATCCATCTCGGGTAAATTTGTTTTCCAAAGTTTTCGTGAGATCGTTTTATGGGTAGCAACCAAAACACATGGCTTTGCTACAGTGAAAACCTGGAGATTTGTCTCAAAGATACAGTTCAAGTGTCAGTATGAAGCTGCTAACAAAACGCGACCGCGTTCGAATCTGACAGCTCGTGCGTGACGATGTAACATTTCCTAATGAAGACGCAACAGGTGCTATATGCATACGAATAATTGCTGGTTTGGATCGGGCTCAAAAAACCTGCCGAATATGGCAGCGCACCTGTTTCATGTTTATGACATCCGGTGAGCGAATATTCGGGAAATTTTTAGCGGAGTGGGCTCAGGCGAAGCTTCCAGAGGATATCATACTGTAGGCGGCCGCCATTGGCCAGCTGCCGTCTTATCGATTACACGTGCCAAGTCGGCAGTTTCCAAATATCTAAGGAAAATGTAAGCTTTTTTCACTCAATGAGGGTAAGAAATGTCAAAATTTAGGTTATTGGTGTCAATGGCTATACTGTTTCGTTGTACTCAGTTTTGCATGCATTCACTATCTTGCAATGAAACGGCAAAGCGACGGAATACATGGGAGAACTTAAGTGCACCAGCGGTACTCTGTGTCTATTTTACTGGATTACGTAATCTCAGCTCTAAGCAGTACAGCACATTCGAATTTTTTTCGTGGACATTGTTCGTGGGTAGTTGTTGTTCGCTTCGAGTGGTAGTTTTGGCTTTCCGGTTGAGAGCCAATGTCGCCCTAGCAACTGGCCCAAATTCTCCAATACTTTTCGAATTGCTCATACCGCAGATGACAACTTTTCTTGTTTATCCTTGCACCGAAGCTTTGTTCTTCTCTTTTGCTCACTTTTCTTTCTTTCCTATTTTCTTACATGGTAAGGGATCTACACAGTTATTCTTTTTTGCACGAATTCTTTCTCCTTCGATTTCTTAGTAGGTGACTCATCAAAATCGTGAATTCATTCAAGGAAACCACTACCTCTATAACACTGTTCCTTTGCACTGCCTTTTTATAATTAGCTAAATCGAAGCCCATCATAGAATCGCCATTTTTAATGGATCGTGGGAGATGAGGTCGTAATTCTAGCTCTGAGCAAATGCAGACAGTACCGAAATGTCACCTAATGAATTCGTTCGAATTGAACTGACACCTGAAACACGGCTACATGTGGGTTTGTCGTTATCGGAAAAAAAATACAAAAACAGTTATTCGAAAAAAATCAATACCACCGGCTTCGTCGACAACCGTTGTTGTTCAGTGGTTGGACAGCTACGGAAATAATTAACTTGGAATTCAAGAGTACCGTTCCATATTATTTGCCTTAATAAGCCGAGACAAAACAGATTAACTAGTTGGTGAAGCCTGAAATTTGTAGTAATCGAATTGTTAAATTGAGGGCTGATCTTTGCCGCCCGATGAATATTTTCTTATTAGCTTAACAGAATCCGCAGCCCGATGTCGAGATTATTTCATTTGTGGATATCGGAGTAAGTTGAAAAAGTACACAAGGAAACGCTTTCATCGCTAGCTATTATCACTAACGTGGATGTTTTATCCATCAATACCTTATCAGTTATTTACCATTGTTGAACTATAAACATCGGAAAGCTTCGCCATGGACATATTCCGATTGCTAAAGCTTCAATAATATGGTAGTAAGCAGGTAACAATTAGAAAGCTTACTTGATAACCTAGTCGGACGCTGTTAAAACACGTTTTGATTTTCATTGGATGGCTTGCTTTTCAGTGATTTCCCTTTTTTCAAATCATGGAGTGAAACGTATCGTTTTGTAGCCATGTTCGATGGATATTCTACAGTCTTAATGAAAACTCTGTGTACGCATCCATAATCTGTTGAAAGCCACCCACCGCTTTATCTCGTAGGAATACTGCTCACATTTCTTTATGAAGCGAGTTCATTCTTATACTCTTCGCGTAAGATGATAAGCCCTCGGAAGTCTGTTCATATCGAGAATTCAATCTAAGACGAGCAGGTTCTATAGTAAAACCGACTTCACCAGGTACGCATTAATCACAGCAAGGCAACAGATATGAGTTCGAAATGGAGATCAACATGCTTCTAACGTAGAAATCAAAAGCACCAACGCCTGAAACTCTTGAAATTCCCTGGAGAAATATTGAAAAACGCAGCAGTAAATAAATAAGTTGAATGTCTCGACTTTAGTGTTGACCACACCCCAAATTAACCCTTTTTGCTCTAAGCTGGTTCCATTTATCATCTCCAATGTTAACAGCGCAAGGTCCACCTCACATCCCAAAAGACGTTAACATCGGAAGAGCGGCCCATTTTCTTAACAGACTAATGATTTGTTGACTTTTCGCTAGAACTGTAATATCTTCATCGAAAATGGCTACTTATGTTTGCCTCTCCAGACTCTGAACAAGGCGAAGTCGCCGAAACGTCTAGACATTAGAAAATCAAAATACGTTTTAAAAATGTCTCCGTCAGGATATCATGGACGTTTTTTAAGGAAAAATTGTACCGGCATCTTTTTATGGGATTATTGAACGAATTCCCATTTCGAGGAATTTTCCTTGATTCATTCAAAATTCCAGATACAATGGCTACTGGATAATTACGAGACAGCCGACGGTACTTCGCTACCACGATGTGCTCTTTACGACCACTACAAAAAGTGAGCAGCTTCCTACGTAGTAACGTTTATTGTAGCCATTCTTTTGCTAATAAAGAAAAATCGTCTCAAATAAACTAGATTGAATTGATCTGCTTCGCAAATGTTCACCAGTATTCTTCATTCGTTCATCAACCAGTCATTCAGTTCAGTTCAGTCATTCAAAACCTAGAACTGGCCAAAAATACATAGCCTTTCAACTTTAACACCTATGCAACAACGTGGCTTTTAAGTCGTAAGATAAGAAAGTAATGGCCGCTTTCAACATTAGGACATTACTTTTTAGGTCGATTACCTATTATTTTTTTGCTAATAAAGGAAGGTCTCTAAATCTACGCTAATCTACAGATCTTAGCCTCGGATTCATAAGTCCAATTGTTTTACCATAATGAACATGCAATTTTCTGGATCCTATGAAACGTATTCTTCCCACTTTTGCTCGTAGAAGCTCGTATTTCGAACATGAAAAAAGTTGAATGGGTGGAATTTCCTCCAAAAGACACATTGGTATTCAACAATGCATCATTAGTTTTAACACCTATCACTCTTTTGAGAGAGAAATTTTAAAACCCAGATTTTTTCCGATTTTTTAAAATTTTAATTTTGGTCAAAATTGGATTAGAAGAAGATTCTGGAAAAGCTTTCTATACTCATCTGATATTTCAAGGGATCCTTCACCGCACGTCGAAAGACGCTGCAGGTGTTTTTTTTAAATTACGAAAACGAGTGCTTATTGTAAAAACGCGCAGTATGAGAACATTTTGAGTAAACATAACACTTGGAAAAATATCCCTACATCTTCAGCTCATCTCTTTTATAACTCGGTCATCTAAACCTCAAAAATACTTTGACTACTGGAAAGTCGTCTGCCAACTCCATTATTCCCACTTCCTCACTTACTGTTTTCACAGATCGCCTCAAGGAAAGTGTTTAGATCAGTTTTGATCGCATTTTTTTCGTTCCTTCATATGATGCAACAATCTACATCGAGACTCGCGACGATTGAAAAGGAACTTCTAGCCGTATGGTAGTCGGCAATGCGTTGCCTGGGGCAACCGATTGTGCATTAGCCCTCCTCATCAGGGTGGATGGATGCCACAGCACCTGAGGGACTTGGTCTCAAAAATTCAGATTTTTGACAAAATACTGACAGCACTGAGTGCCTTATATAGCTTAGTAGCTAGAGATTCCATGAAATACGCACAAAGTCTTTGGTACTATCCGGCATCCTGGGCTTCTCAAGCCATCCATTGCCGTGATAAATTGTCGTGAGATTTGTCCGGAAGAACAAGAACACTATCTTGAGAAGTCTGTAATTCATTATATGGGTCAGATATGCTGCATTCAATCACTTCTGCGCTTGTTATAGTCGGGCGAACAGCCCACCCCTCAAGGGTTGGTCCACGCTGAATGCTTTATCCTTTTAGATCTAACAACGTAGTAATGAACATGAGTAAGCCCTCATGAATGCTTCATAAATCGTTAAATGTCTAGCTTCACATTGCGTGCATTGATGTAGCCACCATGACTTTCTTCGTGTTCATGATAATTCAAAACTGTTAAAGAAATCATTGATATTTCCTCATTTCACAGCTTGGAAAAGTTTTCATTGAAATGCCAATGTTTCTTCGGAAGGCTGATATACGGCACCAATGAGAATGTTACAAAATTGTCTGATTTTTCAAGGATCCTTTCGCGTTTACGTTACAGCAGCAGGCAGATTCACATTTTGATGGCAGATGTCATTAGTGTTCCAGAACCATTCTAGTTTTGTGTTCATGAATAATTCGTTTCCGCTTATTTCTGTCTGTACTGGAGAGCATCAAAGGGTTAATGAAACAACACTTGAGTGAATTTGCCCTTCCCACAATTTTCAATTGCAAAATTTCCTTTCTTAGTGTTGGTCATTGATTCCAAACGTTGACATCCCACGTCGCGTTGCCAAACTGCTACTTATGTTCTTGTAAGGAACTCGAAGTCTAATGCTCCCTTAGAAAATACACTGCCGGTGGTGGAGCGCAGATTCCGTTAATCAGCCTTTAACATATTTTGATAGAAGGTCTAACAACCCTGAATTATTAGTTATTTTCTGTGAAATAGATTCTCTAAGATGAGTTCGCAATCTCCTTATAATATGTGCCTGGACATTAACACCCCTTCATCGAGGGCATTTGGTTATAACAATTTTTACACATGCTTGCTGGACACCTGGACTACCTACTTTTAGGTAGGTTAGGTAGGCCATCGACTTGGACGTGACTTTTGATGAGCTCCATTAAATTCGCCTTTGTTGCACGTAGGAACAGCTCAGCTGTAGTTCAAGGTAGGAAGATCGAGAAGCCGGAAAAATTGTTGCGTAGCCTGTCTTTTTTTCTCCGCTTGATCGTACATATTATAAACTTTTCAAGCTGATCGTTTACTTCTGCTAGCTCTGTAGCAAAATTGTTCATAATGCCTGCTTCCCATCCCAGGCATACATAGCTGATGCGTTCGAAAATCTTCCTTTGAGCGTTAATGGGGCATCAGAAACAAATCCGTTTCTCACAAATATCTTTTTCGTGGGAGACCAGTTTACAAGAGTAGTTGAAGTCGGTAGGCATTCGTACTGCTTTACTAATAATTGATATTATAAGAGCGACATTGTTAGGAAGACGAATATCTCAGAAGACTGACTTTCTATGAACCTCAACATAGATAGTTGATATATTTATTTACATGATCGTATAAACTGATCTTCTTCAGCTGAAGCGAGGTTGGTATAGGTATTCGTTGTCGTTGCCGTTGGTCGATGGCTGACGTTTCGGCGATTTCGCCTTCCTCAGAGCCGCGATGTGGGTCCCACTCGTAACATGACGGCTCTGAGGAAGGTGAAATCGCCGAAACGTCAGAACGACAACGGAGACCTATACCAACCTGCAGCTAAAGAAGATCAGTTCAAACGATCATATAAATAAATAAGTCGAATATCGTTCCAGGCTTTCACCGTCTTTATTCTACATCAGATTTCGCATGAAGCTATTGCCCGTACGAGTAACATCGATTAGGCTGAAGCTTCGCTTTAATATTATGCTGTTGTATGGTGGACTTTTCATTATTGGACTCCGATGTCCAGCGCACACACTGAAGCTTGATCTTAGCTGTACAGCTTCTCAAAGACAGTATGGAAGTACCCGACACAGTTTTTGGGATGGATTTATGAAGAATATTAAGACCAACATTAATATACTTAGGCACTTTACCCATAGGTTTACTTTTGTCTCAGGACAAATATAAGCGCGTTCTTCGAATGTGTTTAACCCCTATCAGTCGCCTGAGGATGCGTCATACAACTTCGCCACTGCGCCACTGACAAACTGTGCATGTCTCATTAATAAAGATCGGCGGGGTTTCTACAATTAATTAAATTCTCGTTCTTAAAAACATATTATCTATCTCATTACAAAAAATAACGCTCATGAATTCTTCATTGCGTTGCTTTCCATGAAAACTCTACCGAAACGTAATTATTTGTTTCCTTAACCAGAATTGCCTTATTTTAATTATTCCCTGTTGCAGACATTGTCACGAACATAAGCTGGACGCGGTGAATGCAGCCTCTTTCGGAAAGCTGATACGGTCGGTGTTCAACGGATTACGGACGCGTCGTCTGGGCACTCGTGGTAACTCCAAGTATCACTACTACGGTATCCGCATCAAGGCTGACTCGCCACTGATGCAAAACCACATTCCTGAGCGTTACTCACCGCATGAGGCATCAGCACCTATGACCAGACCGTGAGGTTCTAAACTCTCTATGAAACGAATTCTGAACAGAAATCAAGTGAAACAATTTAAAACTCGTTAATAGAATGTCATGTTCCGATTGTCGCAGAAATATTCTGGGTGGCTCTGTCCGTGATGGAATAATTCGAATTTTCTGTGAGTTTAGAACAATGGAATAAAAGAAACCCTGGTACTACCTTTTACCTTAAAAGTAAAGCTGTTGCCACAAAAGTGTTGCTGAAATATTGTGTAGTTTTCGTCATAGAAACAAACCTCAGGATTGAAAAACTTTTTTATGTCAGACTTTCCGGAAAATGAGGAAGGGAGAAAACAGAAAATGTGTCAGAAGTCATTCTCAAGTAAAAACTCTCATTGAAAGCTTCTTGTATCCAGAAAATACTCGTCTAAACACCTCTCCATATAATAAGCAATCGAGGAAAATCATCTAATTCGAGATTTTTATGAGACTTAAAGTGTGCAATTGATCAGTATAAGGCTATCAACAAATCTATCAAATCTAATGCTTGAATGGGTTGCTCTGAGCATGCATAAATCATAAAACCAAAATTATACAAGTGTTTAAGGCTGAGCACGGAATTTCGAGTTTCAGATCCTTGAAGCGTCCCAGCACGGCGATGTCGCTGCAGCACAGCAGACCTGCAAGCAGGTACGGTGTCTTCCAGTAAACATTCGAATACAAGAGACATAAGGTAAGCTTCGGCTTGCGGAATACAGGTTGTTGTTATCTGACTACGACCTGCACTATCTAAGCTTCACTTTCTTTTTAATCACCGTAGTGGATCTAGGCTTGGAGAAGTGAACAGCTGCCTTCAGATAAAGGCCGTGTGGGTAGGTGTTTAATATGAACAGCCAAAAGTAATGTATAAACCTAGTTTACGACTAGAAAAAAAACACCTGCAACACTTTCAAAATTAGTGGGATGAATTTTTTCGAAAATTCAAAATTTCAGCAGCCCAGCACCACGACATTCTCCGAACGCTCCGCCTCCATCGGCGATCAACGGCCACACAAGAGGCGACGGTGGGTGCACCACTAAGGCTTACGCTTTTTAATGGGCTCCCAAGAATGAAGTAAAGCCCATTTTATTCAGAAAAAGCACACGGCTATTGTACTCGGTTTTGCTGTTAAACATTTGATTTCTAATTATAATATTAGAATATTAGGGGTGCTGATGAACCTCTTCAATCAATTCATTTCCTCCGCCACCTTTTTTTCGTAGTAGTGGTGTTTTCACTTAATTCTTCAATCGTCATAAAAAAAAGACTTTCTGGTAAAAAGGGATAAAAAGTATAAAGCTCTCGGCATTAATCCATGAGGTATGCGCCATGCATTCAGCTTCATTAATATTCGTCATTTTTAATTCAAAATTTCAGCAGCCCAGCACCACGACATTCTCCGAACGCTCCGCCTCCATCGGCGATCAACGGCCACACAAGAGGCGACGGTGGGTGCACCACTAAGGCTTACGCTTTTTAATGGGCTCCCAAGAATGAAGTAAAGCCCATTTTATTCAGAAAAAGCACACGGCTATTGTACTCGGTTTTGCTGTTAAACATTTGATTTCTAATTATAATATTAGAATATTAGGGGTGCTGATGAACCTCTTCAATCAATTCATTTCCTCCGCCACCTTTTTTTCGTAGTAGTGGTGTTTTCACTTAATTCTTCAATCGTCATAAAAAAAAGACTTTCTGGTAAAAAGGGATAAAAAGTATAAAGCTCTCGGCATTAATCCATGAGGTATACGCCATGCATTCAGCTTCATTAATATTCGTCGTTTTCTCTTTCAGCAATCGCGAGGTTGTTAAACAACATACGTTTACTTCCATACAATAACACACATACAGCACAATCGTAGCTGACGTTTTGGCAGAATTGCCTTCTTCAGAGCCGCTTTTTTCATCTGTCTTCCACCGAGGAAGAACAGCCGCTCAGAGTCGCATATGGTTGACGACTGAAGAAGGCGATTCTGCCGAAACGTCAGCTGCGATTGTATTGTATCTGTGTTATTGCATGGAAGTAAACGTATGCTGTTTAACAACCTCGCGATTGCTGAAACAGAAAACGACGAATTCATAATTCAATGCTGAGGTTAATAGAAAGTCGATCTTGGGTTCATCAATATTGTTTGGAGGTGATTGTCATTCAATGCATGTCTGGCCGTTACAATGACTCGCTGTGGCCTATAGATGTATCGAGCGAGAGTTGCTATCCTCCCAGACAAGTCTGGTTCCAATTTGCTGACTCCGGAGAGATGGAGGGCTTGGTTGGGCCATGAGCGCGGGAATCGATTCCACGTGTTATCGTTGCATCGCGCCTCCGATCACTGCGCCACACGCGCCCTTTTTCCAGTAAAAGTCGATCTAATTGGCGGACATTAATTTTAAACGCATATATCTGAGAACCCTTGTGCTATGCGGTTTCTAACTATATGGGGCTATAACTGGACAGCGATACCTGAGCACAGCTGATCACTACACCAGTCACTGCCTTATATTCAAGCGCCTTTACTGCTTTGATCAAGCCTGTAGTTCATTAAGTCATTTACAACAAAATTAAGAAATATCGTATGCTCCAACCTTTATGTGTTCTGATTTTACCCGACTTTAGCTTCGGATGTCGATAGGCTTTCGCTGGGCAGCGGAGAAGTGCCGTTTATCCAGACACCTCAGACGGCCGGACTTATTGAGGCACTTCCGAAGTTAGGTCTCGAACTCGCTCATGTTGTGATGTTCGTCAACGCCTACAACCATAACTGCTCAGTAAGCAAAGCCTTTATGATGCTCAGTTTCATTAAAAAAAAGGTATAGTCAGCATTCTGAACGGCATGAGTTGTTTCATCAATCATCATTTGAACCATTTCATCAATCGCAACCCGATGTAATTTCCACTATATTTCACCTAGCATCTTGTAAGATGCACGAACTTTGAAAACACTTTGTTAAATAAATTCACCGAACTACAGCCCTAACATTAAAGTGCTCCAACTGCATTTGCCTAAAACTCGGTGACTTTCGTGATAAGCGAGGGGACTCGAAAACTGGAAATGATCACTGTAATTGCAAAACACAGTGATATTAATTGGCCGGCGAGGAACTGGTAGATAGCTTTTCTTTAAGCTGTGGTGAGGACAAAGCTTAGATACCAAAACCACACAGTGATGCTGAGATATTTACAAAACTCTGAACCGCAGGTGCATGCGGTGGGGAACGAACGCCATATCACCCTTTTTGTGGGCTAACACATTCACCAACACACCATATCAATCATTCGTTTCACCTGTTTTCACCTGTCTGAGCTAGCTCTATCGACCATTCCATCAGCTATCACCCGTCTACGCCGATTGATTTGAGGAGCCAAAATCGACATTGTACCCAGTTAAGCTAAGGCTGTATTTTGAATCGCATTGTGATTACAACCAAAACAACATTTAACCCATATTTGAGAGACTGAGAAAACTCACTTACTTGATACTAGATTGGCCCGTTCTCACTGGTTATGCAGGCCCCAGCATAATCTCCATTTTTCGGAGATTTGCTGGTTAAGCCATTATGCTTCCCTGGAATCTCGAGGTCAACCTGGCCAAAGTTTGCCTCAGGTCTTCACCACCACAGGCTGTCGCAGCCCTTGTGGATCAGAGAGAGATTTACCACCATGCAACTTTGATACCTGGACGGTTGTGGATCCTGGTACTGGTTTACCCTTAGCCACGCTTTCTGATGGAAATGCCGGACTTGGGCTCTCAGCTTGGAAGACCCTGCTAGGGATGCCCCGCTGTATATCGCAATCCGACACCCAGGAACACCTCCCAGCCACGATGAGGCGGTAAACCGTTTGGAGGGACTGAGGAAACGAGAGTATAAATACCTTTTTAAAAAATTTATTAACAAATCTGTTGATGTTAAAATTGACATTTGCCAGATTCTTTCAAACCGTCATAGCCTTTTCTTAGCGATTCATGGGACGTTTCCTGAAAACAAAAAAATTCTGTAATTCAGGAGGTCCTCTACTGTGTTAAGCAGCTTCAATTCGAGCATATCGAAGAGTATTGGGCTGCTTTCTGGCAACCGGAAGACGACCTTGAAGATGACGAGTGAGCATCTTTTCATCTGAAAAATGTGCTTCTAAAAAGAGCGTATGAACAGCGAACGCTCCACTTCTTGTTGGAATTGACAACAAGAATTATTAGAAACGAGAATAATAAAGCATGAAACCTACTACAAGACTAGCTTTTTTTGACTGAGAGAATGATCTAGATTTTTTTCGGCTGAGAAGCATTGACGCGAAAATAGCAGAAGCATTTGAAGTGAAATAGTTGACTTTCAGCAAATCGCTAGGCCAGACACGGCTCTCTCAACAACAGCTCTTCTCGCTATGTACCCTTCCTCAAATCCAACACTGGGTGATTTCATTAGACCTGGCGTTCTACCAGACTTTGGTTGATGTCCTCGTGCCGGATGTACTAATGAGCAATATGTCACGTAAGCTCATTCATTTTCGAACTGATTTCGCTGACGTAGATATTGATCTCCATTTCTTTCAGCATTCCTCACTCAATCTTGCCGAAATTTTGCGAAGAACGCTGAACACTACCTTAAAAAAGCGATGCAAGGAGCTCCAGAAATCATCCAGAAAAAGAAGATTCAAGCTGTTAAGTATATGGCTCAAGGATTGCGAAGGTAATAGTTGCACTCCTAATAGATTTCCATAATCTAACCTTGGTTATAACCCAGGTACACATCCCTAAACCACCTCGCACAAGCAGCGCGAGCTGTTCTTCAAAAACCCGATCAAGTGATGGCCATGTACAACGACTACATTAGGTAAGATATGAAGATCCAGCTCTTCCTAATGTTTTATTTGCTCAGTAATGGTCCCTAAGCTTTAGAGCAATGGAAAGTTCAGCTGGCAAGCACACACTGCCATGATTCTCTCTCGCCTTGTTGAAATACATCGTCACGATCCTTTCCCTCCTCATTTCCAGAACTCTATGTCTATAATTAACCACCTCGGTAGTTCATAGGGTTAATTTGCACACATGTAGAGCGGATAGCGCAGCTGTAGTCATACCCATCATTACGAGCACGGTTCTGGTTCGATTCCATTCCGTGGTAATCAAGCCTCTCATTCTTACGGTGTTGGGAATTGGTACCAAACTTGTCCGGAGAAAATTCGCCGTCTGTAATCCAAGTGGGAACGTTCTAACCCGGCAATCTCAGGACCTTAGAGAAATCGGCTCGACCACCATTCAGCGACACTCATGGCAAGAAAAAATCCTCAAGGATTAGTCGAAGCCAAACGTAAAAAAGTGGAAGACCCTCGTGGATGATGGGTACGGAAACGTATCGAATACGAGAGGTGCTAGAATCCGCACAGTAGTTGTGAAAGACGGGTCATATATTTTAAAAAACGCTCAAATGACTCAAATCCCCAAGTGACTACACGCCGAATGGCTTCAAGAGTTCCGTTCGACTTTGTTTGAAATTAAGTGCTGAAAAAATGACGTTAGCGCGTAAATATGCCTTAGTTCTAAAGGTAATCTTTCTTGACTTAGAAAATTAAATGTTTCAAGTCTGTATGAAAACGGTCCCATTCAAAACGACGAATACCACATTGGCGACATTACGTGGATGAAAGGATAAGAAGATGAAAGGAAGATTCGATTGCTGTAAAAAGAGAACAACAGATTTACTATGTGGATATTTGAACTACCACTATTTATCTTAAGACGATCGTTTCAGGGTCGACATGCAGCAGGTGCAAGAGCAGGCGGGTTGGGTGAGCGGATGCGACTCGTTGATGGTGCACCACATTCACAACGCTTTCAAGGAGAACTTGCAAAAAATGGCACCGATGGAGGAATGGGCCGAGTGGCTGGAGAGCATCGTCGATCAGGTGATGGACACTAGAGAAACATCTTTTTAAGGTGATGTAGCAGGGAAGTAGGAGTGTAGGGGAGAGTAACTGTGTAAAATACACTTCCACATTGTGTTTCACTTCACGTTGAAAACAATTACACTTAGCAGTCTCACATTTCACTTTGCATCGTTTCACGGAAATCCCTCTATTAGAGATCTCAAATTAACAGCTCTTACGATGATGTTAATATTCATACAGTAAACTACGTTCTCCAGATTCTCGCTAAATATCACGACAAGCCGGTACAGATAATATCAGAGATTGGCAAGCAATTCTTACTAAATTGGAGTTGTTATACGTAAGTTGGTCGCAGCTCTAACGCTCTCTCATCCATCATCAGTCACGAACCAAATCTCTTTTCAGTTCGATGCTGATCCGAGATTTAACACTGCGCTCGGCCGGCTCGTTTGGATCGTTTCATTTGATCAGACTGCTTACCGATGAATATATGGTGTATTTGGTTGAGTCACGTATTGCCAAGGCTGTCAATCGAGCTATGATCACCGTAATCAGTCAGGTGAATCTCTTAATGACGCAGAACGAATTTCGATTGAAAGGATACCTAACTGTAACCCGCATATATCGCAGAAATTCGTAAAAAGCTTTACAAATTTTGTTCCTAAGTTCAAATATGACCAGCAATTACATTACAATGGACGCTCAAATTTATTGCTTCTGATGCTTTGAGATGTTTTTACTTCTATGATCGTATAAACTGTCCTTCTTGGGCTGATGCGAGGTTGGTATACTTCGTTGTCGTTGTCGTTATTGTTGTTGTTGTTGCTGTTGGTGTTGTTTATCGATGGCTGACGTTTTGGCGATTTCGCTATCCTCAGAGCATAGACTTCTTTTCTGGGATGTTGTTGTACTCACATCAATATGTGCGTTTGGTAGCGCAGTAGTCAGACGGTCTGTGTAACACACAAGTTCTCTTTGGTTTGACCCTGCTCTCCGAGTTAACCGAACCTCCTCGCCATGCATCGTAGTATCAGACTTTTCGGGATTGGCAACAAGGCAGTGACGTGATGCATCTGCGAGAAGCCGCAAATCATTATAGGGGCTAGATACCCATTAAATCATCGCTGCGATGCTGCAGATTGAGTCAGATGTACGCCGCATCCTTTAGAAATTGTTTATCGCAAAAAGCTTCATCTTTTATTTTTTTCATTACTTTTATCTTTGAGTGCGAATTCATTGTGCTGAGGTCGTCAAAAGCTTACTAGAGCGGCTACATTATTTTCCAGCCTACTGACTATCCGCTGTTTGACGACACCTTGCCACCACTTCCTCCGATGTCACTAAGTCAACAATACATAATTTCAAGCAGGCAATCAGAACACACTTACGATCAAAAGGTATGTTTGAATTTTTTGTATTCATAACTGAAACTGAATGCGCTCGAAGGCTCAAAAAGCGGAATTTTCAGTTTGCTTCACATGGCTCGGTTAACAGTAGACAAGTCCAATCGTTGGCAACCGGTAAGTCACTTCTGTCTGAAAAAAAGTAGTAGTAACTGTTTCCTACTTGTGACCATCGCTTCGACAACTCATTGAGTATTCTAGTAGTTTGTACTGTTTTGCCTCACACAAAGGCAAATAAGTCAATCTGCCTTTTAGAAAGTCGAAAAAATAGAAATAAGCTCGAGAAAGTCAGGTAGTCATTGTTCAGTCGAAGTAAAAGTAGCGTAGTATACAAAGCTACAGTGGTCGGAGAGCAAAACTTTTTTGATGAAAGGGGAGCGTTGCTTGTCGCCTGTGCTATAACGACAGGAAATCTTACGAAGATCCCTTCAACGATCTCGTCACTTCCCTCGGTACTGGAAATTATATATGATAACGCGTTACGAAGAAGAGTTGCCCTCGTTCCGCCTTGGTTTTGTAACTTCTTGATACTCGGTGCGGTAGAGTTCTCATATACGGTAGGCAGAGGCGCCGAAAGATTTGGAATGTCCAAAACATCCTATAACTCTTCGAAAAAAACGCATATAGAGACAAAGTATAGCAACTTAACAAACACACTGTACACTGCACTGTACCCACAACTGAAAAGCCTTCCACCAATTGTTACTGACAGACGACAGTCAATATTTATCTTTTTCACTACCACACAGTGCTTAGTCTCATTTGGTGTGACTCATGTCTAACTAACTAGTAGAACCAGTTAACGAAATTAGATGAAATTATAACTGGTGTAGGGGTGAAGGTTTCCAAGTGAAAACGACGACTGAGAACGATGCTATGTTTCATTCAACTTCTCGTCTATTGAGTTAATTGTGCTTTTCTGATCCGATTCAGTTGCAGAAGTGCTCGAAGTCGGCAACAAATCCATGCTGATCTGAATCTTCCTCGTCCATCAACTGCAGTAGATCTCATACTGACTGATCTCAGTTCAATTTCTATGTTAGTAGAAAACCCTATCCTTATATTGCACACATCAGAGTATATGTTTCCAGCTTTTTCGTTTGTGTATAATACCGTTCGTAATGTTCTTTTATTACGTCCTATTTTTGCAATATAATATAATTTGTGATTTGTTAAAAAGCATCTAGTTGTTTCTGATCCAATCCATAATGTAACAGGCCATCTGTGATAAATATCGCTACCCATACAACTTTCATTATGACGTGCACAACCCATCACGGAACACTCGAACCTGCAATACATTAGTAGTAACGAAATAGTAGTAGTTTAGTGCAGTATTTACAGTACATCCAAATACATTTTGCTTGTAACTGTCGTTTACAGGCGTTAGTTAGGATCTGAGCTTGGATTCCAATTCGGGAACTGTTTCGAAGCGACCCATGGTCGCCCGCTTACTGTGGCAGTAGAAGAAGGTGCCGAGGACACTAAAAACGAATGAGTCCACAAGGCTAGGAAACTAGTGACGATCCTGTTTCCCACCTAACGGATACCAGTGATAGTAGCACAATCAACGCAATTATCTCAACCAGATTGTCACGAACTGCTTGTCGATGAGGAATCTAAAAGTTCTGCTTTTACATTAGGAAAAACAGGATACTTTGGCTGTCATTTCCTCTGCTCCGCTTAAAAAAAAGCTTAAAAGGCTTAAAAACATAATGTGGAAATTAACCCTAGCTTCAAGGTTTAACCCTCATTTTACAAGTGTTTTACTAATAAACTAGAGAAGAAAAGGAAAGTATCCAATCATATCCACCAGTAGTTGGGTTGCTCTGAATAAACAAAAGACATCCAGCAATAAACTTTGAAAATAGAAATCCCTCACAAATTTGTCGTGGATCTGTGGAATTTTTTGGATTCACGCTTGTAAATAAAACCCAAGGCGTTATGTAACCACTTTTCATTTACTGCCTATTCTTTTTTCATGGCAGGATATGATGAGAAACACAACTACAATGATAGTGCGGTATTTGCAAAACACAGAATCGTAGGAGAAAGGCGAAACAAGAGACACGCATGGTGTGGTGGTGAACGCGTTAGCCCCGGAAAGGGTAATAGCGGGCTGGATCCCCACCGGAGACACCTGCGGACCGGAGTTCTGTGAATGTCTCAGCATCATTGCAGTTGTATTTCACAAGGCATAATGTTAGCTTGCTATTTACTGTCTATTACCAATCTTTACAGTAAAGTATGATGTGAAGTACAACCTCTATGATGATAAGAAATTTACAATGCATGGACACAAGTCCAGATCGAACCGCGATTACATTTTCTGAGGGCTCTTGTGTTACGCACGGCATCGGTTTCATAAAGGATAGAAGGATAAAGCTCTCGGTGTTGATCAATCCCTGAAGGATGCGCCATGCATTCGACTTCATTAAGTATCGTTGGAGGTGATTGAATGCATATCTGGCCTTTACAATGACTCGCGGTGGCCTGCCGATGTATCGAGCCAGTGCTGCTATCCTCCCAGACAAGTCTGGTACCAATTTGCCGACCCCGGAGGGATGGAAGGCTTGGTGGACCATGGGCGCATTTCACGTACGCGCCGCAGTGGCGCCTCCAACCACTGCGCCACACGCGCCCTTAATGGTGTCATATCCATCAGCAATCACCAGTCAATGAGGAAAACAAGGTATGATGAATTTGGCATTGGTCAATTCGTTAGAAATGAGTAATGCATTCGGCCCCAGGAATGTTTAGGAAGTCCATATCTGACCTATATAATGGCTTGTAGACGAGGGCATGGTGCTTTCTTCGGGGATTGACCAATGTCGAAAGCTTCATGCTTCCACTCTTTAAGGACCACGTACTTTCGTCGTTCCATTTCTCGGACGACTTGTTGTAAAGAGAAGATTCTGGTAGTCCTTCTCTGACATCACTGTGCACCGCTCGAGGTTTTGCACGGTGCGGAAGTACGGACAGCCCTGGAATGCTCTAGAAGATCACTGCTTTCTTTCTTAATAGATAGCTACGATTTCCGTGCTGAGTATTTAAAAAACCATTGGAGCTGACCACTGATGGACAGTAGTACGAATCCTGTGAAAATGTCATGCTTGAGAAATTGAAACTCGGACCAGCTATCAGCCGATTCCACAGCCACTTCGCTGCATATGTATGACCTTTTCTGAAAACATACAAATTCGTTATAATTCTTCAATAACTAAAGAACTCGAAGACCCGATAAATATAATTAAGAGCCTTTGATCAAGCTTATAGGAAATTTTCTCAAAATTTTTTCCTTCTATCTGTTAAAGGTTTCCAATCTGGTTCGTTAAGAAAGGAATCTAAAACATTAAAGTTTTAATGGTCCTTTCTCCTATGAATTGAATTATACAACGATTTAAAGTCTGCATTTCAAGATCAATCTTGCTGCACAGTCTTTGAGCTCTCGGTTTAGTCGCGAAATTCGCTGGCACCGCAAAAGTTGCTGTCGTTCTAGAGGAAACCGAGTTTCGAGGCAGAAAATTCTCTTCCAATCTATAATACAAACGCCAGCAACTGCTCGTGGTAGCGACCTGAGAACGATATAATCTGAATTTTTCGGGTTTCCTGGAAAGATCATTGCTGGCACCCAACATGTTTATTCGGTAAGATAACAGAGCCTGAAGTTCCAACCAAAGTCACAAAGATCTCGACCACTTATTGGGTTCATAGATGCAAAATATCGAAAAAACGGAAGAAGTTCTGGAAAAGTACAACATGTTAAGACGTCTCACCTAAGCGTCTATGTAATACAACAGTATGATAATTTTAACTTATTACTTAATGCCTCACGAAGAATGATTCTTCGTGAGCTGTACAAAAATTTCACAACCAAGATATCACCATTCTACAACGATATTAACGTTGACGTCAAAAGAGGAGTTAGGCAAGGCGATACCATCTCGCCAAAAATATTTGCCGCCACCCTCCAGAACGTCATGCGAACATTGGAATGTGATAGTATGAGAGTGAAAATCGACGGTCGGCAGATGCATCACCTTCGCTTTGCTGATGATATCGTCAATATAACACCAGACATTAGCCACGCGGAACGTATTCTTGCGGACTTTGATAAAGCGTGTGGAAAGATTGGTATCCTACTAAATCTGAAGAAAACGATGTTCGTGAAGAACGGATTGGTTTCGTTTGCCCCATTCACGCTCAACGGAACGAATATCTCCGAATGTTCCAGTTATTTCTATCTAGGTCGGGAAATCAATATGATGAACGACTTAGCTCCAGAGCTGAGCAGAAGGAAACGAGCGGCTTGGGGAGCTTTCAAGAGAATCGGGAATGTAGTGAAGAGAACAAAGAACACCCGACTCTGTGCCCACCTTTTCGACTCAACGGTTCTTACTGCCCTAACGTATGCGTCAGAAACCTGGTCGCTTTGTGAGCAGGACGAAAGATCACTCAGCGTAATCGAACGCGCAGTCGAAAGGACGATGCTAGGAGTATCCCGTTTCACACAAGTAAGGGATGGGATCCGAAGCTCCGACCTACGTCAACTATCGAAAATCGAGGATGCCGTCCTTTACGCCAAACAGTCGAAGAAAAGGTGGGCCGGACACGTAATGCGTATGAATGATAACCGATGGACAAGGGCTGTTAGTGACTGGATTCCTCGGGATGTCAAACGTACTGCAGGAAGACCACCGACCCGATGGTCAGAGTTCTTCACGAAAAGCCTAGAAGAAAGATATGATGCTCGACGAGTCCTTAAAGCGAGGAGAACCCACTGGGCTACTCCTTCACGCGATAGGGAAAAATGGAGGATTTACTGGCGCCCGCTTGAGTCACTCGACGATCAACGGGACTACAGGTGATACAGGTGATACTTAATGCCTGCTCTTTTTAATGGCAGGGTATATTGCAAAATATAACTTCAATGATTCTGAGATATTTTCAAAACTCCGGACCGCAGGTGCCTGCGGTGGGAACGAGCGCGCTATCACCTGTGGTCCGGAGCAAAAATTTTAGCATCATTGAAGTTATATTTCGCAATAAACCCTGCAATTAAAAAGAATAAGCAGTAGGTAATAAGTTAAAATTGTGATTATAACTAGAGCCTCAGCTGAACTGGGTTCATTGCCGATTTGGGCTCCCCAGATCAATTCTGGTGCTGATGGCAAAGATCGGTAGAACTAGCTGAGAGAAATGCGAAACGAAGGACACGCATGGTGTGGTGGTGAACGCATTACTCCCGGAAAGAACAATAGCGCGTTCGCTCCTCACGGCAGGCACCTTCGGTCCGGAGTTTTGCGAATATTTTAGCATCATTGAATAGCATGAGATCTTGGCCGGCATCATCTGTGTTACCAATCATCCCGTTGATCGCCGTGTGACTTGATTGGTGTTAGCAAATCTTCTATTGCTCATTGTCACGAGCAAAAGTACTCCAGTGGGTACTGCTCGCTATAAGGACTCGTTAAGTGTTATATCTTTCTTCCAGGTTTTTCTTAAGGAACTCTGACCGCCCGGTTTGACATCCTGAAAAAACTAGTCACTAACGGCTCTTGTTCATCGGTTACCACTCACTTTTTGTCTGTTGGTTGTCGTTCACACGCATTATGTGTCCGGCCCACCTTTTCGTTAAAAAAGTTACGTTTGGAATGGCACATTTGGTTTTTTGGTTTTTCATCGTTAGGATAT
Source organism: Angiostrongylus cantonensis (assembly GCA_009735665.1). NCBI lineage: Eukaryota > Metazoa > Nematoda > Chromadorea > Rhabditida > Metastrongylidae > Angiostrongylus > Angiostrongylus cantonensis. Next base: position 436,549 of record MQTX01000145.1, on the reverse strand, counting down.
GTTGAAGATTCGTTCCTCTCTCTCTCTTTCCCGCTTGGGTAATACGGGATACTCTTGTCAACGACCTTAAAAATGAGAGCTAGGTAACATTGAGTGGTATTTTAACCTGTTTACGCAGCCACTAAGTTTCTGACGTAAGGGGGAAGATGAATCGTGATCGAAAAGATGGACAAAGAGTCGGGTGCACTTTGCTCTAACTACATCCTCGATGATTTCACATCAGCACCCCAAGCCGCACGTTTTCTTCTGCTCAACTCTGGAGCTAAGTCATTCTGGCCAGTAAGGTTTGTGAGTCCTAGGATTACTGGTCTTATTCAACAGTAATACGCCAAACAGTCGAAGATAAGGCGGGCCGAACACGTAATGCGTATGAATGACAACCGATGGACAGTAACCGTTATTGACTGGATTCCTTGGGATGTCAAACGTACTGCAGGAAGACCACCGACCCGATGGTCAGAGTTTTTCACGATGAGCCTAAAAAAAGATATGATGCTCGACGAATGCCTAGAGTGAACAGAGCGCACTGGGCTACCCTTGCAAGCGACAAGAGCAAAGAACACTATGTTTCGTGCCAAAATTGTTGATTGCACTATTGTTCGCACCTTAATGTACGCGTCACAAACCTGATTGAGGTAGAAATGGAACATTGACTGGTCCCCCCCCGAGTCACCCGATGATCAACGGGACTATAGGTGATACAGGTGATTCAACAAGAGGTTTATTTTCGCAAGAATTTTGTTTCGTAGTTGAAATCTAAGCACATTTCAACTGTTGCCAACAGATTTTGTTTGGCAGATATTTTTAAAACGATTCAGCAACTTGAAGACGTAAGTCGCTTCAATCTCTATTACGATTAGGATCCGATACCTGTTCAGCAGGCTTTTTCCTGGTACCAGTAGTGACTCCGGAACTCTCGAGTGTATTGAAAGCAAAGGAATCGCCAGTACTCCAAAAGTACTGTGGTTTAGACTGTTAAACTCATTCTGAAAGATGAATTACAAATTCTGCTCCACTTGCCACCACATGTGAAAAAATTGAAGTAATCGTCACATATTAAACATATCACGGTTAAATCAATATTAGTGATTCTGTCGATCATACTAGGACTGCACGAGAGAGATCTACTGACCTATTTCTACCGAAAAAGGAAAATAGGACAAATGACGGACCTGGACCCTCACGAAAACGTCTCGCCACTCAGCGACTATTGAACGGTACCGTCTCGTCGAAATCGACTCCAAACAACGGCATCGAGGCCTAGAATTGAACGTTAATTAAGTGTTCTCAGAATTTATAAACACAAGAATGGAAATCCAAGAGCAGAAAGTAAATTTCGTAAACGCCATGAACATCATGCAAATTGATGAGGGTATGGTTAGAAGGTGATTAGACCACAAACTAACAACAGTGGTTGGTGTCTGAGAGAATCCGCACGTTGTCATGGTTCCATTCGGCGCTTTGGGCAAACTTAGCTTCCAGTCCTTTGGTAGATTGTCTGGTGCAAGCACTAATTTGAGCAGTATTTAAGAACCACTTTTCTTTAACCCCTGTGTGACTAATTTAGACATCAATACGCTACCACAAGATAACCCGAATCCGTGAAGACGTGATCAGTGCTCTGCATGTGTAATCAGAGGATGAGTTGCGAACTCCTATTTAAATTATAGAACACAATGAACGCCTCGTCCATTCCTCTAATCGCGCAAAATTGGTCTCGTATCAAATTATCCACTACTTCACTCTTCTGAACTTTCATCTGCTGGATTCTTTCAGCAGCAGCAGTTGGTCATGAGATATGTCGACTGCTTTCTGCAGTAACGCAAGGAGTATTTCATAAGCTGATATCCAGTTGTAGCAATGTATGGAGTTAGTAACGTCTCCTACGTTTCATACGTCATTCATAAATAAGACATAGACCTAAACTACTTTTTACGCAATATAATATCGCAATCGAGTGGCACTGTAGTAAGACGAGTTGTAAACTGCTACAAAACAAAGCACGAGGACCATTCATCCCGGACAACTGCTTAAACACGTCTGACCACTTTCACTTCATCTTCAGCAACTCCGACACCAGATAAATCTGCAAGTTCTCTGGCTTCTTCCCAACAGCCGACTAATGAGTTGAATAAGTCCCAGTTTGGGGTGGTTCTGGGACTACGATTTCTCTAGTTAATCTTCTATAATTTGAAGGAAATACGGCACAACCACTTTACAAACAAGGAGAAAAAACTGGTCAGTTAAAGATAACTGGTTTGCATCACGTTCATTGTTATGTCATGATGACTGAATGGTGTACTGTAGCAGAACAAATCACAAGATTTAGGCTGAGCAGAAAGTAAGCGCTCGATTTTCCCTCACATGAATGAATACGCAACAATTTCAAAACGTATGTGACGGTAGTTTAATCCCTTCGACTTTGAACAAATTATCTAAACTCACAACGATCGTTCCAAATTAAAATAAAACTACTTGGATCCACACGTACTTGCCAGCAAGATTCGAATATCCTTATCTCACTACAAGAAAGTGCTGGGTTTCCGTAACTCACAAACCATTTTTGTTTTCCCTTTCATTTTAAACAGCAAAAAAATCGGTGGGATGAGATTTTGACATGGGATGAGAAACGACACAATGGTGTCCCCGAATACGTAGTTCTCGGTTGCTGAACTCATGCTACACATGCATGACTTTTCCATTATGTTCTTTTAGTCCTAAACACTCAGCTTATTATGATAAATAATCATGCGCATGGACGAGATTTTCTTTCCATAAAATGTCGAGATAGCTATGCTAAGAGATTTCCAACCCGCCACCATTGGCAGAATCTTTGTGGATGGAAGAAGATTTGTCGGTGCACTTGTTATCAAGACGGTGGCGATTCGTGGTACTAATTTAACATTACTCGATTATTGGTTTACTCTTAACTGGGTTTTAGGAATGGAAACTCCTGTGGTGCTTTTTCTTAGTCCGGAAGACTCTGTTGGAGGATGGTTCTACCCATCCAGTGACGGCGAAAAGTAGCATGGTGGACGAGCGGCCTTGCTGTGACGCTGACTTAAGCATGAGAAACTCCCCATTGCATACAGAAACAGAATTTTAGCCACCATTGTAGTAAAGAACGACATGTCGGAGAGTACCTCATAGTTGATGGATATTCCGAGATTTACTGGCCAAAATGCCTGAGGAGATGTACGAGGTGACAAATTCGGTAAAAAGCTCTCTTTCAAATGTTTTCTTTGCTCTTTCTTCTTAGTGACAAAATAACAATCTCGTTGCAGCAAAGAAAAAAAAAGCGACTTAGAAAAGGATACCAATAATTCACAAAAATTCTTAGTGCTTAGAAAGAAGTACACCTACTTAAGCAAATTAATATGCAGTTTGTAGGATGAGGCGACATGCACCGGTCCAAGCAGCACGACGAAAGCTTTCGGAATTCCCTTACGAAGAATACCCAATGCACGACGAATGGATGAGTGGTCAGGTGTGTCGCAGCGATTACAAAGCTAAAAATGAAAAATATTTGGCCTTATATTCAAAGTAAAAAAGTGTTGACAATTCTCGTTTGACATATACAATGCGTAAGAAGAAGAAGATATTTCCAGAAGGGTTGGTAAGTTCAACAACACGTAACCAATCAGATTTTGTAATCCACAAACGTTGATTCTCTAAACAATATAGCACGATAGTTATTTAGAAATTCCACAAATGAAAAGAACTATCAGGAGGTGTCTATGTTGTTCGTAATTGCCATCGACAGAGTTTCCAAAGGTCACGTAGCTGAACGGATTGAAGCACTTTGCGACTACAAAGATGCCGAAATATGAGCATCACCTGGAACCCCAGATGACTTTCGAACCTGCGATTACAATATTAGATAGAAAATAAAAGTCGTGGAGTAAGTGGCGCGTGTGGAGCAGTGGTCGGAGGCGCTCTGCAACACACATGGGATCGATCCCCGTACCCCTGGCCCGCCCACCAAGCCTTCCATCCATCCGAGGTGAGCAGATTGGTACCAGACTTCTCTGCCTGGACAGCAGCACATGTTGTTCGATATATCAGTAGGTCACCGCTAGTGACTGTAAAGGCCAGATATGCATTCAGTCACCTCCAACGATGCCTAATGAAGGCGAATGCATGGCACAACCCTCAGAGACTGCTCAAAACCGAGAGCTTTATCCCATTTGAAAAAAAAAAGTCAAACACTAAAAGACGACAGTCTTACGAGGAGAAAAAAACAGGGACACGTAACCTCCTCAGTTCCTGTCGCAATTGTCACCAATACCCATTTCCTCGCCAGGGCACTCGACGACATTACAGAATTCAGACGGCGAATAAGCTCAATTGCCTAAATGAATGAATGATTTCAATCTATTCATTAAATTACTTGAAATTTCTATAAGAAACGCGATAAATTTTTACTGGTTGTTCATAAATATTAATAGACACATTTGAAGCTACACTTATCCATCACACATTGTGTTTTCCTCATGCAGTGTTTTCTTCAATAATATTGAAGGAACAGCAATTAGAGCCGACTGTAGTCATGTATTACGATTAGTTCATTTATATTTTGCACGGCTAATCAAGATATAAATTGTTCTCATAAATGTTAATTTGGGCAAATTCGAAAGAAAAGAACCTGTTCTGGAAGAGACTCAGTCTCTGTGTTCGATTCGGCAACGTTCAGTTGATAGTCCGGAAGACGACTTCGTGTTCCCATACCATGAGCAACACCTTCCAAATTTTGGTTGAATTCCAGTAGAATGTCTCAAAAAAGAAGTACTTATTGCTTTAACAGACTTTTCGAGAAAAAGCTCTTAGGCTAATTTTTAGAGGCTTCCTAAGCTTTTTCTTACAACGAACTTGGAATGGTAACTAGTCCATCGATGTTGGCATCGCCACCAATTGGAAATGCGGCCCCACGAAATTCGACGTCTGTTCCATCCCATAAACCACGACCAGCCTGAAAACTTCTCTTTTTCTAAAAATACAAAATAGCCTCACAGTAAATTCCTTAACACAATTGGTAATCTAGCTAATAATAGTGGGAGCCCACTTGTTCAATACTGCAATCAACACCATGTCCAAAAGAACCAACGAAAAACTATCCATCTTTTTCTTAAATCTTGTATCTATAAAGCCACTGGAACTAGTTAATGGAAAGTGGTAATGAACAAGTCGTCTGGCTTTAAGAAATCCTTTAGTGTTGAGGATTGCACTAGATACGATAAGCACCGTAGAGGCGTCCAAGTGCACAATTGGTTAAGGCAATTACTTGTCAAGACCCATCGATGTAACAAGTCAATGCTATTTATTGGGCTGGATAATTTTAGCGGCAACTGGTCGACCCTGGAGGGCTTGGTTTGTCCAGGAGAAGGATGTGAAAAGCAACCATGTGCGTACCGCACGACACCTATAGCCAGGGCGCAACAAGCGTATTCTATGATCTAAGAAAAGACTTGGAAGTATGATGATTTTCATTTGATGAGGGGTTCATCTTTAATTATTGATGGATATGATAGAAGTAAAAGAGCATCACTGATTTGTATTCGGAAAAGGGAAAGGTAAGACAAAAAAATTTGCATTAGGCAAAGATAAAGGCTGGAAAAAAGTGAGACAAAAGTAGCTTGTAGAATACATAAGGACTGTTTCATTGAGTTTAGAGTCGTAGAGCGTCGGAACCGATGACAATGATCGCCACCAAGCGGAAATTACCTAACCTTAGGCGCTTCAGGGCCTCAAAATAAGCCATTAAACTGGAAATCTTGTTCGATCCTAGTCCTCCGACCAAATTTTCTATTATGGAGAAACGAAGGACCCGTATGGTGTGGTGGTGAACGCGCTAGCCCCCGGAAAGGGTAGTAGCACGTTCGTTTCCCACCGTAGCCACCTGCGGTCCCAAATTTTGCAGATATCTCAGCACTACTGTGGTTCGCTATCACTGTCTGATTTATGAAAAAAGTCACAAAACTATTCTAATAAGGTGAATTGCAAACCGTAAGCGCGTCACCCATTGCTGCGATGATGTTGATGTCCTCTGGTGATAGGTTGGCCAGTGAATCTCCCTGAAGAAACTGTTTTTATAAATAAGGCAAAGACTTCAATGGCAAAGCAGCTTACGGTGTGTAGAACCGGCTTGGCCAGAGGACATGAAAAAGTTTGCTTATTGGAGAAGGCACTTGATATTTGCGAATTCACCACATCCTCTGACAGACTGCAGTTGACTTCTTTGCATCTAAATGAATGAAAAACATAAAGAGATGTACAAGCGGTCTAGTAAGAATGTTGAATTGATAAACGATAGAAGATAATCGGCGTTGATCAATCCTCGAGGGATGCGCCCTGCAATCCATTTAATTAAGCACCGTTTGGAGGTGACTGAATGCATATATGGCCTATGTAAGGTTTGCTCGCGGTGGCCTACAGATGTGTTGAAGGAGTGCTTCTAACATCCCAGACAAGTCCGGTACCAATTTGCCGAACCCGGAGAGATGGAAGGTTTGGTGGGCCATGGGCTCGAAGATCGATTCCACGTGTATGTTGAAGGGCGCCTCCGACCACTGCGCTACACGGCCACCCTATTGCGTTGATAATAACTAAAAAGGCTGAAAAACAGAGAACCCAAAAATATAATTTACCAGCTCGCAACAAAATTAAGGCTTTTGTTGCTATAAGATTATTAAATGAACATAGAAACAGATTTTTGTTGTACGCGCTGTTGCTGCAAAACATATTGAAGATCATTTTTTACCTAACAACTCGTCACATAATACCTTTTCTGAGGCTACTTATGTTGCACTGATTCTAGGCATATTCAATTTATGTTTTCAAAGCAATCTCATGATTTCAAACTTGGTCATAAGAACGGGGCACCCATGAGAAATGCCAGTGAAGTGAACCTTCTAGGAAAGTGCTTCCTAAGCCTACCACGCAAATGGTTCAAAATGTTTCCTACGGGAGATATGAATGTTCATGTGGGCAAAAGTCATCCGACCCTGTAGCTCTAATTCCAAAACTGCTTAAGTCAATAACACTGTTGAAGGAAATGCGAAACGAAGGACTCAGATGGTGAGGTGGTGAACGCATTAGCCCTCCCCCCAAAAAACAATAAAGTGCTCGATATCCATCGCAGACACCTGAGGAGTTTTGCAAATATCTCAGCACCATTATGGTTATTAACTTCCATATTAGTAGTCGAATATAACATCAAAATCACGGTGCTAGTTCGATCTCGTCCAGGCCCATCTAGCTGCTTATCTCTCTGGAGTCGAAAATTTGTTATCGGACTACGCCGCGAAAAAATCGCTCGCTGTAATCCAATTGGAAATGTTCCAGCCCGTCTATCTCAGAACTTTAGGGAGAAACATTCTACAATTCTACAATTCTACAATTCTACAATAGTCAAGATTCAACACCCTTAAGTAAACAGCCAAAGCTATACATAAAGCATAAGTTCGGGCACGGTTTATCTGATATCGTGTAAAGCGTGCGGGTTCGGATACGTTGGCAAAACCGGTAGACCACTTTGCATCCGTATAAGTCAACACCTAGTCGACAAACTTAAACCGAATACTCCACTCGGCACGGATAGGAATCAAAAACATAATGGGGAGGATTTTGAAGTAGAAATTGCGATCCCGCACAGGAATCGAAAACACAAGCGCGCAAAATTATTGAAGCCTTCTGGATTAATTCCAAGAATCAGGAAATGAACCGCAGTTAGGAATTCTCCGTAATTACGCGTGATATTGGACAGTATTTAAACCTGTTATTCTGATGGGAGGGACACATTATGCTTCCATGTAAACTCTGCACGGTTGGTCTCCATGTGACGTATTCGGTGAAAGACTCAAGAAGCTCCTCTGTGTTCAGTGTCATTGAAATTTTGGTTTAGCATTTTCTTTGTTCGGTTATAGAGGTGTTTGGCTGGTAGATTGCGGTCAGCTTGATCCTTCCAGGATCTGAAGAAAGCGAAATCCTCCGAAACGTCAGCTTTTGCGCAAATAAAGAAATGAGGTAACACCTCGTGTTTGCTAAACAACAATATGAAGAGCTGTTTGATCAATGTCGAGGTTAACAGAAAGTCGGTGGTGGGAGTTACTGCACATAAAAGTTGGAAGACGTCATTGGGTTGATGCGAGAAAGTGAATCGAATGTGAGGAATGCTGTTATCCATACAGTAAACATGAACACGGGTCGTATACAATAGAAAAAACTTCCATGCTTCTGAGATTGCAGACGTAAGCAGAATTTTCGTGGAGTCACAGAACGAGAACTACTGAAGAAGTTACTTCTGCCAATTCGATAATGTTTGATATGGAGAATGCCGTCGCAGGGTTACCGCAATATCCATCATTGAAAGTTCTCAAGCAACCACAGAAATCCTTCAATTGGAAGAAATTTGGCCATTTCATTAATAGCTATGGAAGAGTGAAAAATGGATAGTACTTTCTATCAACTTTACTCGAGTGTGTGTGAGTATCACATCCAAATATCCACCGCTGCCTTTTATAAAATTTCCATCTCGGCGGCCGACAATAATTTTTCGCTTAGATGGACAGAGCACAATTGCCTTGCGGGCCTCAGCAGATCGACACTGTCTATCCGCTGAGTCCCCTCAAACCTAAGAAAGTAAAAAGAGTACTGGTAAAGCGTTCCAATTCCAATAGAGAATTAGCGCTGTTTTCATAAAGAAGCTTCAGCCACCATGCCATTCAGGTCTACCATGTTTATTGCCAGAGCACTGATGACAAACTTGAATTTTCTAGAAGGTGACATAGCGTAGGTAAATTTTCCGGCTCACTAGCCATCAATAAACACATTAGAGCCTGATTCCGATGAGCAATAGCCCACAACTTTGAGGTGAGGAACATTCGAAGAAAACCTACGGTCCAAAAAGTAATCAAGAACTTCACGTTGCAAAAAGCCAACAAAAAATGACAAATGTTACCCGTCTTTCTCGACCTTGTCGTCATCTTCCAGCTGCTCGCTCGAATGAGAATCCTCGCTACTACTACTCTTTTTACGATGATACAACTCTTTGGACGTCAGGTGAACGTTGATCTTTAAAAAAACTCAATCAATAAAGAAGAAACTGAATCACACAAAGACATGTAAATTTCTTTTTTGCCACAGAATTTTCGCTATGGCTCTTCATTCACCAAACAACGAACCCGATGAAAAGCAAACTATGTCGTGTAATGCAAAATGCCATCTGGAAAGCTGTGCCTTATAGAACCGTTCACTGTTAAAAGCTACATCCTCACATATTTCAGGAACCGACAAATCGTAGCGCAGCAGCATTGCAACACTTTACGATGTCACTCGTTTCTTCCTACACCGGGCGAGCTCCGCCCTTCATCCCCGAGAAGTCTGTAGATTTGTACCACATTTATCCGGAGAAAATTTGTTTCAATTCATAACCTCCAAAAACTTTCTATAGAAAAGGCATGAAAACACTCTATCAACGTTACCCTTTTGAATTCTAACAGGAACCAACTCGACCAGAATTTAACCAATTCAGCCATGAAGAAGATAAAATCCTCATGCGTCAGCCAAATCCACTTGCAGATCCCAATGCATTTATGCAATACGAATGTCAGCTTCCTGTTCTTCTTGTAGTGTGGGTATGAAAAGCCAAGAAGGAAACAATCTTGTGGTTTATATTCACGAAAAGTTTTGCCTTGTAATAGTATTTTGTTACTTGCAGTTTCCTTGAACTGGCGCAGATGGCTGAGTCACATGTTGCTGACACTACAAAAATGTCCCCTTACTCTTTCATCTGATCACCATTTACCACTCCAAGCCTGTCGGTAAACTAGTAGCCTATTTAACTTGCGTTCGATGATCCATTTGGAGAGTCTTTTAAAGCCTTCTCTGGAAGTGTCATCAAAATATTCTTCGGCTGGAGTAAACCCGAAGGCGTCGACCATATGTGCTCTTTTCAGCCATGGGGAAATTGTAAATAAATTGCAAATACTAAGCAACCACAAATATACAAATGTGTATATACTGTAAAAACACCAATAATTCATACATATGGGTTTGTCCTGTGTGTCTGACCATTTAATCCCGATAGACATAGATTCTCGGAAACCCATCGGCCATAATCCACTATCTTCTTCCCAGTCCTCACACAAAACGCACAATCTTCTAATTCTTTGTTGAGGAGAAGTAGAGATCCCACAATGTCTTCATCTGTTTTTTGCTCTCTATCTCCCAATTGCAAGTAAGGTCAATTTGTCTTGTGCTAATGTGATTGGTGAATGTGGAACTTCATTCCGACGGAATAATAAACGAGTACTTCCTTGATAGTGTGAGATAATGAAAGAACAACTACATTACCATATTCAAAACCAACTTTCATCAAACAACGAGAACGATAATCAATGTATTCTTTCTTTGATGAGCTTACACGAGGTTGATAATAATATTTATTATCGGCTAACGTTTTGACGTCTTCGTCTTCATCAGAGCCGATGATCCGAGTCGATGGTTTATCAAAGAAAGAATACATATTGATTAAGCACACCGAGGTTCAAGGAAAGTCGGTTTCGAAGCATTAACACGCTTTGTGCTAGCTAATGATGACACCGACTTCTGCACGATGTGCGCGATGATATATGTCCGGAAGAAAAACAAGTTGTTATTAACGGACATTATCATTATATCTACCATCAGCATCGTGTATAAAAGGGCATCACTGAATGAGTGTGCCTCATTCGAGGAGCTGAGGAAGACCTAACTCGACCCGAAGGCGAAGCCGCCACATCGAGACGAATAACAAGCGTGGACCATCGACTCAGATCATCGGCTCTGATGAAGACGAAGACGTCGAAACGTTAGCCGATAATAAATATTGTTATCAACCTCGTGTAAGCTCATCAAAGAAAGAATACATATTGATTAAGCACACCGAGGTTCAAGGAAAGTCGGTTTCGAAGCAATAATCAATATCTTGAATTATTAAAACGCTACTATTCAAGAGATGGCTAAGGAAGCTACAATTTGGTAGATGTTGGCGTGGCCACGAGAAAAGTTATGAACAGCGATAATCTCAAAATAGAAGATATTCCTTGCTGAACTTGGAATAAATATTTTGCTCAATCCTATTAAACTTTCTTATTCCAGGTCCCTCAATCTTTTAGCAAAAAGGATGAAGGATAAAGCTCTCTCCGTTGATCAATCCTCGAGGGATGTGTCATGTATTCCATTTCATTAAAGACCGTTTGGAGGTGACTGAATGCATATCTGGTCTTTATAATGACTCGTGAAGGCCTACCGATACATCGATTCAGTGCTGCTATACCCCCAGCACAGGTCTGATAGCAATTTGTTAATCCTCAGAAAGATAGGGGTCTTGCTCAGCTTAGGATACAGGATCGAACGAACGGCCGATCCTGAATGTATTGAAAAGCGCCTCTAACCGTTGCTTTACATACGCCATCATAAAGTGACAAGACGTATTAAATGAACTTTGATGAGAGAATGAGTTTAAACCAGTGCTGATTGACTGATATCGTACCGTCGTCACAACTTCGCCAAAAAAAAACATTGAATTGTTCGCCGACTCGTGTAGACAGTGTCATCCTTTTTTGAGAGATATTGTCAGCGATTTCAGATTTACATTCCGTCGTGGCCACCTCACTGTGACGTTGTTGGATGGTTTGAAAATCAATTCACTATTTGTTATCTTCTTTTCCTTGCCACTGCTTTAGTAATATTTCTTTTCGAATACTGCTGCGAAGCTCGTTCTATGCACATTCATTCTATATAATTAAACGATATAAAATATGAAATCAACCACAACGATGCTGAGGCATTTGCAAGACCTGGACCTCGGGTTGGATCGAACCACGATTTCCCTTTCCGAGTGCTGCGCCTTACACACAGCGTCACGCAGGCCCTTGCTCTGCATTTCTCTCAGCTAGTTTTCCATCTGCCAGTGCCATCTGCAACCACCCATCAACGGGATTGATCTGGCGAGCCCACATCGGCATTGAACCCAGTTAAGCTCGAAATCACAACGTTTACTTTTTTATATGCTGCCTCCTATAATATAGCATATGTTTATGGCAACTTTTATAGGTTAGCATCTCGGGTGTCAAAGCATCAATTCCGACAAATCTACGAAGTCAAACTCGGACGTAGTGAGGCCAAATTCCCCGAAACGGCAGCGGGGTACAGCACTCAGCAAGTGTTTTCGAACGCAAAGTGCAACGTCGGCTTGGAAAATTTCGTCATGGCGAATTTCACCTTCAAGGTGAGTGAGGTGACGGATGTCCTTCTGTTATTAACGGCTACGCCTTTGGTGAAAGCAAGTAGACACATTGGTATGAAAATTTGTGGAAAAACTCGTTATAATAACTTAAGCATTTAAAGCAGATTCGAAAGTCGAAGAAGTTCCACAAATGGATCCACACAAATTGATTGATTCCAATCCACGACAAAGGGCGGCCACAAGTGGAATTACCGACTCTGCAGAAGTCGCGCGAGCAGGTCTACGTAACTCTGTCTCGTCCACCACACACGCCAGACCTCCAGCATGCCAGCTACCACTTCATCAAGCATTTCAAGAAATTCCTAGCCAAGGAATGCTTCAGAAATCAAGCCAATGTCGAAACTGCCTTCAACGGCGTCATCACCTTCAGACGTCCACAATTTTTTGCAACTGATATGAACAAAGCTGTTTCTCATTGGCAAGAATGTGTTAATGCTGAGAGTTTTCATTTCCGTTAACGAGGTTAATTGTGAGCTGAGACTAGCCACTTCAAGGATACACGTTGAAATCGTGAATTAATTTTCGTCCAACATAACAAATGCACAAACAAAGAAAAAGAAAACATAACAAAAAAATTAAGAATTCGGGTATTCAAAAGAGCGCTTTATTGCTACCCATAATGTGAAATGAACTTCAAAATTCTGAACCACGGATTACACCCCGGTTCAAAATCCTGAGATTCATCAGAGACTACAGTTCGTAGATGGTGGCCTTCGTACCTCACAAGAATCACGAAAGTGCAGAAACACCAGCAGAAGTAGTGACGGTGTAGTAAAGCTGAAGAGTATTTTAAACATGGAATCAATGAATGATGACTCAAACACTGAATATTATGATAATCTGCGACTTCACTGGCGCAGTTCATCAATAATCACCTGTCACCTGTGTTCTGTTTAACCATCAAGTAACTCGACCAGACACCAGAGTCACATATGGGACACCGAAATCGTAACACTTTTGGTGCCGTACTTTTTTAAAATTCCTTCTTTCAAGATGTAGCCATGGAAAGTTTGCTGGTCTAAATCGTAGCATAGATATTCCCATAAGTACACAACTTTCAGATAGAACCCGTTCTCAACTTGTGAGACTCTACCACCATTTACATCACAATTTGACATCTAGGAACGCTTTCCGACGGCAATGAGTGGGCTAACTATCTGGGCATCGATAGTGGTTTGTTTTTCCGATTGTCCATGGCTTTCAATCCGTTCTCGACCTCTGCTTGACCTGATTCTATTCGGATTTCAAAGAAGGCTGATGGGTTGGCACAATATATTTGGATTGCACGCTCACCTTGTGAATATACACTCATCAAGTACGCCCTAACTAATGCATAAATTTCGGCGATATCCAACGATTTTTCCATATGGACAGGTAGACAAAAGTTTAATCGGTCAAATACTAGGACAGCAAGTAAATGCTGGGCATTTAGTCCAAATCAAATAGAACCTGTTCCTTGACATCCAACGCTGGATGAACCATCGAATACAGAACTATAATGCGCTGTTCTTAAATATAATACAAACTGATTTACCTATAAGCATCAGAAGCGGTGTTGCAGAATAGCTATATAGAGGGCTGATAAGTCATTATCAACCGCTATGAACTCGCTCGCCAGCGTCCGAGTACAAAAGATTTTCGACACCGTGCAAATCTTCTCAATTTGAGAATGAAAGCGTGTAAAGCAACACTATCCATGTAAATGACTAGAGTAAAATGCTACAAGCAACTTTTTCTCCTTCATCCGAATCGTTGGAAAACGCGTTATATTCCCATTTACGAATTGCGCAGCGCTATATTTGTACCATTTAAAACAGCTGAAGTATTTTTGATAAGGACAAGAATATCATTGAGTGGAATCGTATTGCAAATGAGACTTACTTTTAAGTGAACTGTTAGTGAACTCCGACGAAATCGGCCCGACAGAAATCTAAAAAGTCGTACGTGCTTGATGAAAAATATACGTAGATAGTTGAGATTTTGCTACGCTGAGAACTTTAAAACTTTACTTTCAATAATTTCCTCTAGTCCTTTTCGATTCATATTTTCGAATGGCTGGAAAGTGTTCCTGAGCGTCGTACTGTGATACACTGCAGTTGGTTCGTCTACCACAAGGACACCTAAGCTAAGTGGTTCTCTAACATCATTATTTGGAATCCTAGCCAACAGGAATCGCCATTTTCCTGAGAGAAACATCGTTGCAGATGACAGAAATTTCCTTAATTAAGAAGCTTCGACAAGTGACTGTAATGACGACATGGAGTAGTAGCAACTCACCATTTTCGGCACACTAAGGAGGAAGCCTTGAAGAAATTGATATGACACCAATCAAAACCAAATTTTGGTGGTGCTGAAGTGATAAGTGATTGCTCTTGAAGGTGATTCATTTAACTGCTCAAGTATGTGACATTTCTACACAGTTATATTTAGTTTACAGCAACAACCATGTCCTGTTTTCTCAATCGATTCTCTTTTTTTGCAACAAATATCATTGTTTTGTTCCCAGGATCGACTTTCTATTAACCTCGGCATCGGAATATGAATACGCTGTTTTCTTGTTCAGCAATCGCGAGGTTGTCAGAAATGTTCCTTCGTCGCACACCTCTTCATTCTGATGAACATATCGTTCTACTTGCTTCGTAGTGCAGCTCGAAGTAGTTACATTTCGATGTCTCGCACTTGTTGGCTGTCCTCTGGTTGGCCGCATATCTTGTGAAGTCGCTTTCGTTTTATAAACTTCGGCACGACTTGATGTTGAACACAGCTAAGGAGAAAGTTGACTTGCTGTCTAGCTAAGACAGACTTTTTTCTTAGTGACAATGCCTCCTTCAGAAGTCGAAAATATTTCGCTGGTACATCTTGTAACAGTTCCCAGGATCGACTTTCTATTGACCTCGGCATTGGAATATGAATACGTTGTTCTGTTTCATTGCTGGCGGGGTAACCTTAACGTAAAACAATTAGTTCACATTCATGACACACCTACTGTGTAAAATGAATAGAAGCATAATAAAAAACTGAAGAAACTAAATCATTAAACAGGGCAACTGAAGGCGGCTTATACGAATCATCACAGTCAGGTCAGAGGGAACTTCATAGAGCGAATATTTGTATAAGGAACTTAAGAATGACACTATTGATTTAACTTAAAAGATCGGCCTTCTATAAATCTCGGAATAAACGATCGATAGATCTATTTACACACTCCTATGAACTGATCTTGTTAGAGCAGATGGGAGATTGCTATAGTTGTCGTTGTTGTTCTTACTGTTGGTCGATGTCTAACGTTTCGGTGATTTCGCCTTCCTCACAGCCGTGCTGTCACGAGTGGGAGTCAACGCTGCTCTGAGGGACACCAAATCGCCGAGACATCAGCCATCGACCAACAACAACCACAACAACTATAACTGTACTCACCATAAAAACTTAAATAAAATTAAAATGACTAATGAAAAACTTCCTTATTTCCTAAATACACACCGCAGAAGAATAATGGCTTAACGGTTCTCTCCAAAATAGACGTGTTTTCTAATCTGCTTTGCCTTGTGAACTAATTCGTTCAGTTCCGAATGATTCATATACGTAGACTTGCAGGGAACTTGAAGTAGTCGATGACGAAGCTGTTCCGTCTTTCGTAAACAACTTTGCTACCAGCTCACTCTCTTTGTACGGATGGGAACTCTATAGTTACCTGAGCACTAAGCGCATCTGTAGATATTCCAATGGTGCTCGGCACGACAGCACCCTATCACCCACGCTCACATCAATAACTTACGTGAAACATCTAATGTTTTTCAGAAAAAAAAAGACTGTTCGCTGAAAATCACACTACTTACGTCTGAAAAACTGGGTCAGGATCAAACTGGATCCAACTTGTCCCGCTGTGATCGGCACGATTGGAAGATGACGATTGCTTTTGCGCGAGAGCATTTTACAACTACGTTCTCCATTTCAGGTGAACAACCATCATAACACTGTCTTCAGTCATGCACATAACACGTGTATTCAATTAGAACAAAGAAGACGAAAACAAAGAGACGTGTCAAAGAACACTTCTATCGTTGTCAGTTATTGCTCGGAAGAATAAAGCTCCGGAAAAAGACAGTTCTCCTAACGACGGGAGTAAACATTTTCGCTAATGTTCTTTCCCTAAAAATAACCGATACGACCCGAGAAATAGCAGCTGTCATGCCGAATATTTGGAGAGCACAAAGATAAATTGTATCCAATCAGCACAACTTGGAGAGGATGACAGGTCTTCAAATGTTCGTAGTTCTTCGATATACAACATTACCATCTAAACGGACAGCTGTAAAGAGAGTAAAGAACTTGACTTTTGATTTTGGAGAACAAAAGACAAAAAAGATCTTAAGGAATGGCATTTTAACCCAGTTCCAAATATAGAAGGCTCTGTCATGACAATCATCTGCTTCTCCAGTATCTCCATACTTCCGTTACACAAATTCAAAGAGGTCATTAGAAAAATGGAAGCCACAAAGACTTCCGAAACTATCGTTTGTATGTTGTTCTTTAATAGCGCACGCAAGTTAAGTTTAACACCTATTCACGTCTGTGATCCACGAATTTATCGCTATGTTGCAAAGGTAGTCCTGATTAATGACAACTCCACGAACCCGTTCTTGTACGAAGGTGAACAGTTCTTCCATCTAGAAACCCACTCTATGTTACCACCCTAACTATTTTCTGACTAAAGCAGAATGGCTGTCTCATGTTGAAAGCTCTACATATTGATGGTAACTAGTTATATCTGAGATTATTCGAAAGCTATACCAACTATCATGTTAGTCTGTGTCCATAGCCATCTCTCCCGTTAGACAAATGTTCATTTCACTACTGGTGACTAATCTCACTCCATTCATTCATCATTTCCTTTTCCAGTCCGAAAAAAATGACGTGTTTACGATGACAGGGAAATTTCCATCTTCCATTCACCTGCTGAGTAACCGTCACTGGATGACCGACGTGCATCCATCACAACCGAAAACTTACGGTCAGCACAATGATCTCGACCGGAAAAGAGTCCTTGATATCCAGTCGTATTCAAAATATGCTTGCTTTTAAAAAACTGTAGTATCGAACTCATCTAAACTTTAAGTCTCACAATGAAAAGATATATGCCTGAGATGGGTGAAGTGTAGGGAAAACTGAATTTTTCTCCAAACAGTGCACATTTCTACTAAGCCACCATGATTGCTACGAGTTCTTAAGTGATTTGAAATAACATAATGAATCAAATAATAAGAAAAACTCAAACATTACACAGTTTGATCGATCTAATTAGAAACCGAATGCTCTGATCGTCCTCGCTAGAGCTGTGAGTGCTTAAGAACAGAATAAGCGCCACAATACTGACCGTCCCACCCAGTTTTGCAGGAAACAATCCGCAACCAGTATTGTTATGTAAACACTATCTGTATATTGGCAATGATAGGTGTTGCCGAGGAGAATTCGGTTACGTCGTAATGAATTATTTCCGGAACTAAAGAACCTGCCCACAGATACGGTATTTAAATATTATTGCAGAACAGGCGCGGCTAAACATCGCCTAATATACGGAAACATTTGTCCAACCACATCTCCCCGCTCACTACTACGGTATTCTTCAATCTAAACCATAAATCTACAGTTCTGACCGTTATTTCATACGAATAGTCCTTAGTCCTCTATGGCCCCCAAAAGCTGCTGCATCTAGAAGCCAACGGTGACCCATATCATTTACTTTCTTCTCCTGTACTTTTTTCACTTCGAATAGATTTCCTCAAATCTTGTTTAGCTGCTCATACAAAACAGACTATTTAGGTGCTATTGAGCAAAATTTAGCACCAACGAAAATTAAAGGAGGACCAAGGCTAAGTTTTATTATGTTCTATCGCACATTCTTCTCTGAAGCCAACTGCTTCTCACCTGTCACTAATCACTGCAGGTGTAAGTATGCTGAATATGAATAGCAATACCCTTAAGAAAATTGCTTGACAATGATAGCACTATCCCTACACGTCGTAGCACTAGACTGAGTCCATTTGAAAAATGGTACTGATTACGGACGTGTTTTTATAGGAAAACATATTATCAGAAGCATTCATTCGTTGATATCATGTGGTGTGAAACTCCAACGATTTGGTTTTTTTTTTAACAAGAACGAAAGCAAACTATGACAGTTGTTGACAACTGAGAAAAACAGAACTCAGATCGGTCTTGATAGTGATGAAAGCACGGAGTGATAAGGTCGGTATTGTTCTGGTGCTCTGACGCCTTTTTTTACTGTCCTGCTACATCACGAATGCTGTCCAGGTTCTAGCTCCTCTCGATACTTTGCGACCAGCTAATCGATAATTTATTTTGCTTTTCTCTTTATTCATCCTGAAGAATAAATATTATCCGTAAGATGTGATCGTTTTACACCGTAATTGATTTGTCGACGATTTATGAAAACAACAGTTGTCTGTTACAGAATATGCAAATTTTAATAGCTGAATTCGTTTATTTCCTGCTTATTGTCACCACTGTTAGCACGAAGATAAGCCGCAGCGACTATTCTCACCTTGAAAATCTGTCCTACGAATCCATGGAAACGCTGGTAACGGAACTAAAGCGAGAGATCAAGGAGCACATAGACGACGAAGAAGCAAGACCTAAGAAATGGAAGACGACCACCATGAGCCAGCTAGTAATTCCTGAGCACATCAATCGCGATATCACGTTAAGGATTTACCAGAGTGGTATGAAATACCTGCTTGAGGTAGGCTGAACTACCTCAGTTTATCTTAATTTGACCGTTTTCAATCAGCTTTACAATAACATGCTCTAGTTGATGGAACGCCTAATTTGGAGGAAAAATCACATGGATAGTTGTCCAATGACCATTGAAGCAACAGAAAAGTAGAAGCCAATTCATTATTGTAGTTCTTCGGTGCAGAAACTTTGGCTATTTAAAAATTAGAAAGTTCTGAATATTTCAATCGTTCAGCAAGTGATACTGGCGATTCGTCACGACGTCATGAGACATCGTCCTCGCAATATACGCACCTCATACCATGGCATGGATATCAACGTGGATTCGATTGAAATTGTCGATTTTCTGCCGCCGAGACTGGAAGTCGAGGTATATCACTACTTTTAACAACCACGTCTATGCTGAAAAAATACGGCCAATCGTCAGAGAAGAGATTACACAAAATGCTTCATTTTACTTTTACATGACCGTCGTCACATCTCATTCGATCTCAGCACCTCATGTATTTGAATCGTTTTCCTCGCATTCACCATCCAAAAAGATCTTCGAACATCTCGCGCATTGTTTGACTGCTGCTTGAGGAATTCGTCTTCTTTGCGAGTTTCGTAGAATGCTGGATGAGTCATTGTAGTTGCAATCTTGGAAATAGCCGAGCTAAGGCGTTTCCACGTGGATTGGAAGAGTATGATAGGGTAGAACCAGCATCTTTGCTACCTGATAGATTGCATCATTAACCACTATGCTGTTCCCCTCCTCCGATCAAATAAAATTTGCATAAATAATTTCTGCTTCACTACGAATTAAATCAGTCACCAATTATTATTTATGTATTCTTGCATAGACCGATTTTACCATTTCTGCGACTCCCAGAACGATCTCGATTCGTTTCGTACTCTCGCAATCCATTAAAGTAATCCGTGCTGATAATAAGGACGTTTGTGAACTCTGCCACCATACTAACACATTGCATCATATCGAAAATATGGTCTGCTTTGAGGATGTCAACCTTCTTATGATCCACTCCATCATTCTTTTCGTACACTCAAAGACTCCATCAGTACCCGTGAAACCAGCCTTCGCGTTTGATTCGTCAATCCAACATTGAAAGAGAACACCCTAAGTTCGATTATTTTTCCTATGTTATTAAGTTCTAGAAACACCATCCGTTCTTTATTGACACTCTTTCAAAACATATATCTACAGCAACAAGAACGTTTGAGTATAATTTTCCGTTCACATAGACGCTCTCCTTCTAACAGAGTGGCTCACCAGTGCTGTGGTGGACTTTATTAACAATATGGTACTGCTTTGCACAGCTTATTCCTTTTTCAAATAGGATCTCATGACAGCGAAAACAGTGAGACAGCACGCTAAACATTTCGATATGGTAGTTTTTATAAAGATGTCATAAATGTGTCGTATCTAATAAAAATGTCACAGTCTTGTCACGAAAAAAAATGAATGAATGCAACCTTATCAGTACCAGTCGACGAGGAGTTGACACCTACCACGTATGAATTTTATCTTTGTTTTTTTCATTTTGGATGATCCGTTTTCATGCCTACTGTGCAGATCCCAGAACATCTCACATTCGATTCGTTTCCTCGCATCCATTAACCACAAGGTGTTCCAATTTTTACGCGTGACTTCGGCTGTTACTTGAGGATTTTCGTTTCAAAATGAAATGCTGGTCGAGTCGATTCTCCTTGGAGTTCTGAGATTGCCGGGCTGGAGTGCGCCAAATTGAATTTCAGACAGTGATTTTTTTCCTGGACAAGCCCGGTACCAATTTCTGGATACCGGGGGGATGAGAGGCTCGGTTTGCCTGGAGCGAAAACGAACTGGCACCAAGCTCATGATGACTGACATCACTACCACTATGGTATTCGCCCCTCATTTGAAGTCTAGTAGACTTTTATCGTAAATGCAACATGAAAGTCCAGCTTTTCCTTCTGTTCTCTATCATTGACATAGAAGAGGGGCATTATAACACAAAACGATTTCACCAAAGCTGTTTGTAGTCGCATTGCAGTGGATAATGACGTGACTCAGTAGGGACGAGAAACGCATAGGTAAAGATGGGAAATTCGTACAAAATCTTTTCGGCGGCGACATTGTCATCTTTTCAAGAAGTGAAAATGATGCTCAATGAGCTCAACGAAGCGGTAGAAAAGATTAGACTGAGGCTCCACATGAATACGACGAATACGGAATTCATAGAAAAGTTATAGCTTCAAAGCGATCTAATCGAATTAATCAGTTTTTCATGACAAAGCATTGAACCTGAGGCGTCCCATGAACATGGAGAACTGCATGAAGAAGACTTAGATAGAAGAAATAGAGTATCATCTTGAGAAAAGCAGCGTTAGAGGCCCTCAAAAAAGCCACCGACCAGCTAATGGACCCCGAAAACCCACAAACACCCCTTGGACCCAATAATCAGTGCTCTTTTACGCAGCGGATGTTGTGATACTTCAACCACATCGAATATTGTGCGCACCACCATAGAGCACTTTAAGGATGCCTCTTGCAATATAATGAGCATACAGAGTGTTTGGCCAAAAAGCGCGTTCCAGACGTATCTCATTTTGAGGGAAATTCGTACAAAATCTTTTCGGCGGCGACATTGTCATCTTTTCAAGAAGTGAAAATGATGCTCAATGAGCTCAACGAAGCGGTAGAAAAGATTAGACTGAGGCTCCACATGAATACGACGAATACGGAATTCATAGAAAAGTTATAGCTTCAAAGCGATCTAATCGAATTAATCAGTTTTTCATGACAAAGCATTGAACCTGAGGCGTCCCATGAACATGGAGAACTGCATGAAGAAGACTTAGATAGAAGAAATAGAGTATCATCTTGAGAAAAGCAGCGTTAGAGGCCCTCAAAAAAGCCACCGACCAGCTAATGGACCCCGAAAACCCACAAACACCCCTTGGACCCAATAATCAGTGCTCTTTTACGCAGCGGATGTTGTGATACTTCAACCACATCGAATATTGTGCGCACCACCATAGAGCACTTTAAGGATGCCTCTTGCAATATAATGAGCATACAGAGTGTTTGGCCAAAAAGCGCGTTCCAGACGTATCCCATTTTGAAGGTTCGTGGGAATGCATGCTGAAAGCGAAACACAGATGGTCAGTCACGAAATGAGAAGAACTGACGACAAGCGAACGAAAGAAACCGTGGAGTTGACTCCAAGATGATACAGGTCTACTGTATGACGATCATCTAAAAGATTAGTGGACGTGATTGGGATTGTGTTAACTGAAAACGATTTATAGAAGACGGAATGAGCCTCGCGGGCGTAAATATGTTCCGAGCATAGCACCTTCATAAATATCGAGAGCGCAAGAACAACGGGAAAATAAGCTGCGCTCTACATCACTCGTAATCATAAGTCGCCAAAGTAATCAAGTAACAAGGATGCTGAGATATGAGCACAACCCGGAACTCCAGATGGACTTCGAGTCAGCGGTTCCGCTACGAGCAGCTCACGTGCGCTCATCATGTGCTATAAAAATTAAAACATTGTGACCGCAGCTTCTGTTTACCTGGTTTCTATGCCGAATAACGCTCCCTAAATCACTCTTGTTGACGAATGATTGCAAGAGGGCACGAATAGAGCAAAAACATGGCTGAGAAAAACGTAAAGTAAGAAGCGCGGTTGGTGCGGTGGATAGTACATGAGCCCCCGCAAGCGAAACCGTGGGTTCGACGCTCATTTGGGGCACTCATTTTTGCTCACATCTCAACACCATTATGGTTGTATGCCGCATCGTTCCTTTCCATAAAGAAAGCATACGCAAAAAAAAATGTTAAAACATATCTAGGCAAATATCGTTAAAATATCAATAACTTTTGTTGTCTCTTCAGCGTCTGAATGCATCTCAAATACGATTCCAAACTCATGGGGGTGGAATGCGATATCTTGGACTTTATTCAACGATCTACAAAACGACTAGGGAGGGCCAATTTGAAGCCCTTCTAGACAACGTCCAAGTTCTCACAGACATCGAATTGCTCCACAACAACAATCACATCAAAGTAGGTGTATCCAACCATGTAAGAAACATTAACAAGTTGAGCTTCTAACTACTCTGGTATCTTCTGTAGACAAATGTTAAGACGAAGAGAATTTTGGAACATAACTGAAAAGCCTCAGTTGCCAATGTAGGAGCAAGAAGTATCAATTGATGGTTTAGGTCACCGAGAGATATTGTGAAGCAAAGTTTGACGAAGTGCTGGTACAACTCACTCCCACAATGCCATCACAAATCATCGAGCTTCTCAAGTTAGTTTCAATACATTTCAAATTCAACTGACGGTATTTGTGCATCGTAGAATTCCGTAGAACATATTTATTTCAGGGAACGTCTACAATATCGTTTTCACGAAAGCCTTTGTTCGGCTATACCACATTTCGCAGAGAAAACAGCAAGCATCATCACATCGATAGCCTCCATTGAGGACTTCACTGACCACAAAGTATTTTCACTGAGTTCAGATGTAACATAGTCCTCAATGAAAGTTAACTGCACAGGAACAATTACCTCCCACGTGTGTGCTTCGATATGTGAACGCACTATCCCGACTAAATTCTCGAGGAGCAAAAATCTCTTTCAAACGATGCATTCCGAGGGAAAGGAGAACTACTAAAGACACTGCTACCATCGATCCAGAGGTATGCTGAAGCCTTTAAAATAATTTTAAGAAATCCATCTACTGTACAGATAATGATGGAATCATACAGATATTGACAAAACGCTCTAGTTTTTTTTTTCTTTCTTAGCAACAACGCTCCGTGTTCAGGCAATCGTAGAAAGCGAAATGGCATCAATCTCCATCAGGGAGGACTATATCAATGAAATGTTTTATGATTTGAAACAAAGCGGAAACATCGTATTCCATCTACATCTCGTCCCAGATATCGAGAAAATGTTGAGCACTCACTGTGATGACCATGCTTGTCTGGGTCACTACATGAATCTTAACGACGTCATCAACGGAACCGGTGGGTAGGAAACAAGCTTTAAAATTTAGTATTTCTAAAATTGCGCAGGTGCCGAGAAGAAATAGCGCTAGGTGTTTAGCTTACAATACTTCACCCTCGTTTCAGGTCATCTAGATAGTCACGTAATTTCTACGCCACGTATTGAAATCTATCATGATCACGCCATTCTACACCTTTCGCTAAGCACCGTACTTTCGTTTGAGAGTCGTCGTACTCAGCGCCGCATATCGCCTCTTCAATTTGAAACAGTGTTGTGCTTACAAATTACGGAGCTTAATGTCGAGTTTTCGGAAGAGAACGGATACTACCGCTGGATGGCACGTTACGAGATTGTTCATACAAAGGTTAGTAGTCGTCGCTTCATTTGTGAGATGTATTGAAAACAGTGAGATCACGAAATGGTTAGTCTGTAGTGGTGAATACATTCCACACATGTTTCAATACTCAGTTCGTGTGCTGGCGTTATCACTAACGCAAGCCGCATGACACAACCATGTAAAGTTATTTGTTTGATGACGGGACGGCACTTGGTAGATGTCACTTCACATTCCTGCATGCCACTGTGACGTATAGCCGACCGACTGCCAACATTTGATAACTTACAGACATACGACGTACACACCGATTCCGAAGAGGTGGCAAACATTTCAAGAGATATCGAGCAGCATCTCAACAAACAGCAAAGATACTTAGAGGTTGGTCATAGTGGAAAATTTGTCAATAAAAGCACACAGTTCAGAATGTAAATAGGTGAGTAAAGCTAAATAAACTTTCCAGATAGAATTCAAGTAAAATGGATGAAAGCGCAACTAAAACCACCATCAGAGCCAGATTTTGAAGTGTACAGATTTCTTCACCTTCCTGGATACTTCAATTCTTGGGCGGTCCGTCCTCACTGGTTGTGCGGGCCCCAGCATACCCTCATTTTTTCGGAGTTTTACTGGTATTGTCACTGTGGCTGCCTGGAGTCTGGAGGTCAGTCTGGCCAAGATCTGCCCAAGGTCATCACCACCAGAGCCCGTAGCCGCCCTTGTATATCAGAGAAAGATTTGCCACGATGCGACTAGTTTGATATCGGAACGATGGTGAAACCTGGTACTGGTGGTTTACTTTTACCTGGGTTTCTTGATGAAAACACCGGACTTGGAAGACTTTGTCGAGGAGATGAATTCCCTCGCTGTACATTGCAGCCCGACTACCAGTAGCAACTCCCAGCCACGATGAGGCGGTAAACCGTTGGGAAGTTTCTTCACCTTCATATTTCAGAAGTACTACTGAATAAGATACTGCACTAGTTCCTTCGTACAAATATTTGGATTTATGCAATACTTATTCAGGATCTGTTGGCAACGCATTTGAATGGTGAGCTTCCACTACGCCTGAATCCACGCGTACGACTTTTCCCTCGGCCAGCTATCTTCCGCCACCACAGAATCATCATTCCGATGAATTTCAAATTTGACAAAAACCTCCTACCAGCATTTCAATTTTTCAGTTCATAGTTCTTCTAGTAGTGCTTCTTATAGTTTTCACACTAACATCGTGGTCCTAAACAACTCTTCTAAAAGAGCAATACAAAACCACAGGAATATAATGTGGTGATTAGACGTGAGCGATGATCGCTCAGATGCAGGTAGCTCCAACCGAGAACAATGTAGAAAACTCGGTGAGAAACATATGCCAGTGAAGCCTATACAACTCAGCAACTCAATGAAGCTTTCGTCAAATGATTCTCCTCGATCTCAACATCCTTCTACCTAAGACTTCGCTTATTTCGTTAAGAAATACTGCAATATTTTCAATAAAAAACATCGAAACCAACTGGACAACGTGACATTCAATTTTACGAAATATACTTGAAGCAAATCGGCTCTGTTTTTTTCTTTCAAAACGGTTAATTTACTCGGGAAACTCGCCAGTTATGGGAGTGACAAATATCACTGCAGCAATTTCACTATTTCCTTCAAAAACCCTCAATGAGGAACTAGCAGAACTTCATAAAATAGCAAAAAAATCCCTGAGCCAGGAAAAAACTGATCCGAGAAAAATAAGCTCAGCGCGCGATGTCCACTATTCAACGGAATAGACTTGGGATGCCACAAATTTTTTCACCTTTCCGGAGCGCATTGATATCAACGCGTATCGTTTGTCATGTTCCATAATAGACCACTTTCTTACGGGAAATTTGCTCTTAAATTCTGCCTTCCGCATATTTTTCCGTTCATTTCTGTTTCTCCTTTATACGTCTCTACTCTTCTGTATATTTTTCCTCCATACTTCTTGGAAAATCTCCTTCTTGTACCCTTCATACCTTTCTTGTCCGTATGATATGGACACATGACAATTGCCAGGAAAGCAGTAATGAGTTGCTGGTAAAAAACTGCATTTTATATTTGGTTAGAGAAAAATTTACGGAAAAAAACTGGTCTTCAATCTTAAAAAAGAAACTGATGGAAATGAAGATAACTGGAAGATTCTTACATTCTTTGAAGAGTTTAAAGAATAGGAAGATGAGATCGAAAGCCTCGAAGAATTGGAGGATGAGAAAGTGATGGTAATGATAATGACGTCGGCTGATGGTGGTTAAAAAGCTTGATAGATAGCAATCAATGGATCTCCAATGTGATTAGTCAACATGGAGTGGATCTGCTTAAAACCGTAGTAGAACTAATTCATTACTGTGACTCACTTATCTAAACTTGGAGTCTCTAAAACTCTGTGAGAAAGACGGACGTGGGCGAAAGAACGGTTATTTGTGCGAACCCATTGAAATCTATTGGAAAGATGAAATCATTCTACGATCTATGACTTCGGATATGAATTATTAAACAACCAATATTGAGGAATTATTGTTCATCTTATGTAAAGGTTTTACTGGACCTGAAACTATACCTATGAATAGACATGAAAGATTGTTGACTAAGCTCCATTTAGCCCACGTAGGATTGACTAATCATGGCGTTACAGACCACCTGTTGAACATGTAAACAATGGGTATTGGAGCATAGGCATTGGAACAAAATATTCAGGTCCGGCAGAGATGCGTGTCCTGAAGCGTCGCTTATAAAGCGCATGTCTCATCTTATCATCACAACTGACATGGAAAGCTTATTCAAAACTGTGCACTAAATTCGGTTACACAAGCAGGATTGTGGGAACACTTCCAGCATAAAGATTCCAGATGAACTGGTGGTGATGAGGCTCAGAATGGTTTCCTGGATGGAGAAGGGCATCTGCACATCGGCAATGATATGTAATGCTCTCATTAACTGAGAACTTGATCCAATTGAAAATTCCCTAACTGCAACGTACAGAAATAATAAAAAAGAACTTTCCAAGCAAATCATGTAGAATTATTGAAGATAGGAGAATCGATATTTCAACAATTGAAAAGTTCTAGGAAGGTTTCTACGTCCTCGATTAGTGACGTCATCGAAGCTGTTGGTCGAGTGCCAAAAAGATTGAGACATTGCGGCTGCTGTTACGAGGAATTATTAGACTGCAACGACTTCAGATATTCTTAAAAATCCTAACACGGCTAGCATCAGATGCTGTTAAGATTTAGAACGCCTCTCTGTTTAGAGTGGCTTATAAACGATTATCAAAAGTGCAAATTGCATTTTCCAAGTGCAACACCCATAATAGTGATATATTCGCAAAAGTTGATCTAAGCCAAAGCTTAATTTGGTTCAATGCCGATTTGTGCGCTCCAGATCATTACCATTGCTAGGTGAAAAAATCAACGAGAAAGGCAAAGCAATGGCCCGAGCGGTGCCGTGCGTGACACGTGCGCCCCCGGAAAGGCAATCGCGGTTCGATCTGGTCTGGGGTGCAAATTTCGATAGTATCTCAGCATCATTTCAGTTAAACTATAATATTTGGAATTATAGTATAAATTCTGCTTTTGATCTATTCTATAGCACAGAATTTGAGACGTCGAAACAGCAATTTCGAGACGCCACTTTCACGTATTTCAGCTCTCCCTTAGTTCAGTGGAAACATCTTGAAATATTAATGAGGAATGAAGCCAAGGAAGTGTTAGTAAAAACACAATTCGACGTTGGTATGGCAAACCCCATTGTGGCGAATTCGACTCGAATGGTAAGAGATTTCGAATACATCTTTGTGCTATGACGATGACGAATTGGAGAGTATGATAGAAGTAAATACATGCACATCAGTTTGAGAATTTCCAAAAGAATTTAGTATGAACCTTCCAATTCTATTGGTGCTTTTAAAGGAAACTGGATAAATGAAGACGTTCGAAAAATCGATGCAGTACGAATTGAGGCAAACTCAAAAAATCGACATTTTCAAGTATCGTCAGCGCTCCTGGGACGTCTGCCAAGAATTTGATTCTCTGCAACAATTGGCGGAGAACCGTCCAATGGTTTGACCTCGATGAAGTTCCGCGCCACTTCCCATAGGCGAGAGTTGCAAAAAAAAAACAGTTCATGCTGATCATTTCGTGGTTTGGTGCTAGTTCAATCCACTAGTTTCATGAATCTAAGTCAAACTACTATGACTGAGGAGTATGTTTAGTAAGATGATGAATTGCACCAGAAGCTTTAATGCCGACGCTTCGCATTGCCCAACAAAAAGGACCAATCCCCATCCACGACAAGGTGTGGCCACACGTCGCACTCTCGACGTTGCAGAGATTGGACGACTTGGGCTACTAAAATCTATCTCATCTCACTACCGAGTACCAATTCTATAAGCATTTCGACGAATTTCTGCACGAAAAATTCTTAAGAAGGCAGGTTAAGGTCGAAACCCCCTTCAACGACTTCATCGCCTTCACAGGTGCAGAATTTTAGGCAACCGGTATAAGCAAACTTGTTCCTCATAAGCAAAAATGTGTGGATTCAAATAGCTCTTATTTCAACTAAAAAAAATTTATTCTGGGATGAGATTTGCTACTCTGGAAATTCAAGTTGAAACCTGACCTTAATTTCCGAATAAATTACTAAATATATTAACTGTGAAATTTGTAAACTGCAAAACAAAATTCTAAGCACAGTGCTTTTGAAAGTCGGTGGAATATTTGGAGAGTAAGTGTTGGAAACTTGAAATGTTTCTAGAGATAAACTGTGCGGAAATCTACTAACTTTGGGCGCGTGTGGCACAATGGTTGGATGCTCCCTGTAATAGACATGGGATCGATCCCAGAGTCTATGTTCACCAAGCCTTCCATCCCTCTGGGCCCGGCAAATTGGTACCAGACTTGTCTGCGAGGATAGCAGCGCTGGGTCGATACATTGGTAGGCAACCACGAGTCATTGTAAAGGCCAGATATGCATTCAATCACCTCCAACGATACTTAACGAAGTCGAATGCATGGTGTACCCTCAGGGATTGATCAACGCCGAGAGCTTTCTCTTTTATTCTTTATCGGTGTTATTAGCAATTACTCGTCAACGAGAATGACCTGGGGAGCACAAATCGGCATTAAAAGCCGTTAAGCTGATGCTGTGGTATAAATAACAACGTCGTCAACTTTTATTTACTGCCTACCATTTTTTTAATGGAAGGGTGCTATTTGAAATATAACTACAACGTTGCTAAGATATTTTCGGAACTCCGGACCGCTGCTGTGATGGAGAGCAACACCCCACTACTTTTCCGGGGGCTAACGCGTTCACCACCACACCATGCATGTCCTTCGTTTCGCCTTTCTTTCAGCTAGTTTTCTATCTACCGGTGCCATCAGGAATGACCCGTCAGCAGGATAGACAGAAAACTAGCTAAGAGACAGACGAAACGAAGGACTCGCATGGTGTGGAGAATGCGTTGGCCCACGCAAAGGTAACAGCGCGTTCGTTCCCACCGCAGATACCATTGGTGTAGAGTTCTTCAAATATTTGAACATCATCATGGTAATAATACTCTTCTGATAAAAGTAGCCTTTCTTGTATCAAGCCCGATAGAACATATGTGGTAGTAAGAAAGCTATCTACTAGAAATGATCTTGCACGGCAAAAGAAAGCACAGTAATGAAAATGGCACTGGAATTAAAGCACATATGTGGGTAGATCTACTACAAATTAAAATCAACGCTTAATACTGTGAATGTTAATAAAATATTGTCATACACCTCAGATCTTATTTATTCGTTCAAATTTTACCACAACATGTAGATCTTAGCCAGTGAATCCGGGTGTACTTTCCCTACTTTTCATGATTTCTATAAGTTCGATAGCCTTATCCACATATTTCTTCGCTTCATCCAAATTCTTCTCTATGCCATCTCCTAGTTTATACATTCTGTAATATTTTTGCATAAATTCAAGACCTCTAGAAGATTAAGACGATCAAAATGTAATCCCTATGACGTATTTCCACCTTCTATGTTCTAAAACGACAGTATAACTCACCGAGCTACGTTAGCACAGCTCTGAGGAATTCCCAGTTCACATGCTTTAATACCGTACTCCAATGACTTACACATGTCTCTCTCGAGCGACCCACGAGACTTCTTGTCTAACTCCTAAAAAGCAGTAATTATCACTATAATGAGTATGAATCCAATAAAGAAGCTGAGCTGATTTGAAAATTCCCATTAATAAACTTATCTCAGTGTTATATAACACTGATAAGTTCTCTAATTTTACAATCCACATAGGTCAGAGCGATGAAGGCGTAGCGCTTGTGAATGAAGAGCAAGGAATCATATTCCCATAAGCGGATAAGCCATTTAAATACTTTACGCTGTTTATCATTAAGACTAAGAAAGTAAGGGAAAAGGTAACTGAGATCTCTACGCCCCTAACCATAATGCACGGCATGAGACATATATGACTCAAAAGTGGCGGGCAGGATGAGCGTTAGAACGCTTGTATTTCGACGTTTCTCCTTCCTCGCTGTTTATTTTGACGCAGGTTTTTTTTTTCCTACACCTTTTGTCTTCAATTGATAAGTCGTCCAACATAGACGTTGCCGCAAGAGTTCTCCAGTAAACTATAAGTAGTCGCCTTTCGTACAAATTTGTTTGACTTTCCACACAAACTTTAACAGATGGTGGCACCCGACATGTTTGTCCCGTGTCTGAGTAGCCGGCATGAATATCATATGACTCATCGTCCACGCTGTCGAAAACAGACGCTGTCTAGGGAAAGTAGATGTTCATGCTGCGTGTTAAGGAAATTCTAATAATACTGAATCCTGAATATACTATAATATACTGAATCACACATGGTACAATGCAAAAAATTACGCATTGGAAAATGGTAAAGGCACCTTGAGCTTACGTTTCGATTCAACGCGAAATTTTTGATTACTTCCCATATACCACGTGCTTAATAACCAACATGCTTCACCATCTTCCAATTCGCATGCTCTAAAATGTACGCATCAACAAGCATATGAAATCCACAACTAGCATATGCATCAACGCAGCTTGCTTAGACCCACTTTTTCATGTATTTCTCCGCGCTCTGAGAATCCGGAGGCCGATGTTTTTCTCCATTCCAGTGTACAAGTGCTAGATATCTG
Source organism: Angiostrongylus cantonensis (assembly GCA_009735665.1). Lineage (NCBI taxonomy): Eukaryota > Metazoa > Nematoda > Chromadorea > Rhabditida > Metastrongylidae > Angiostrongylus > Angiostrongylus cantonensis. The sequence continues at coordinate 404,995 of MQTX01000145.1, read as the reverse complement.
AACAATTACAAAGACTACTTGGATAGTTGGATGATCCGTCATCCTCACTGGTTGTGCGGGCACCAGCATAACACCCATTTTATTTTCGGAATTTTCCTGGTTCAGCTACTGTGGTTCATTAGTGTCCCAAGGTCGTCCTAGCCAAAGTCTGCCCTAGGTCGTCACCACCACAGGCAGTCACCACCTTTGTGGATCAGAGGAAGATTTGCCACCATGCGACTAGTTCGATACTAGGGTGTTGAGAGATCCTGGCATTGGTTTACTCTTGGCTGAGCTTTCTGATGGAAACGCCGGACCACCTTTCAACTTGGGAGATCCTGCCAGGTGTATGAATTCCCTCACTGTACATCGTAGTTTGACAACCAAAAACACCTCCCAGCCACGATGATGCGATAAACGCTTGAGAGGATAAATGGAACTAGAAGATAAAATGATGGATGATAGGAAACAGAAAACAATTCGACCTGCAACCTTGTTTCACCTCTCCATCGCATGCAATCTGCATTGGCTCAACCATTTTCGTCAAACTTGGGGAACATTCTGAACGGATATTCTGATCAAATATGACAACGACTAGGTTTCTAAAAAAACTGCTACTCAGGTATAGTACTCAACTTTTCCTGTAAGCAGATACATGCCATATTTATAACAACTTTTCGGATACTTCCGCTCCTCGCAATTCGTTTTGAATAGCGTGTACGCAGCTTTGAAGTTCTGCTCTATGGCCTCCATGTACTCACCGAGCAGCTGGCATGAATCAGCTCGCTTCTCCTGCAGTACTGTACTTGAACACTTCATATAGTTTGCCACTAATATTATTACTTTACTAATGTAAGATAAACAGCAACAGGAACGAATCCATCCACTGTGAACGCGATACGTTCCAGACGCAATGGAACTTCCGTAGCTGAGCATCATGAAAAAACATCCCATAAACCCCTGGATACACATACAGTTTCTGAGAACAAACGAGTGAAGTCCTCTTCCCACTATATTTTCCTATTTGGTTATTTGTACAACCCGCCCAAACTGGCTGTGCGAGTTCCAGAAAAATTTTCACTTTTCAGCCTTGTTAGACTATCCATTGTGGTTCCCTGGAGTCCCGAGGTTAGTCTACCCAAGGTCTGCCCCAAGTCGTCACCAGTGCAGACAGTCGCCGGTGGATCAGAGGGACGTTTGCCACCTTGCGGCTAGTTTGATACCAGGACAGTGGTGGATCCTGGTATTAGTTCAGTCCTAGCTGGACTTCCTTATGAAAACACCGCCATCCCACAACATGGCGCAGAAAAGGCTTAAATTCCCCTTCTTTGTGCCAACTTCGACATAGAAAAGAGTACACAGTACAAGTACATAGAATTACAATTGCGTGTTGTAAACAACCGCACCAACAGTAGATGACCATGTGATACCACGAGCAGGGATAAGTATGGAAATTCATGCAGAAGCAACTATAAACCGCCGTTTTTCACTAATATTCCCACTAAATAGATAGGTAGCAGACTGTATCACCTCGTAGCATCCAAATCGATATTCTATGCCTATGTTTTTGACATATTCTTTCCTTTCCTCTTGTATCCTCTTGGCTTCTTCGGGATCCATCTTAATTATTACCTTCCTTAGAGCTAACTACAACAGATGAAAAAAACATCAGGATATATTCTTTGAATACCTACAATGAATACGGAGCTCTCTTCATAAAATTACATTTATTATGAATGCCACTTCAATAAACAATATAAAGTACACTCTAAATGTGACATAAAACACCAGTATAGTGAACGCACAAAAAATAACCGAACGTCAAATGAAGACCACATGAAGCTCAGACCTCTCAGTTTGATGTTAGACAAAACATATCGTCCTCTACATAAGTCGTGGGCCTCATGGCGCAGTGGAGATTCACTGCGAAAATTAGCGCTAGTATTTTATGAACCATAATAATCATCACAATGGCTTAACATGAAGATTACAGTTTGCCATCGAAGCAGATTACATGTCATCTTCCTAAAAAAACTGGTTTAAAATAAGGACAACAAACAAAAAGAACAAATAAAACGAAGGCTAACTTACACTCATTCTGTTCAAAATGTAATCTATAGCCATCTCTTCATTTTTATCGCACGCCAAATATGCCTGGAAAATATAGAGCTAGAGACCGTCAACAAAGGATTTTTATGGAGTCAAAAATTTCTTGACTATCACAGATTTAGAATGGCACAAAAGAATTTTTACGTTAACCGGTTCCTTATCATGCCATTCAACAAATAGTAGCCTTTAATTATGAAAAATTCCCATCTATTGATGCATATTAAGAACTTTCCTGCTTTGAAAAAAGTAGTGAACAGACATAAGCATAAAAATTAAAATGAATGCACATGCGCTTTTAATAGTTCTAGACGCAATCAACATGATGTTGTGATATTAATGGTCTCAATATAATATTAACGTGAAACAAAAATAGTCATAAACATGGATAAAGCATAGAACTCTCGGCGTTGATCAATCCCTGAGGGATGCGCCATGCATTCGACTTCATCAAGGGTCGGTGAAGGTGGATGAATTCATATCCACCCTTTTAAATGACTCGCGGTGACGTACCGATGTATCGAGTCAGTGCTGCTATCCTCTCAAACAAGTCTGGTCCCAGTTTACTGACGCCGAATGGATGAAGAGCTTGGTGAGACTGAGGCACCGGGATTGGACCCACGTATATTGCAGGGTGCTCCGACCACTACGCTACGTGCGCACCAACCAACAAGATTGATATCAATCACAAACAGTTATTAATGTCAACGCGATGAACATTCAAAGGCTTCTGAGAAGTGAAACGAGACAATCTAAGCAAAATTCTAACAAGGGGTAAACATAAAGACCTCGATTATTAATCCATCGGGTACTCGGAAACCCATAGATTTTATACGCTGAATGGCTGCTGCTTCTTGTTCGGTAAGGTCAATAACATGACGTCCAGAATAAGGATTAGGATTGGATACCGCTTCAGTTTCCGCAGAAGGCTAAAAAAAAGTGTTAAATTTAATCTAAATAAAACATCTATTTAAATTCGCAAACACCTAAAATAGAAACGAATTCAAAGGGAGGAAAACCTAAGAATTTCAAACGAAGCGTTTCAATCATAAAGTTGAAATCAAGAAATATCTAGAAAATTCACCTGCGACAGAAAAAAAAATATAACAGAGTTTCCATGGAAGGAAAACTCATCCAAAAGAATTCTCCATCGGGTACTCGGAAACCCATAGATTTTATACGCTGAATGGCTGCTGCTTCTTGTTCGGTAAGGTCAATAACATGACGTCCAGAATAAGGATTAGGATTGGATACCGCTTCAGTTTCCGCAGAAGGCTAAAAAAAAGTGTTAAATTTAATCTAAATAAAACATCTATTTAAATTCGCAAACACCTAAAATAGAAACGAATTCAAAGGGAGGAAAACCTAAGAATTTCAAACGAAGCGTTTCAATCATAAAGTTGAAATCAAGAAATATCTAGAAAATTCACCTGCGAAAAAAAAAAAAATATAACAGAGTTTCCATGAAAGGAAAACTCATCCAAAAGAATTCTTAGTTCTTAGCACTTTCCTTCATTGGTTAATGTGGTCGATTGTTACTATTTATACCAGAATCCGAAGAACCGATTCGATTTGAAATTTACAGCTATACCTCATGTACGTTATTCATGACAAACAGTAATTTGTGACCTAACCACAACGAAGACAGCACCCACATTTGACCATTCCTTCATTTTTTCGAGTTTTTAAGTAACCTGACACAACATAGTGCGCGGATATTCTTGAATGGAAGGATGGACTCGCTTTTATTGAACGACAGCTCAACGAATACACTACCTGCATCCAATTTTTTCACAATATAGCAATTTATCACAACTTAACAACCAAGCATTGATCACTCATTAACGAGATCCTAAGCTATTACCTACAACAGAACCCGCGAGTACGCCAAATAACAATTGGTTCTATTCGAGCTTTAATGTAGTTCTATTCATAAGCATAAGTTTAATACTAAGGATATAACGACTTAAAAAAAATTTGAACAGCATTCATTGTTTTTTGCCCGATGGCACACATATAAATGTAATTGTAGTCTGTTTGCCACCATACATTCGGATAAAATGGTAGGAAAAACAATTGTTAAAAAAAACAAGGTGATCAACAACATCATAAAAAGAATGATTTCAGTGCTAATTTCGCATAAGTACTATTAGTATCAACATTAAGATCTCCATATAGTCATAAGAGTTGACTGAACCAAATCAGTACCTGAGTAGCTCCAGATCCAGGTGCTGCATTTAAAATACGTAAGAATTCTTCCTGATTGTTTTGAATAACTTCCATTAGATCAGGATTCACAGCTGCTATTTGCTAGAAAACAGTAAAAATGCTAACGACAGCAGTAGCTTCATAACCTTTGGAAAGTAGAATCTACTGACGTGAATCAGTGACAAAAATTATAACAAAATGAGAACGGACAAAATGATAATTTAAAAAGATGGTAAGCTATTTCCTACTTAAACGGTTTAAAAAGTATTCTAGAAAAAAAAACGCACCTGAATCAAAGAAGGTAGAATTTCAGGGTTAGAACGCACAAGATTACGAAGCTCATCCATCTGTGGCAACTGACGCAATGCCTCCAGTTGAGAAGCAGTACCTTCACCTACAACAATTATCAATTGTATAACGCAAATTGAAACGAATGGGGAACGCAACTGTAAAAAAGCAAAAACCAACCGCTCTCACTCTCCTCTTCTTCACCAACATCAATAGGCATTTGCTCTTCATCTGGTATTCCATTCAAAAGGTACTCCACGGCACGTTCAGGATTCCAAAAAGCAGCCCGAAGAGCAGCTATGACCTACGCTCATGAAATATTTTACGGAATTGCTTGCTTGCTCAAAAAAGCTGACGCTTTAGAAAAAAGGGACTAGGTACCTGATCACGAGGATAGCCCATAGCTTGAATAGCCTCAACTGAAGATAATTGGTCAGCAGTAAGACCTAAATACCATAGCAACATTCACACACAATGCAACTGGAAAGAAAACTAGGAGTAAAAATGTTAGGGATAAAAGCATTAAATGTGCTCAGTTAATATGAAAACTTTGATTCAACACGTATTATATGTATACGTTCATATGCATACGTGGTTATAGGGAGAAGCTTAGGATTAATTAGTTTAACGCTCCTTGATGACAGCTTACACGAGGTATTCGAAAACAAAACCGGTTTTGAAGAAAAGGTTAATTGGCCAGAACACTGCCCAACCAAAACCAAAATGTGTTTTAAAAACCTCGTGTAAGTTCACCAAGGAAACTTAGTAATAAACACATGTCCATGTTTACTTATGCATGTGTATACGCATATATATACAGTACATACATGCATATACGTATATGTGACATATATATATATATAATATGCACATATATGTATACAAAAACATACGCAAATTAGGTGTAATATTACAAGTACACATATAGCGGCATAGATACGTATACACGTACACTCATAAATCACATGTTTATAGAAATTTAAGTACACATTTGCATACATAATTATATTTATACACACTTATAAAAATGTACGTACGTGTACATCATATGCACATACGTTCGTACTTATGCATGTATATATATATATATATACATATGTATGCAAGTTACATCTTATAAGCAAAGTATACATGCATGTATATGTACACATATATACATGTATATACAAATGTGTCATATACACATATACATGTATATGCATATACATCTGCTAAGCGAAATACCAAGTATAAGATGGAACACTAAGACTCTCCAACAGTAGTTTGCGGAAACCAACTTGTTTGTGAAGGCACTGGCTGAGAACTGGGCTCGGCTAGACTGTTTGCAGGTGTTGAAGCTGCGACACCTACTGTCGATTCTGACTTCAATTCCGAAGCACTGGCTGCAGTGTCTCCAGTTCCTGGTGTAGGAACAGGAAGAACGGCAGCTGCAGCCGGCGAAGGATTGGAGCTAGCATCTGTTGGGGCAGTCGTAGGCGATGACTCCACCACTTTCTTCTAAACATTACGAACTATTTTTCGTGAGTAGAAAGTGCAGTTTTAGAGCCCACTGCTGCTTGCTGAAGTAGCAGTGTACTATATGAAACACTGGTCGCTCCTATAAGCCTTCAAGAAATACTAGTAGCTCTACATACCCGTGAAAGCATCACAACAACGAACTTGTTCGGGTCAATGTCAACTTGTTCTATCGTTGTGGCATCGTCAAGGATCTGCAATAAAGGCTACCTGTTACACAGGTGTGAATGTGTAAAACAATGCCAACCTTGCCATTATAGATCAGCTTCTGAAGCTCAACTGCATAGTCCGATCCCTTCTCTTCAGCGATTTTCTTCTTCACATCTGCCACCTAACGGATTTCAATGTGAACAAAGCCTTTGAACTTTAAAGGAAATGAAAAGAGAAAACCATCATAGGCCGGAATTCAAAACAAACAACTTTCCAAAACTTGAACAACACGTTAAACTAAAGCAAGTTCCTATATATGCTAAAAGAAAATACGATGAAATCTCTAGAACGGTAACGACAGAGAGCAAGCCTCTATGCCTAGAAACCCATGCCCACCCACCCACCCTAAGACGATACACCCACCGAACTCACCGTAAGTGTAGGCTCGAGATCCATTGTGAAAGATAACTGAGTGATTGTTCGAAAGGTTATAGTTGGCATTTTGCTGCAAAACGAAAAGTATTTAGATTACGTCAACGCCTGCATCTAAAAATATGGCACTTAAGACCGAACTGAACGAAAACGGCAAAAACCTTAAAGGCCTGACTACAACATGAACACAGCAACTCTAAGTAGACAAGTAAGAAGTACAATATGAATATCTGAACTCTGATGTAACACGTACTATCAAGTAAACCAAACAAGCGAAAACCCTGCAAACCGATATCCGCACGGTTTGCTATTGAAATGAGCCCCCACTGCTCGTCGTCATCACAACAGAAAACCATGAAGTGATTTGCCTGATTTTCACGCAAAAATACTGTATGTCTGCACTTTAGGGTTGCAAATCGGCGCGAAGATTTATACCGAATGCGTTCGAACTCGATGTGGTTTTTCACTACATGAAGTTACTGGTTTACGAAATGTTAAGAAGCTGTTAATTAATTATATGTAATCGGAATATCGGTTTTGTGTGTTCTTCGTTCGTTTTGAGACGCCATATTTGCTTTTATATTGATTAGACTAGGCGGAAGAATTTATTAAGAATTATAAAATTAGAAGGATTTATATTGATTAGGAGGTTTCGAGCTGCAGAGACCTCGAATGTCAAAGGATACGACTCCAACCAGGCGAAACACTTCAACGCAACATTCCGGCAAATCATCGGAAAGGTGTAGTTGCAGTGGCGATGGGCCTCATAGCAAGTACAAAGCGACAGCGCTGGTAAGGAAGATTTTCTAATGGTTTGTGCTTCCCGTTGACAATGTCTTTCCATTTAGTGGAACAACATTGTTCGTCGTTTTCGCGAAGAGTTGCCTGTTAAGCGACATCGTCGCCAGTTAACCTACTTTGAAGACTCTTTTACTGGTAAAGAAGCTGTTGATTTCCTTATGGTACTTCTTCCAAGGCTTCTTTTCGAAGGCCGTCAGGTTGATAGGTAGTTATTTACTTTCCTATCACTTCAATCGATTTCAGTTGTAAAGTAGTTTGTCTTCACAACCATTAGTTGATCGGACTTTGATGAATTTTGTTGGATTCTTTTCAACATCCTTGAAAAGTTGGTATTTTAAGGTCGAATTGCGTTACATTGTTGCAAAAATTTCTGGATCAAGGTTTCATCAGAAAGATCCGCTCCAATCCAGACGTAAAGGATATCTTTAAGGACAATGCTACTCTTTATGTGTAAGCTTCATCTGACCACAGCTTGTTTATTACTTAGTTAGTTGCATACTTGGACGGCTCGTCCTCACTAGTTGTACGGGTCCCAGCATAATCACCATTTCTCGGAGATTTGCTGGTTAAGCCATTGTGGTTCTCGATAGGAGAATGTCAAGCTCTCACGGAAATCTATTGTCGTTACTACCAACTCACTCACAACTCACTCATAAGGTAACCCTTCTGGCTTTTTTGCTAGACATCGAGAGCTTTGATTTTATTTAAAGAGAAGCTTGTGTCAGGAATCCGATTCAGCTGACTCGTTGGCTGAGACTATAGACAGCAGAATAGTCGAAGTAAACTTTAGTTTGCGACCATCTCCGTTAAAACGGAACAATACGCCTAAAGCTTTCCGAACTGGCTTTAAAGATGAAGAAGGTGCTACTAAAAGTGAGTTTTAGTTTTAAATTTCCAGCTCTAATGATCCTCCCACCTGTTATTGGTTTTTTATGACACATTTAGTTTCCCAAACGGAATTGGAAAGTTCATCGAAGGCAGTGAGTACGCAAAATATTACCCATGTTGCCAGTTCTCTAGCGAAAGAAAATGAGGTTGCGGGAAAAGAATCTGCTTATGAATGGCTAACCCTTGTACGCCGGAAGATGACACAAAATGTACTGAAGCATTCAACCCAGTTAGTGGACCTCGGAGTTCTTGCTGTTGTACACTGGCTATTTTAGAATAAGCTTCCACTAAGTCAACGTTCATCGAATCCTTACAAACAAGTGGAAAAGTCCGAGAAATTGGGAGAACACCGGAAACGGACTGGTGATGGTATGGTGAAGTCAGAACTATCAGAATTAGAGTACGCACCCCTAAAGGTTAATAGACTATAACTACTACTTTGAATTGGATGGCTGTTTGTATCCACTTTACTTCCTCATTTTCTTTTTCTTCAAGCTGTTCCCACTTCGGTCCATTTGTTCTTTCATTCAGGTAACTCATCGACGCATCACAGAGATCGATTCCTGGTTGGTATGGAAGAACTGTCTTCTCGCAAGGTAAGCAGTATAAGTATACAACGCACTGAAAATCTTTAATAAGTAGGTGTGTTTTCGCAAGGCGGGGCGCGTGTGACGCGGTGGTCATGGGCGCCCTGCAATACACGGATCTGTTCCCGCGCACCTGGCTCACCACGTCCTACATGCCTCCGGCGTCGGCAAACTGGTATCAGACTTGTACGATAGGATGGCATCACCGACTCGATACTTCGATAGGCCACCGCGAGTCATTGTAAAAGCCAGATATGCACTCAGTCACCTCCAAACGGTGCTTAATGAAGTCGCATGGTGCATCCCTAAGGGAATGATCAAAGCCGAGAGCCTTATCCTTTTTTCTACTTTGGCAAGGTAAGCAGTATAAGTATACAACGCACTGAAAATCTTTAATAAGTAGGTGTGTTTTCGCAAGGCGGGGCGCGTGTGACGCGGTGGTCATAGGCGCCCTGCAATACACGGATCTATTCCCGCGCACCTGGCTCACCATGTCCTACATGCCTCCGGCGTCGGCAAACTGGTATCAGACTTGTACGATAGGATGGCATCACCGACTCGATACTTCGATAGGCCATCGCGAGTCATTGTAAAAGCCAGATATGCACTCAGTCACCTCCAAACGGTGCTTAATGAAGTCGCATGGTGCATCCCTAAGGGAATGATCAAAGCCGAGAGCCTTATCCTTTTTTCTACTTTGGCAGGGCCTATGCGCTGTTCGAGATCTCTTCATTGCAGACTACGTCGAACATTGGCAGTTACCCATCTTCCTTTCATAACATGGGAAGTTCTCGGTCAAGATGTGAAGTGGAATTGTCAAAGAGTTGGCGTTAGTGGAATTGTCAAACTACGTAGCGACCGAGGTACTTATCATCCGTTACCGGATATCTGTTTTCGATTCATTCTGTACTCTTTACTGACATACTTACCATTTAGATGATTTCTCGAGCTATCTAATGCGGTTAATGCGATATCTAGAGCAGTTCCCCTTTCCATCTGGATCAGCTAATATTATAACGTATAAAGACAATCAAGAAGTAAGATTTGTTGCATTTATACTCTTTTAATGCTTCCGATCTATTATGTTATCGCAGAATAGTTACCAGAAACTGTTTCCAGGTGAATGTATTCAGAACCGTCTGCTCTCATCTGACACGTGAGCAGCCGATATTAACAAATGCTCAAGCTTCTGCCCTACTTTACGTCATTTCTTTGCATAACGCCGTTAGGTCCGATTTACCCCATCGTGAGTACCTTTCAATCTTTAAAGCTGTTTTATAACGGTTGAAATTCGTCCTTCGATGGTTCTTCTTCCACAATAATGTTGAGATATTTGCAAATCTCCGGACTAGTGGTACCTTCGGTGGGGACCGAATACGCTGTTACCCTTGAGAGCACTAACGAACTATGCGAATTCTTCGTTTCGCCTTTTTATCAGCCATGTTATTGAATTATAAGTGCTATTTTAGTTTTGTTTTCACCCATGTCAATTTTAGAAAGATATGGTTGGCCCGTTCATATTGAAACCGAGTTTACTGAGAATGCTCCGCGTAGTCGAATTGTACCACGGCAGTCGTCTTCTGGTAATGTATGTTTCGCCAAAAATATTATAGTCAATTTAGTTGCTTTATTGTGGATAGCGGCCGCCGTAAACAGATTTCGTTTGATGAGAGGGTGTCTTTGTAATCCGCTCTGATGTTTTGGTACATACATTGCCTAATCTTTGATTTTTCATTTGCGTGATTTCAACGGCTTTTTGAAAAATGTGCAACTTCCATGCCTAGTTCGTACATTTTTTGAGCAGTTTAGGTGTCCACAGAATACTTCTGTTAAAAATGTGAAATCAAGACTAGGTTTTTACTTTTCGCACTTTCAGTCTACCACATCGACCACCGATTCCACACCGTCGTTCACCGAAAGTCTGGAACGCTTTTCTTTCAACAGAGAGGATAGACTTCTCGAAAACACTGGAGTTGGCTTGCAGCCTTCTCATGTGAATACTTCGAGGTACGTTTGTTTTTTATCGATTCCATATAAAGAGTAAAAGGTAAAGCTGTTGACGTTGATCAATCGCTGAGGGATGTGCCATGTATTCGTCTTCATTAAGCATCGTTGGAGATGATTGAATACAAATCTGGCCTTTACAATGACTTGCGGTGGCCTACCGATGTACGAGCCAGTGCTGCTATCCTCCCAGACAAGTCTGGTGAAGGATGGAAGGCTTGGTTGACCATGGGCACGGGGATCGATTCCACGTGTGTTGCAGGGCACCTCCTACCACTGCATCACATGCGCGTCCTATCAATACATATAACCAAGCTGTCCTTTTTATCATTATAAATAACAATGTTTTGTCACTGTAGCCAATACTTGGAAATTTCGCTGTAGTGCGAGGATCGTTTAACAGACACTAGTCAAAAAAGAAAAGAATTCTGAAGACAGTCAATTTTCAGACATGCTGAATCGTTGGTTCCATTGGGTACCATTGCAGAGCCAAGTCGGCTGGGACTTGAACGGGGGAATGCGTTTATTCGTGAGCGTTATGTTATTTGTTCTATATATTTTCTGCTATTTATCCCGTATTTATTTCAGTTGGTGTGCCTAAATATAACGAAGTACTCAATCTTCCTGGTCTAAAGGAAAGCCCGGAATTATTGCAAAGACTTAACGAAATGTGTTTGAAACTGCAACCAAATAGTGACTTGATAGGTCAGGTCTCTTCAGGTGATAATTTCCACTATTATTTTAGGATACTGTATAAGATATGGGCGCGTATGGCGCAGTGGTCGGAGGCGCTTTGCGATACACATGGAATCGATTTCTGCGCCCCTGGCTCGCCTAGCATTCCATCCCTCCGGAGTCGGCAAACTGTTACCAGACTTGTCTGTTAGGATAGCAACACTACTGGCTTAGTACATCGATAGGCCACCGCGGGTCATTGTAAAGGCCAGAAATGCATTCAATCACCTCCAAGCGATGCTTAATGAAGAATGGCTCATCTCTAAGGGATTGACCAACGCCGAGGGCTTTATCCTTTATCCCTTTAATTTATAGGACGAAAAGTATTACATAACTATTTTTATTCACCATTTAGAATTCATGAGGTTACCCGAATTTAATCAATTCGTTTTTGCTGATCATCAATTTGGTATCTCTCATTTGTCCAGAATGTCGTCTCATACTAGTTCCTTAACATCAGCCACCACGAATTCTTTTAGCGAAGGTTTGTTTCTTGTTTGATTTGTTGGGCTAATGTTCTGCATAAAATTGCAACTTCAGAGCTTTTGCTTCGGCCACCAGATCACATACTGGAAGCTTTGTCGCTTCTACTACTCTCGCTACCTTCTCCTCGTCGTCGTAGACTTCATTACCTAATTCGTTTCATGAATAAAATCTCTGCAAATCATTGTCTACAACTGGACGACGTGCACTCTAACCGCTATGCAGTCAGTATTTAGTCATTGATATTGGTTATCTGTAGACATCACAGGTTATGTTGTGAATTAAGGTTTTGAAAGGTCTCTCAGGAAGTATAGTATCCACCCAAGGAGCTTCTCCATTGTCAACTTCACAATGTTCACATCTTGTTTCTCTACTGCTTGATTACGAAAAGGAAATCTTTAGTGTTCCAAAAGGTTTAATCTTAGAAGTAGATGCCGCAATTCGAGAACGGCAACGTGAAAAGGTTGCGTATTTATTTGCACTTTTTTAAATAAAGGAAAAAAACTAGAACTTAGATTGTGAAAGTAACTATAGTGCATAGATAACGGTAGTAGTAGTGTTACCTCCTAACAGTTCACCCACCTCATCGTGGCTGGGAGGTCTTTTTGGATGTCGAGTTGCGATGTACAGCGAAAGATTCAGGTAGTAATAGTGTTACCTCCTAACAGTTCACCCACCTCATCGTGACTGGGAGGTCTTTTTGGATCGCGGGCTGCGATATCACTACGATTCCGCGACAGCGGAAGTATTCATCTTCCCAGCAAGGTTTTCCAATCTGAGGAAAACTCTGGCGTTTCCATAAGGAGGCCCAGCTAAGAGTAAGCGGGGATCCGCAATCGTCCCGGTATCAACCAGTCGCATGGTGGCAAATCTCCCTGTGATCCACAAGGACGGCGACGGCGTGTGGTGTTGACAACCTGTGGCAGACTTTGGCCGGGCTGACCTTGGGACTCCGACGAACCACAATGGCTAAACCATCAAAGCTCTGAAAAGATAGAAATTACTCTGGGGCCATCCAAGTAAGTATGTAGTGGTAGTAGCGGTTTCGAAAACACATTTAAACAAAGTGGAACCGTGGTGATTTTCCTTTCAGCATTTGTTCCCGTTTAGGTAACACCAGTAGGACAAAGCCCGGGACTGCGATCGGAAATGGCAGATTATGTACAGTTTTGTGAGCCTGCCAAGGTATTTCTAACCTATAGATTTTGTACAACACAATATCCTTTGTTTTTGAAAATTCTCTTCTTTTAAAATATGACTTAGGGAAGTGAGTACGAGGAACAGAATCTAAATCTTGTTGACAATCTTCTGGAACTCCTTGACCAAATATGCATTGACGAAAATCTCACGGTGCAAGAGAAACGAAAGCGATTGAAAAAAGTGACTTATTTCAAGTCTATTGATTTTCTTTTTTTGCTCGGTTCTCTATTTACTTGTTGCTTTATCTAACAATACACCATTCGCTTTGCAATACTTTTATTAGAATTCTTGCAGTTCAAGAAGACGTACCCATCTGTTTACTCTCGGCGATTTCCATCACCTGAGCTAAGCATTCCGAAGAAGAAAGAGCGAGAAAATCGATTCCTATTCAAGTTGTTTAGTCGGTAGTGTAGTTTTTGTGCATATTCGTATACGTGGCCATCTGCATAACTCTGCTTAACCTATTTAACTTAACCCTTTTTATTTAATTTATTACTCATAATTTACTACATTGTAATGTTGTATTCAAAGATAGATAACATTGGAAACCTATGTAATTAGAGCCAAGGTGTTGAACTAGCTCTGTTAGCACTACTTATGTTAAGGCTTGGGCAGCCATTTTAGGGCTTATTTGATGAAACGACTTCGTAATTGTTTATTTTATTTATTTTCGAATTAAATATTTCCTATGATAACTTCTGTGAAGCCAAGATGAATTAATATAAAGGTTCTATTCACTTAATATAGCGTTCGAAGTCTGGTGGTTCTTGTTATGACGTTGATGTAAACTATAGCGATTTCACATCCTCCAGAGTTGTTTACATTTTACGATACTGATATTTTGAACATCATATTAGATAAGACGCGATACTGCTCAAAACCGAAAAAGCATAGTTGGTGAGAGTAACAACCTGTCGTTGTTGGGAAACTTATCTCGAAAGTTTGGTTAACACCTGACGGCCGGCATGCATTGCGAGGAGTGTATTCCATGCAAGACTAGGGTTCCTCCAAAGTTAAATAACACTTCATAGCTCACTAAACCGATGCAATCTTAAAATAGTTATATGTAAGGCATAAGTCTCCTCATTCTACCGAGATGAAATCCTAATATTTCTGGATCCATGAGACGTACCTTTTCTTAACATTTCTGTGTCAGGGCTCATATTTGGGACCCTAAGGCAATTGACGAAATGGGATTTCACCCAGAACGACACTATGGTGTTATCACTCGTTCATTCTCTCAATGATACTTACGGCTCCTTTCCTGGAAATCTTAAACTTTTAAATTGCATTTTGCTTTTTTTCTGGGAATTATGGTTTTAAGGATATTTGAGACCGAAAGAGTATTCTATTCCAACTTCTAAACCCTAGTGAGTGGGAGCGGTCAACGTCAACTGTCAAAAAACCACTATCCGACTTATTGTGTTAAAATCTGTGTGATGCAATCGTATTTCTAATGCAAGACGGTTGTTATAGAAACAAAGGAATCACATAAAGGACTTCGACCTGACTCTTGACTTTCCTGCCGTGTGAAGGAGCTTGCCTGGGTGAGGGCGGCATAGTTTTGATATAAGAACTGACCATTGAACCAGATTTGGAAACTGTAGGCTTTTAGAAGAGAGTGTAAACAACAAAGCAGGTGGATCGAAAACACAAAATAATTAGATGCAGAGGTTCTCGTTGAGTGCTCATCGGTATTAAATGTTTTCAAAATTACGATAAAGGAAAAATATGAGTAAATGTGGAAATGAAGCAGTCACTACTTGTGATCGCCGGCCGTTATGTATCGGAGGGAAAAGACTTGCCATCGTGGGAGCAACTTGTTAAAAAGACAGTGCTGATGCTTTGCGTTGGCTTAGTCTTAGCTGTACTTCTTGGTGAAAATCTTGAACTACTCGAATTATAAGCATTGCTGAGGAATATAAATAAAAGGATAAAGCTCTCGGCGTTAACCAATCCCTGAGGAATGCGCCGTGCCGACTTCATCAAGAATCGTTGGGGTGAGCGAATGCATATTTGGCCTTTGCAATGGCTCGTGGTTGCCCACCGATGTATCGGGTCAGTGCTGCTATCTTCGCAGACGAATCTGCTACCAAACTGTCGACCCCGGAGGCATGGAAGACTTGGTGAGCCCGAGACGCGGGATCGATCTCATGTGTATTGCAGTGCGCCTCTAACCAATGCACCACACACTCCCCCTTTTCCTGTTGACAATATAAATATTGGTATAAATGTATATAGATGTGTTCTTTTCTCAACAAATTTCATGCGACGTTGTTACTGCGATGCTTTCACTTTTATTTAGTGCCTATTCTTTTTCCATGGCGGGGTATTACGTGAAATACAGCGACGAGACATAAGCAAAACTCGGAACTACAAGTATGATTGTGGTTGTATTTCACATCATATCCTGTCAAGAAGGAAAGAATAGGCAGCAACTGAAAGTTGAAATAATGCGATTTCGACTGCAGCTTCAGTTTAACTGGGTACAATACCGATCCCATGGTAGTCCAAGGAAGAAGTAATCGCGGCTTTGAAGCCCAACTGAGGCTCCGAGTCTTGCTCATATATCAACATTTTTAGAAAGATCCTACGTACTTTATCCTCCATTCACATTGTCTGGGTATTTGAATAGCAACCCTGCATTAGTAGTACGGTGCTTACAATAATTTTCATTCTTTTCTCTCTTAACGTGGCACTGTATACGATGGTAGTCTATTTCGAAAAGATGACGTTGGCGAGACCCACTCCGCACTATTGAAATCGCTCTCATCTATGGATTCAAATAGTTGACGTTAGCCAGGAACACGTCCACTCATTGTTTGGGTCGTCGTCCAAAGAAACGCTTGTATTCTGTCGGAGTCCAATCCACTGTTCTTTTCGCCTATCTGGCATCCGTTCTTCTCAATATGTGAGCAGACCGTCTGTTCTTTGCTATTAATGTATATTCTCCTGGATCTCGAAGATGAGATACGTTTCGAGAGTGCCGGTTAAATTTCAGAAGTCATCGTCCAAGCGCTAAGAGATCGGTGTGCACAGTTATTGAGGTGGTTGAAGTGTCGACGTCTCTGCCGCATAACAGAAAGCCGAGAGGACAGCTGAGTCGAAAATGTGAGCGCAGATTTATGGGTCACTTAGCCGGCCGGTGGCTTCTTTGAGGCCCTAATTCGGCTATACTGCTCCACTTACTCTGTCTATTTCTTCGCTCATGTTGTTTTTAATGTTCGTTAATACAAGGTACACGTACGATGTGGTCTCTGTAATGAGAGTACCACCCACATCGATTTGTTTATTTTTGCACCATGGGTTCTTCATGAACTAGGCTTTCTTCTGATTTATTTGACTGATAACAGTCAGCTAGTAGTCCTATATATTACGAGTCCTCTCCTTGGTCGACGAGTGTTGATGAGACTACATTTGTTTCAACGTTGTCGAATGTTTTCTCGTAGTCGATAAATATCCTTTCGTGGCTGAAATTTTCCTGAACGAATTACAAAGGTTCCATCATCTAATATATATGCCGTCTTTCTCCTTTATCCCTTTTTCTGTGCAAACACATAGAATTTAGTGTAACCAGCAGCCTAATAAAGAGCGTAAAGATCGTGGTCTGACGATCCTGCTCTGGTTTAGGGGTGAAGAGCAAAAATAACCTTCAAGGGAGTCTCGTCTGCGTATTCGTTTGGTTCGGTTCCAAAAAATGAGGAGCGTGGGACCAGCGATGTGATCGCGCCTCTAACCGACTGTCTTCCTCCTTAACGTCGCAGATAAGAGAGCCCAGTGTGCCGACTACTGAGCGTGGAGCTTTTCCGGTTTGGATAACATAGCTGATTGCCTGGAGTCTCGAGGTCAGCCACCTAAAGCCTTCTTTAGGTCGCCATCACACTAGGCAATCACTGGCTTTGTGGGTCGGGGGAAGATTTGCCACCATGCGAGTAGTTTAAAGTGAACCAATACAGGAGTACGGTAATTCTTGGTATTCGTTCACTTTCAACTGGATTTCCGGATGAAAACGTCGGAATGGTTCTCAACTCGGGAGACCTTGCTGAGAGTATGAACCTCTCTCGTCTACGTCGCAATACGACACTCAGGAACATTTCCTAGCCACAAAGAGGCGGTAAACCGTTAGAAGGCCGGTCACATTCAAGGTAACAAGCCTCGTTTCGATGTTTTCTTCAATAAGCAGACACGAGGTTGTCATTATAGAATTTATTAGGGTACAATAGCTGGTTTCGGCGGTTTCGCCCTTTTCAGAGCCTGGAAAAGTCAAATTGAGATGCGATCTATCCAGCCAAACACTTTCATAACCCTGGCAGATAAAATTTAACAAATGAATTTATATTTGCATAAGAAACAGCTTTATTTAAACACCTACCGTGCCTAGTGGAGTGTTTGGTTTTAATTTAGATTTACCGACTAGGTGTTCTTTGATGCAGGCGCAGAGCGGTCTACCCGTTTCGCCAACGTATTCGTCCCCGCACGCTTTACATGAGGTCAGGTGGGCTGTACCCGAGGTCATGCAATCACCATCTCTACCGTTAGGACAATTATACAGTTCTTCTTTATACATATACGGTCATATAGGCGGTTACGAAGTAGCTGGCGTCTTAGAGTGTCCGATGATATTTCTATCACTCTTACGGAGTTCTCTAGACCGACCCTTATTAAGCAGCGTTTTATGGCTGCACTTATTTCGTTTGAAGTAAAGGGCAAGAGAAACGGAGCCTTGTTTTCGCTAGAATTATCGCTCTGGGGAGCGGGTTTTCTTCCATACCTATGCCGAGAATCTACAGTTTCGTAACCATTTGAAATAGCTATTTGGCTCGCATATTTCGAGGATTCTTCCCTTTGCTCTCTACCTGTGCACAGGCTGGCGGCGTTCGAAACATATTTCTTATAAGCGCGCTTTCAGTGTGTGAGGCATGAGAGAAGAGGTAATGAACCACTATATTCTTATTGCTTGGCTTTCGATAACACTTTGTGATGTAGCCGTTTTCGGATAGGTTGATTTGAACGTTTAGAAATGGAAGCAGTTTTCTTTTCGTTTTTCACGGGTGAATTTTATGTACTCTGACTGTTCGTTCATTAACTCAAAGCATTTGTCCACCCCTTTTGTGTGAAGCAGATGACAAAACAATCATTATAGACCTACAGTAGAGTAATGGCCTCAGATCGATTACTGGTGCTTCCACTTTAGACATAAAGGCAACCGCAAGGGTTGGTGCCAGTCGCTATCCCCTTTCCAGCCCTCTAATTTGCGCGTAACATTTCACGGACCATCTGAAGATCGAGCAGTTTAAACAGACCTTTAAGGGGCCATAAGCTACTGAATCGAAAAGCCATACATGTTAATTGCTCCTTCTTGTTAATCAAGAGGCTCGCGGATGGCTTGCATTGCGAAGTCGTCCGACACGATAGTGTAAAAGGCGGTAACGTCGAACGACTCCATAACGTACGCACTTTTGGAACGTGCGTTACGCAGACGATCTAGGAACATCTGGATGTTCGTGAGATGGGCTGGTATGTGCTTGAGCAACTGGTTGAGGATTAGATTTATAAACATTTTTCTAAAGATTTTTTAAAATATTATACATGTAAAGCAAATTTATTTGTTAAGTTTTATCTGCCAGGGTTATGAAAATGTTTGGCTGAGTAGATCGCATCTCAATTTGACCTTTCCAGGTTCTGAAAAAGGCGAAACCGCCATAACGTCAGCTATTGTATCCCAATGAACTCTATAATAACAACCTCGTGTCTGCTCATCGAAGAAATCGAGATTCGTGCGTGAGGATAGTGACTCCTACTTCAAAATCTTCTCCGTTGTGTCTCTGCACCCTATGTGCGCCTAGTGGAGTGTTTGGTTTTAATTTGAATTTACCGACTAGGTGTTCTTTAATGCGGGCGCAGAGTGGTGTACACGTTTCGCCAACGTATTCGTCCCGCACGCTTTGCTAGAGATCAGATAGACTGGTGAACTTTTGCGATCACCGTCTCTACCGTTAGGGCAAATTATGCAGTTTTTCGTTGTACATATACGGTCATATAGGCGGTTACGAAGTAGCTGGCGTCTTAGAGTGTCCGATGATATTTCTATCACTCTTACGGAGTTCTCTAGACCGACCCTTATTAAGCAGCGTTTTATGGCTGCACTTATTTCGTTTGAAGTAAAGGGCAAGAGAAACGGAGCCTTGTTTTCGCTAGAATTATCGCTCTGGGGAGCGGGTTTTCTTCCATACCTATGCCGAGAATCTACAGTTTCGTAACCATTTGAAATAGCTATTTGGCTCGCATATTTCGAGGATTCTTCCCTTTGCTCTCTACCTGTGCACAGGCTGGCGGCGTTCGAAACATATTTCTTATAAGCGCGCTTTCAGTGTGTGAGGCATGAGAGAAGAGGTAATGAACCACTATATTCTTATTGCTTGGCTTTCGATAACACTTTGTGATGTAGCCGTTTTCGGATAGGTTGATTTGAACGTTTAGAAATGGAAGCAGTTTTCTTTTCGTTTTTCACGGGTGAATTTTATGTACTCTGACTGTTCGTTCATTAACTCAAAGCATTTGTCCACCCCTTTTGTGTGAAGCAGATGACAAAACAATCATTATAGACCTACAGTAGAGTAATGGCCTCAGATCGATTACTGGTGCTTCCACTTTAGACATAAAGGCAACCGCAAGGGTTGGTGCCAGTCGCTATCCCCTTTCCAGCCCTCTAATTTGCGCGTAACATTTCACGGACCATCTGAAGATCGAGCAGTTTAAACAGACCTTTAAGGGGCCATAAGCTACTGAATCGAAAAGCCATACATGTTAATTGCTCCTTCTTGTTAATCAAGAGGCTCGCGGATGGCTTGCATTGCGAAGTCGTCCGACACGATAGTGTAAAAGGCGGTAACGTCGAACGACTCCATAACGTACGCACTTTTGGAACGTGCGTTACGCAGACGATCTAGGAACATCTGGATGTTCGTGAGATGGGCTGGTATGTGCTTGAGCAACTGGTTGAGGATTAGATTTATAAACATTTTTCTAAAGATTTTTTAAAATATTATACATGTAAAGCAAATTTATTTGTTAAGTTTTATCTGCCAGGGTTATGAAAATGTTTGGCTGAGTAGATCGCATCTCAATTTGATCTTTCCAGGTTCTGAAAAAGGCGAAACCGCCATAACGTCAGCTATTGTATCCCAATGAACTCTATAATAACAACCTCGTGTCTGCTCATCGAAGAAATCGAATTATCTCTCAATGCCGAGGTTAACAGAAAGTGGGTTTTGGGAAAGCTCGTTTCGATTCAAAAGGACTAGCTGTTACTTGTGCTGTGCTTGGGAACACTGCGGCACAAATACCTGGGATTCCAGGATAAATCATCTTTGAGCATGAAGCAGAACAAATGTTCGTATCCGACCACCCTTAAACTGTAACTAAATGGAAGGGGTAAGTATTACATACTGAGTGACATGTGAAGACATGTTATCTAAGTCTTTTGATTTTACAAAGTGCTATCGATGTGTCGAATGGTGAATGGAGAGTCATTTCTCTCAGGATCGCCTTCACAGTATTTAGCTGTAATTCGACAACCCTACAAGCACTATTAAAGTCAGTTATCATTCCTTTCATTTATTTTTTTTTTCGAGATACCCTAGGGGAACGGGTGACATGGCTTTCCCAAAACTATTGCCAATTAGTGAAGAAGCAACACAGTTGCGAACATGTTAATCAACTTAGCTCTCATGCTTTTCATGTCATACTGTGTGATTGACTTATGCGATATTCTGTCTGTTGTTGTTTGCGCATGTGATCCACAGCATTTGAGACCAGGGTAAATGTGTGTCAGCTTGTTCTACTACACTCTTGTTGAGCAAACAAGAGGTGTTACTTTATTCTTTACTGGCGATTTTCCCCAAAGGTTTACCTCTTCATTGTGGCTGGGAGGTGTTTCTGGGCTTCACGCTGCGATGTGCAACGGGGACATTCATCTACCTGGTAGGGTAAGCCGAGAAGAAATGCGGCGTTTCCATCAGGAAATCTAAGTAAGACTAAACCAATACCAGGATCCAACATCGTCCAGGTATCAAAATCGCATGGTGCCAAATCTCCCTCTGATCCCCAAGGGGTGCGATTGACTGTAGTGGTGAAGACCTGGGTCAGACTTTGGCCAGCCTGACCTTGAGATGCCAGGGAACCATAATGGCTTAACCAGCAAATCTCCGAAAAATGGAGATTATGTTGGGGCCCGCACAGCCACTGAGGATGAGCCATTCAAGTATCAAGTATCAAGCTACTGGTAATAAGGGCTGATGGCGGACTTCGCCCTCTTCAGAGCCTGGGGAGGTCAAGTTGACTACAAGCTACCCGACCAAACATCTCCATAACCAAGCAGAGAAAGTGTTAAACCAAGACTTCAGTAGCGCAAATTATTTGGTCATCTCAAAGTTACTGAAAATTTGATCTTGGGGATTATTTTATTCATCTTTACTTCATTCTAAAGAACTGATTTTGAGAACACTGCGTGATAGTACTATCTGCTTCATTTCACTAAGTGCAACTGTGAATAGGGTCGTTGCAGTCACTGGGTCATGCGAAGAAATAACGACTCTATTTCGAAATGTAAGTACTTCTGTGGTTTCCATTATAGTTGTCCTCTTATTTCTTTTCGCTTGTAATTATAGTTCTTCAGCTATTGACTTTCTAAGGAAGCCGACTGCTGAACTATCGACAGCAGAACTCGAAACGATCTACGAAACGGCAAAAAGGTATTCCAAAATCTGTTCCGTAGAACTGTTCTGGAAGTAACACCTATCGTACAAATCATGAATAGAGCTTATTCTGGTGGAGTCATCATTGTAATACAATCATGTACAATACGGTTTGAGAGGTTCGCAGACTGTAAATTATCAAAATCGGTCACCATACTATTCTACAACTCTCCTCCTCCGAATATTGGAAGAAAAGTTGTTTGTTGACGCATCTGACATTGAAATCTTCTACGGAAACAGCGTTGGTATTAAGAGTGATTACAGCAGTGAACCCTTAAAATAAGATTTCTTCATAGCTCACAAGATCTTTCTGCAAATTCAAAAGGAGACTTGCTCTTGAAAGACACGACCGATCAACAAGAGAAGTTCATGCGATGGTACTTAATTCTACACGGTCGCGTCCTATCATTACGGTATAAAATTCAACCTCAGTTTTCTTCTCGAAGGACTTTCCAGTGGGAGGTTACCATGAAATTTGTAGTGATGTTCAGCATTACTTCAGGTATAGAATAGGCTTAGACACTGAATTAGACTTTAGCAGCACTATCCTCATCTCTGTTGAGCGGCATAGTTACTGTCCCGTTTACAAATAGTCATCACCAAGAAAGCAAAAGCGACATTTCATTTTAGTGGGAGTTTCGGCATGATCTGTTCTTTTTTCGGTCACGTGTGGCACAGTGGTTGGAGGCGCCACTGCGGAGCGCACGTAAAATGCGCCCATGGTCCACCAAGCCTTCCATCCCTCCGGGGGCGGCAAATTGGTACCAGACTTGTCTGGGAGGATAGCAGCACTGGCTCGATACATCGGCAGACCACCGCGAGTCATTGTAAAAGTCAGATATGCATTCCTCCAACGATGCTCAATGAAGTCGAATGCATGGCGCATCCCTCAGGGATTGATCAACGCCGAGAGCTTTATCCCTTTTTTATCCTATTCTCTTTGCAAGCGATGACCAGGGCACTACTTCTTCTACACTATTCACAAATTGCTTTCGTTTAGAGTAAATAAAGAAGAGGAGGCAGTGCTAGAATCGTGCAAAAACTGCATGGAAACTATTAGGATGAAGAAGAATGTTGTCGACAAGCTTAGAGAGGTAAAGCCGTTTACTGCTCAATAACTGCAATAAGTAGAAGTCTGCGGTCCTCCATCGTCCATTTACTGCACTCCGTATTCCGACTGGTTCACGACGACCTCTTTCCATCGACGTGATAGGAGATGGATGATCTGATGCTGTTGGGTCAAGGTGGAGAACTGTGCGAACTTAACTTAAAGAGCAATAATCAGCTTTGATTAATCAAAGAACAACATGCAGTCTACTCGATTTCATCAATCATCATCGTAGGGTGTGATCGAATACATATTTGGTCTCGACAATGACTTGACAGGTATGTAGTGATATACCAAATCAGAATCGTCCTAGAGAAGTCCGGTAAAAAGTTGTCTATCCCGGAGGGATGGAAGGCTTAATGGGTTCATGGCGGCGGAGTGAAGTAATCACCGATTCACTGTGTATTATGGCGAAACTATAACCATTGCGCTACAAATACCCTTTTAAGATTACCGTTTTTTATTTAGGAAACAGAGGCTGACATGATCGCAAGTGCAGGTCGCCTTGACGAGCACATTCGAAAAGTGACAAGACTTCTGAATACTGTAACAAGAATGCATATGACGGTAAGCGCTTTTGTCAATGTCTGGCAAGTCCTGTTTATTGAAAAAAAGTGCTCGCAAGACTTCATATCTGCTTATCTTCAAGGATTCCACTGAAGCAGTAGAGAGGCTTAGCAAACTTTTTGATATCGACTTGGATGCCGACGCAAAAATGGAAGATCTACGCAAAAGTATCGCTTATCTCGAATATCAGCAGAAATTAAACGAAGTACGATTTTAAATTATTGATATATTTTATTTTCCAATGAAATTACTTGTAAACGACTACTTGGTTACTTGGATACTTGGACGGCCCGTGCTCACCGGTTGTGCGGGCCTCAGCATAATCGCCATTTTTCGGAGATTTGCTGGTTAAACCACTGTGGTTCCCTAAAGTTCCGAGGTCAGCCAGGCCAAAGTCTGCCCCATGTCATCACCACCACAGGCAGTCGCCGTCCTTGTGGATCAGAGGAAGATTTGCCACCACGCGACTAGTTTGATACCAAGACGGTGGTAGATCTTAGTATTGGTTTACTCTTAGTTCGGCATCCTGTTGAAAATGCCGGGCTCCTTTTCAGCTTGGGAGACCCTGTAAGGGGGGATACCCAGCTGTACATCGCAGTCGAACACCCAGGAACCCCTCCCGGCTACGATGAGGCGGTAAACCGTTGGGAGGTGTAAACAACTAATGTAGAATAATGCATAACTTTTTATCTGCTGCTTATCATTTTTTTACGACAAGTATTATTTGAAATACAGCCGCAGTGATGCTAAAACACTTGCTAAACGCAGACCCTAATCCAGATTCGAATCAGCGACTATCCTTTCCACGGGATTACACACATGTTACCTCACCGTACCACCGAGGCATTTGCTTTGCTTTTCTCTCAGTCATTAAACTGCGGCCTGAGTTTTGCAAATATCTCAACATCATTGCGATTGCATTTCACATAATTGAGAATATTTTCGTTAGTCTCGATGTAGGAGAAGCACACCATTGTTGAATGAGACGCCGACGCGAATCATCCTTTCATTCAATGAAAGTTGAGAATGATCGCTTCGCAGAAATGATAGTGAACTAAGGACGGTTTTTTTCTACTTAATTTTCCTTTCCGATTTGAAATCATGAATTTACACCACTGGCCTTCAATGCTTCAGCAAAAAATGTGAATACTTTCAGTCGATCTTCTATCGAATCTACCTCTACACATATTCGCTGGTTCAGTGGTTGGTCGATAACGTCGTCATATTTATACGACGTTGTCAAGATCTCTTCTACGCAACTATACGTTCTACCAAACGCTATTCCTCTAACTCACAATCAGAAACGCGTAACGAAGAAGTGGACGTGTCGTTCGTCCCCAACAGGCCGTGACATCGTTCATACCTCGGATGGTTGTTGTTCGTGAACGAATCAGATTTATTCTGTTATGGATTTTCTGAAAACAACGCGAAAAAAATAAACATTGGTAAATACTTCTCTGGATAATTTGTGCCGAAGTTAAACGACAGTTGACTTTCAGAAGTAAATATTGATGATTTATAGCATATCAGTGATCGCAAATATGTTCGGATCTAAGGATTCCCGCTTCCTTCGATTTCTGCTCCCTCAGCATTGTTTTCTCCCTCGAATCGACTCGACTTGCTAGCCTCGTCTTTCTATAACAAGAATCGATTTATTGGTTGGAAGTTTTTTTACGGCAGATTGGTGAATACATCGTATTTTGTATTATTAGAAGTATCTTCAGAGAGGCTTTTGCTACTAATTTTCCTACAAAGTACATTTAGAACATTAATCAGACAACAACGAAGAACGGCAGTTCAACTCATCAGTTGCACTTCTACTTGTTAATAACTAATTTAAAATGTTCCATTATGTCATTAAAGTGTTTCAAGAGAACAATGAGCATAGCCGTACGTTCCTTAACCCTTACGTTACAACCTGACCTCAATAGGAGTCATGCGGTGAGAAAACAATAATCTCTTTCAGCTTTAAATCAACATATTTCAACTCATAGTGAATATTACCCACAGAGTTAAAGTTATTTTGCTTTACCACGAAGAAATTCCCATTTTCTGAAGCAAGACGTGTATTTCTTCCACTTTATTGGGTCAAAGGTCATGGTTTTAACACAAAAGCGAATGAACAATCGGGATTCCACCCAGCTCCCTAACATACTGATGGAGCAAAGTCTTTTCTAAAAAAGAAGTTCTTCTTTCCTAAATCAATCCGGTGATACTAGTTCGTTTTCGAAAAGGTTAACCAGACGCAACAACCCCAACCACCTTCAACCCATAACCATTCTCATTCTCGACTGAAATGAATTGTACGAAAATGGTTTTACGAACCATTTATTTTCTTATGCTTTAATTGAAAGAAATGGACGAACTTGTGGATACTTGACCATACCTACTGGTAGCCGAGCTGAGACCTACGAAGTCACCGAAAACAAGTTATGGATTATTCTGTTCATTCTGGTAGTAATTTTGGAAGAGAGAGGCTAACAAACCACTGACTATGAGCTGATTTTCGGAGTACGGACGGAAGCAGAAGCCTTGATTTACGTACAGAAATGGTCTACAGCAGAAATTACCTCGACATGGCTTGGTGTTGCAATATTTTTCCTCAACTTTGCCACCGCAGCTGAAATGAGTGATGGAACTAATCGAAAGAATAAATAATGGGCCATTCGGTAGCAATGTTGGACTATAATGAGTAAAGATCCGTCCCAT
This sequence comes from Angiostrongylus cantonensis, assembly GCA_009735665.1. Classification (NCBI taxonomy): domain Eukaryota; kingdom Metazoa; phylum Nematoda; class Chromadorea; order Rhabditida; family Metastrongylidae; genus Angiostrongylus; species Angiostrongylus cantonensis. Next base: position 378,479 of record MQTX01000145.1, on the reverse strand, counting down.
ATTTTTCACATGACCTTTCATCACATCCACTCCGTGGATCACAGAATTCCTTATATTCGATTGATTTTTCCTCTAATTTGTCCTCCATGATGGCTTTCGAACACTTTACATTCTAGCTCGGCTGTTGGTTGCGGATTTGATCTTCCTTATGAGTGTCATAGAATGCTGGTCGATTCTCCATCCACTCTTGGAGATAGCCGGGCTAAAGCGTTTTGACGTATATTGGAGGAGAGCGTTGATGAGGTGACCTATACTTCCTGATCGGCGGCATCATTAACCACTTCACTACCGACTCATTGTTGTATACCATGAAAGCTAAGATTGAGAGTTATGTTACCAGTCACTACAAATGAACTGGAACCACCGCTTGTCCTCCATGCGGAATCGACCCGTCGTGAAAAAAAACGTAAATTACTACTCACCTACTCCACTATTTCTATGCGTGCAGCGTACGCTTGTCAGGTTAGTATTCGTTGGTACAATATTCACCAACGCTTAAGTTACTGACAGAATGGTCGTCGAAGTTTGTCATTTCCACGCAAAATTATTTTCCTCAAGTCAATTGCTCCACACTTGAGTTTTGCCCTATGGTATGAATCCCGAACCCATGTGATGCTCATACTGGAAGTCGAGTCGAAGTTTTTTTCGAGTTGATTTTCCCACGTTACCAAACTAAATCCCACATTATACACTTGCAGAAATTCCCGCTAACGACTTTTTTTGGAAAAGACTTCTTGTTTCTTCCCACATGCACAGGAAGCAAAAAAATTTTCCAAGTTCATCACATTCTTCTCCGTGTTCCACATCCACCACAACTAGCTGAACACTTCGTCCAATGGGAGCAAATTGAGGTTGTCACGGTAGTAGTTGAGGTCGTCATGGTTGTAGTTGGAACTGAAATCGAAACAGCGTCTTTCGTGTCATCACTAACTGATTTCCAAGAGCACACTTGTTGCTTGTGTAGATGGTTTCGTTCTATTTGATGTAGATGTTGTTGTTGTTGTTGCTGTTGATGAGGTTGTGGTTAAAACTTCAGGTGTGGGTGGGTCTAAAAACACCACCACAAAAGTTCTACCTTTTTGTTTCACAAAAAAACCCAAGAAAGTAAATAACCACACCATAGCGATAGTTCAAAGTGAACGCAGTATTCGACGATCCTCTATAGAGCACCACTAGAATATCACTTTCTGAAACCGAGTTTTTCGGGCGCGATCGGCAAAACCTAAAAATAGGTGGACTATGAACTCGTAAATTGCAATTCAAAAGTGTAAAATTTAGACAATGAGCTATATCTTTAATCCATGTAATAGTATAAGCATCGATTATCGCCTGTTAAGAAACTGTTAAGGTGAACGAGCAAAAAGAGAAATTATGATAGAATTGATGGAGAATACAGTTTTTCTAGACGACGATATTTCGGAAAACTGTTCAAATATAACCACAATAATGCTGAGATATTTGCAAAACTCAGGATTGCAGGTGTATGCGGTGGAGATCGAACACGTTATTATCCTTTCCAGGGTTGACGCACTAACTATCACACCATGCTGGTCCTTCGTTTCGCCTTTCTCTCAGCTAGTTTTTTTTTTTGGTTACAGCCTCAGCTTAACTGGATTCAATGCTAATTTGTGTTCCTCAGATCAATCTCAGTGGCGAGTAACTGCTGATTGCACTGCTAGATACAAAACTAGCTGATAGAAAGGCAGAACGAAGGACCAGCTTGGTGTCGTGGTTTACACGTCAGCCGCGGAAAGGTTGATAGTGTGTGCGAGCGATCCCCACCGCGGACACCAGCGGTCTAGAGTGCTGCAGATATCTCAACGACGTTGAACTTACATTTCACATAATACTCTTCCACTAAAAAGTAGCACGCAGTAAATAAAAGTTGACATGCTGAAATATATTTTGAGAATCTACCTTGCTCCCATTCTTTGTAGGTCAGCAGTATACTTAATTTCCAAGTAATTGAAACTGCAGAGACTTGCAGAACTGAATCTAAACGTTGGCACCTCATAGTACACTCGAAAATTGGTTGGTGCCTGAACAATTAACTCGGAACTTGCGAATAACTGTCTCCAGCATAAAAATATCGATTTTCCACCTTAATTTAGTGTCATTTCCCAAAATCATGTAAAATACATTAAGTACCTTGATAACAAATGAGCAGCTGACAGCTCCCCTAACAGATATTGACTGTAGTGATGAAGTAGCATTACGACCGCCTACACCACACGCACCAGGGTTCGGTGCCGCTTGGTCGCATACCACTCCGGCGAATCCAGTAGGACATCGGCAAACCGCACAGTTCTTTGGGTCGGTGTAGCCCCCGTGCAAACAAGGTAGCGTGTTGGAACACGTGCCTTAAAAATAGTGCTAGACAGTTCATCGTGATTCAATCTCTCACATGTCGTCTGATCATTTCGTTCATCCTTAAAATGTTTGAAAGAGCACGTGTAGAGAGAACAGTGGCTAGATGTGCTCCGCAGTATAAACGGATTAAATCCCTGTGTCCATAGCCCACCAAGCCTTCCATCCCACCGAGGTCGAGGAATTGTTATCAAACTTGTCTGGGAGGATAGCAGCATTGGATTGATACTTCCATAGGCCACCGCGAATCATTGTATAAGCAGATATGCATTTAATCACCTCTAACGTTGATTGACGAGGTCGAATTCATTGCGTATCCCATAGGGATTAATCAACGCCTAAAGCTTTATCCTATTTTTAACTATGTTTGAAATGTTTGCCAAGTTCCACATTAACTAACACATACAGTTCAAACCCAATTTAGATCGCACAAATCTAAGCAAATAGCAGCTTCGACGACATGAGTTGGCTGCCACTCATTTGTATTCGAAAGGATTTCCTTTGAAGTTTTAACAACCAATTTCTCTGTCACTGCAAACTTTTAAACCATACAATCCTTGTGAACTTTCTTATTCCACACCTATGAAATTCCAATTTTCTAGAAAAAAAACCTTAAAAGAAGAAAAAAGGTGAATATAATAAAATAAGAGACGGTAAAAATCAATATAGCGGGAAAAGATGTAGGACTACAGATTTATGAAGAACAACTGGTATCTACGAACATGGAATACCCTGTATGGGCTAAGAATGAGGAGACCACATCTCACGTATAACAAGGATGGTCATTGAAAATAGATATTTTACATACTCACTCATTTGACGCAAAAGTTGAGCTCGTTCGTTCGTTGCACGCAGAAGCCACCTATCTACGGCTGAGATCACTTTTCAGATCGGCATGCATCAACCGAATGCGAGCAATAATAGAACCACGTTCATGGATGACGTCTCCAAACGACAGAATGAGTAGAATTGCTGCCCTTCGAAAGAAACGTGGAGGTAGTTCACCAAAAAAAATTTGCTAATCACGTTGTTACGTAGGTATGACGATGCTATAGTCCATTCTCACGAAGCATCATATGGGACTCTTCAGAATTTCCACTCAAGTTGCACTTTGTCTGTTGGGCACATTTTTTCTCCGGAGTCTCGAAATCTTTGTCGACTTGTTCCCAGATACTACCACTATTGATCACAAAAAGTTCTTGAACCTTGCCATTGGGCCTGTTCCATAATGACGACTATTTTGGCATAGACCTAGCTTTAGGCCTAATTCCAGGTGCAAATATCATAGGCCTTCTCAGAACTGCAAACTTTGGTGGACGACTAGTCCTCGTTGCTGATCGCGGTCGATATCTGAGATCACCTCATCAATAAACCTCACTAAGCTATTTGAAAAAAAATTGTGAAAAAAACTTAACAGCTCTGTAAGAAAACCATGCTGCAGTTTCTTTTTAACACAAGCGGCATCATGTATTCCGCGTATCCCAGAAATTCTTTCATTAAATCCGTATCCTCGTCATCCACGAAGGTCTTCAGATTCTCGTGTTGGTTTCCTTGTTGCTTGCAGAATTTTAGGGCTCAGTCGTGAAGTGGTTGTACTATGGCGTTCCCAGGTCGACATCACATATTGTCACCATCGTTTGTGAATCGAACAAAGCTCATCATAGACAAATGTGGTACTTACTTCGCCACCTTCGAGAGGTAGGTGGTCCCGTTGGCTCATGGTGAGGTTGAACTACGCCCTCGCGAATTTAACGACATGTTTACTACTGTGTTACCCGCGCCCAAGTGTAACTTGCTTGTCGTAAGATTGTCATGAATCCTAATGTTGAAAATTTTGTGGAAGTGCGATTTGAACTCACTCTTATTCCAAAGATTTTGCTTTGGATTTCATTCAGTTTAGCCATATTCCCCAAGTGGCGGTCGATAGCGGCAGCATCAGCAAACGGTGAATTCTCCGTCAACATGTCGGAGTAGATGTTGCGCTGAATTTTTTAAGTAGTTGAAAACACTTTCAACACTTCTTAGCTATTGGTTATTATTTACCTAGGCTTTGAACTCACTCTTATTCCAAAGATTTTGCTTTGGATTTCATTCAGTTTAGCCATATTCCCCAAGTGGCGGTCGATAGCGGCAGCATCAGCAAACGGTGAATTCTCCGTCAACATGTCGGAGTAGATGTTGCGCTGAATTTTTTAAGTAGACACTTTCATTTGAAAACACTTTTAACACTTCTTAACTATTGGTTATTATTTACCTAGGTCTTATATTCGACAATTTCACATGCATAACGGCGTCGTTGATTTCTGATCGCTCACATAGGTCGAAGATTCGGGTCCCCTCTCTCAATTGAGTGAGGGAGACGGGAGACACCTCGCTCTTTCTATTGCGAGTTATATTAAGCTGAGCTGAGCTGAGTTTCATCTTGCCACGTAGCGACTGTGATTCTAGCCCAATGAGAATCGTGGAGTCGAAAAGGTGCAAGCAACGTCGTACGTTCTTTGTCTTTTTTACTACTTACTCAATGCTCATGAAAGCTCCTCAAGTCATCCACTTCATCCTGCTTATCTCTGGAGCTAAGTCGTTCATCATATCGATTCCCCGATCTACGACCTAGATAGACATAACTGGAGCATTCGAAGATATTCGTTCCGTTGAGCGTGAATGGGGCAAACGAAATCAATCCGTTCCTCATGAATATCGTTTTGGTGAGATTTAGTCGAAGACCAGTCTTCCCACAAGCGTTATCAAAGTCCGCAAGCATACGTTCCGCTTGGCTAATATGTGGTGCTATAAGAACGATATCATCGGCAAAGCGAGGATGGTGTAATTGCCGACCATCGATTTTCACTCCCACATTCTCCCATTCCAATGTTTGAATGGCGTTCTCGATGGTAGCGATGAATAATTTTGGCGAAATGGTATCACCTTGCCTAAGCTCTCTTTTACGTCGATGTTACCGTGTTATAAAATGGTTATACCTTGATTGTTAAATTGTTATACGGCTCACGAAGAATCTTTATGTGCTGAGTAGGGATTTCCTGATTGTCCAGGATTTCCATGACTGCTTCTATCCAAACTGAGTTGAAAGCTTTCTTAAATTGATAGAAGTGAGAGGGAACGGTCTCTTATATTCTCCTATACTTCAACGATTTTATTTGCTGTGTAGATGTGGTCCACCGTGCTGAATCCTTTTCGAAATCCTGTTTGCTCACATGCCTCTTCTTCGTCCACTACTCTGTCGATCCTGCTATGATGACTCGAGTGGAGAGTTTGTAACGACAGCCAGTAAGCAGATTGGGGATAACATGTGAAAAGCCGAGCCAATGTATTTATGAAGATTGGCGGAAAGATATGCAGGTGTTTAAATCTTGTCTTGCCTGGACCACTTCTCTTCCGATGAAATAGGACGTTGAAATTAGAAAGGGAGAACCGATGGGACGCCACCTTCCTTTATCTCCTACGAGTGCAGATTTTCTCCTGTGGCTTTCTGGAAACTGAAATAGTTCCATGGCAGCGAAGTGCGATGATCTTGTTTTTTTTTTTTAACTGGCGAAGCTTCGGTGGGGTTTACCAATACTTTTCCGAACCTCCGCAGCTTCAACACAACTGCTATTCTTCTCGCCTCTTCGTTTGCTCACATGCCTCTTCTTCGTCCACTACTCTGTCGATCCTGCTATGATGACTCGAGTGGAGAGTTTGTAACGACAGCCAGTAAGCAGATTGGGGATAACATGTGAAAAGCCGAGCCAATGTATTTATGAAGATTGGCGGAAAGATATGCAGGTGTTTAAATCTTGTCTTGCCTGGACCACTTCTCTTCCGATGAAATAGGACGTTGAAATTAGAAAGGGAGAACCGATGGGACGCCACCTTCCTTTATCTCCTACGAGTGCAGATTTTCTCCTGTGGCTTTCTGGAAACTGAAATAGTTCCATGGCAGCGAAGTGCGATGATCTTGTTTTTTTTTTTTAACTGGCGAAGCTTCGGTGGGGTTTACGAATACTTTTCCGAACCTCCGCAGCTTCAACACAACTGCTGTTCTTCTCAAGCAGTCTTCTCTTCTTAACTTCTTTAAGCTTTTCTCTTATCACCTGTTTGCATTGTCTTGCAAGCTCGGTCGTAAGTTGGTGGTTGCATGCAATTCCTGAGATTACACGCTGGCGTATCAGCTCGAGTGTTTCTGGAGAAAAACGTTTGTTGGTGACTTTCGAACTGTTAGCCTTCATAGCGCTAACTTGAAGGTGTTCAGTGAGCCAACGTATTCTAAGTCGATGTTAACAACAATGGAATCTTCGCAAGAACTGATTAATGAACTCAACAAATCCTAATTTGCGGGTTTTGGGACTTTGGTTTTTGGATTTAGCAGCTTTTTCTCATCCCGCGAGAAATGCAATCTTCCACGAAGGTGGCGATGGTTTGATCCAGTGTTGAATTTTGGGACAACAGCGACATCGGTTAGATAAAACCTTCGATTCAGTATGATGTGGTCTATTTCGTTACGTTACTCTCCAATGGGAGGCTGTAACGTCAAGCGTTGAGAGTGAGGTTTCTGGAATTGGAAGTTGCCATGAATGGTCTTGGTCGTCGTGATAAACCGAAGTATCCGAACCCTTGCTCGTTCCACTCTAATCCATGGGTTCCGGTATGACGTTCATCTGTGTCCAGTCTCAGCCTTAAAATCTCCAATGATGACTTTAAAGAGTGTAGTCTTCTCTGTAGAATTTCCTAAGTCCACATAGAATGCTTCGATTTCATATTCGTCATAGCGTGATATCGGTGCGTAAACAATGGAGATTATCAACGCCAGAACTAATATAAATTTTTTCAGTTGTAAACCTCCAATTCGGATTGTTGTTTGCTCAAATGGATCGATGTTCTTAGCAAAGCCCGTGTTGACGAAACGCCGACGCCGCCGACGCCTTGTACTGTCGCATGCACCGAGGAAAGAGTTCTTCTCCGATGTCACAAAAGGCGTTGAATGGGTGGCGTCTTCTTGTGTTAGGCAGTCTATTGATGACTTACCTCATCTTTCTTGTCTGCGCGATCCAGTCCTTTATGGAGGACTCAGATGCGTGTGTGCGTGCATTGTACGTACAGATCGTCACCTTAGTTCTTTTGCGATTTTAGCAGTACTCCGTGCTCATCCTATCCAACTCTGCCGAATCGGGGCTTCTTCGGGGTCGGGGGAATAAGGTCCGTTTATTTTACTTTGTTTAGCTTTTTGATACCCACACATAGCTTGCTCATCTCTGGACGTTCGAGATGGGTATACTTACGGCTAGTATACTAGTCTGCCCGGAGTAGACATGGAGCTTATTTGCTAGACGCGACTCCTAACCACCTCCCATATACTCCCCTGTCACTTGATTGCAGACTTTCACCCGAATTGACTCGTAGAATAATACAATCCGCATAAACTGGAACGCACTCACAGATGCATGCATGAATAGGCATCGTAAATACAGAAAGTATGTGCCAAATCGTCGCAGCAGAAAAATGGAGTCCATACCCTGGATCCACCGGACAGGCGTCTCAGGGAATCAAAGGTCACTTTTGTTTCGCGATAAACCCTTTATCCGCCACCTCGAATGCGCTGCGTTGCCTTGTGCTTGACGTGCATGAAATCCCTCTAAGAAGGAGCAGTGGTTAGAAACCATTACGTAAAGAAAGTTATGCTTTAACGGACAGTCTATTATATATTAAACATTCTGGCTTAGTGGATGAGGCTATGGAAATGAATGAGGAAATGAAGCCACTCTTTTACTGTCACCTTTTCCTAGTTGTTCTTCTTTGGTGTCATAGACGGCGTTGAATGGGTGACGTATTCTCTTGTCAGACAGAGCGATGATGTGTAACCTTATCCTTCTTACCTGCATGATCAAGTTTTCTATCGAAGACTCAGATGTAAGTGTGCATGCATTGTAGCTACAGATCATCACATTAGCCCTTTGCGATTTAAGTATGTTAGAATGGCTCTGAGATTTTAGCAGCCTCTTCGTACTCGTCGTCCCCAACGCCGCAGAATCGGGACTCTTTGGGGATCGGTGAATAATGACTACTTGTTCCACTGTGTTTAGGTTTGATACCCAAGTATAGCTTGATGAGCTCTGAATAGCTTGACCGTCTCTCCCGGAGTATATGGGGAGCTTATTCATTGGAAGCAACTCCTCACCATCTCCCAGTCATCTGAATGCAGGCCTTCGGCGAACTCGCTTATAGAATCCCATCTGCACAAACGAGACCACATTGGTGCACGAATGCGTGAACATGTCCATGTAAAACGAGAAGAATGTGCAAAATCGGTGCAGCAGAAACGAGGAGTCCATTCATTGGACCAACTTGCGCCTTAGGGAAGCACAACGTTGCCTTTAGTTCGCATTTAACCAGCCATACACCACCTGGGTGCGCGACACGCTGACGCGATTAATTCGGCTGAAGACCCTCTGCGAGGGAAGCTTGAGGTTCCTGGGACGCAGATATTCATATTCACAAATGCATTCGTGCGTGAGGCTGTGTGTTCGCAGATTGCTTCCTGTACGCCAATTCTTGCACTCTAAGCACTGAGATAAAGCTCCTGTCGTTGATCAATCTTTAAGGGATGGGCCACGTATTCGAGCTCACTAGGCATCGTTGGAGATTATGGAATGCACATCTGGCCTTTACTCGCAATGACTCGCACTAACCTGTCCATGTATCGAGCCAATCGGATGGACCTATCGGATGAATGTCACGAGTTACTGATTGAAAAATAGACGTTGATTAGTCCTGCAGAACTTAAACGAAGGGTGTTTTTTTGAAATAGTCTTACACACTGTACTAGCCGATAATGATACTAAGTGCTGCAGGATCGACTGTTTGGAGAAAGACGGAAACACGATGATCAACGACCATCAGTGCCAGCAACAGCCGTCCGCCCACAAAAGAGCGCCGATGACTGAGGTTAGTTTATTCGACCGCTGTTCCACTTGATTCAACTCGATGCGATGACGAAGACCCACACTAGATGAAGGAAGGAACGACTGCGGACTCGGGTCAATCCGTGTCTAAGGATGTGAAGGCGAAGGCCACCGAAACGTTAGCCGAATAAAGTTCGCTATCAACCTCGTCTCACCTTACTAATGAAAATACACATTAATTAACCATGTAAAAGCTAAATGAGGGTCAGTTTCTAAAGTACAAGCTGCTGAATTTATATTCTATTGCTCAACATGTGTTTAGTTCGGATATATGAAAGCGAAACGAGTGAGATAGGGCGCTAAATGGTAACTTTTGCGCTCCAGGAAGCACCATTGGTCCACTTTCTATTTCTAGTCATCACACTTCCCTGTTCGTTTCCCCAGAACTGCTCTACTATACTGTAACTTTACTGTCTAGTTTTACTTAGATTTCATGCAGAACATTTTCAGATAGGGTAGTTCACTTATGTTCTAGTAGATTTCTAGTAGATAAATCACCTTAATCATCTGTAGTTCCGTTGATCGTAAAGTGATTCAAGCGCGCCAGGAAATCTTCCATTTCTCCCTGTCGCGTGCAGAAGTATCCCAGTGGGTTCTACTCGCTCTAAGAACTAGTTGATCATCATACCTTTTTCTAGGCTTCTTTGAGCATACTTATTTATCTTTTAGAAGATAAATACAACGTAGTAATTCCCATGACCTACTTTTTATTAACTCGTCGGATTTCGCCTTTTTCAGATCCTGGGAAGATCATGGTGACTCCAATCAGCCAAGTCAAATACCTCCATAAGCAATGTAGTTAGACCTTATGTTCATCATTTACTCCCACATACTCTGTACAACTTTCGTTCCAGCATTTGGCACGCCATGCTTTCCTTATCATTCTTATTCCTGGAACCTTCATTACTGATGTCCTAGAACGGTAATGTATTTTTCTTCTAGTTTTGTTTATTTTCTGTTTTGAGTGGTTGTTTCGATGGCCTCCATATGTCACTTGCATAAGACGTTATTGTCGGAATGGAGTAAGGAACAGAAAAACACGAATACTGTTTGCCAGATTTTAAAGCAAATAGGGGTATGTACATTCTTAGATTCCTTTTCTTTGACTGAATTTGCAACTGCCTCCTTTATTTTTGTATCCTTGAGATTCTTATTTTAGGAAGAGTTGTTTGATCAGACAGCAATCGAATCCCTGGATGCGAAGGCGCTAACTACGATCTACAAGTTCGTTAAGGCTTTTTCAATACTCACAGTATTTTTATTATTCGTAGACATTGCTTGATTTTTACGGTATATACCTGGATATTACTTGGATGCCCCGTCTTCACTGGTCGTGTTGATCCCAGCATAATTTCCACCTATTCGGAGTTCTGCGTGTTTAGTAACTGTGATTGCGTAGAGTCCCGAGGTCAGCCAGGCCAAAAGCTGCCACAGGTCGTCACTATCACAAGCAGTCGCCGCCCTTGTGGATCAGAGCGAGATTTACCACGATGCGACTGGTTTGGTACTCTAGGATGGCGTTGCATCCTGGTGTCGGTTTACTCCTAGTTAGGCTTCCTGGTGCAAACGCCGGATTAGGATACCCTGCTGGGGGATGAATCTCCCGCTGTGCATCTCAGCCCCACATCCAGCTATCCCAGCCACGATTAGGTGGTAAACCGTTAAGAGGTTTTACGGTGTATAAGGAACGTGATATTTTCAGTCCTTATCGAATTGGTAGTGTGGGTGGTTGTTTTATACTAGCTTATTACATGGATTTTCATTGGTCTTTTAAATATCGGTGTTGATCAATCCCTGAAGGGCGCTCCATTCACTCCACTTCAAGCATCGTTGGAGGTGACTAAATGCATATCTGGCCTATACATTGAATCGCAGTGGCCTACAGATGCAACGAGCTAGTGCTGCTGTACTACCAGACAAGTTAGGTACCAATTTCCCGAACATGGAGAAATGAAGGGCTTTGTGAGCTTGGCGCGCAGAGAACGCCCCATGTGTATCAGGGCTTCTCCCTACTTCTGCGCCACGCGCGCCTCTGTATTTTCATTAAAAAATGAAGTTGTGATATGAAATAGTGAAAGTCAAAGACCACTATTGTTTTCACTTACTTATTCAAATTATCACTACCTGCGACAACTTCCTTCTCCATTTTCATTTCCGTTGTTCGAATACAATTTGTGTTCCACCGATACTGCCATTTCATATCATATGCCAGTTCCTATTCATTTCCTTTTTTCTTTTGGAGATTGTTTCACTGCATCTTTCATACGTCCTTATTAGGTCCGATGGCTTATTTTAAGGAGGCGTTAAGTAAGCCCTATTGCCTACCTGGGATAGTACAAAAATATATAAATACAGGGTTTTTGTCCCCTAAAACTGCACAAAAACGCACTTTATGACACGTTCCTTACGTTGAAATCACTATTTTCATTCACTCAAATCTTGAGACAAAGCTTTCGGGTTCCTTATGCTTTTGACCGATGACTGACTGAACATTACAGGTCGAGTGATAGAAAAGTTTATTCGTCCTTTTTTCTGAAACATAGGGCTCGTAAACAATTTCGGTCTCGTAATTATGCCATCTGAAACTTTCTTTTTTTTTAACATGCAAGGATGTGTTCTTTTACCTCAGCTCTTCTTTCATGGAATAGTATTAAGAACATAAAATCTTTAGCAAGTTCTATGTCTAAAGTTCATAAAGTATTCTTGAGGAGAAACTCATAATATAAGTATCTCAATGTCGTCATCATAAAGAGTTTAACTGTGTTAAGGTGATCTAAGGACGCGTGTAGAGCAATGGTCAGAGGCGCCATGCAATACACATGGAATCGATCCCCGCACCCTAGGCTCACTAAACCCTCCATCTCTCTGGGGTCGAAAAATCGGTAGCAGACTTGTCTAGAAGAATGACAGCACTGGCTCGACACATCGGTGAGCACCATGAGTCATTGTAAAGGTCAGACACGCATTCAATCGCCTCCAACGATGCTTAATGAAGTCGAATGCATGGCGCATTCCTCAGAGATTGACTGATGCCGAAGCCTTAGTCCTTTTTTTTAAGGTGACCTTAACTAATATTGTTTCTTATTTTATTCTAGTTACGCTTTACGACGTTGTGATGAAGTCTGGTAATGGTCTTACCGCTGTAGGTGATCTTTATTCCATCACGTAAAATTTTTTCCGGGTTTCCTTGACATATAATACGACGGGAAAGAAATCACGATTAGAACTATTGACGGTAACTTTGAAATCCATTGATAATTGTTTTTCAACGGCTGGTGCTTTTCAAAACTTCCACATTGCTTGTAGGTTTCTTTCCAATATTATTACCAATCTTATTTTCTGAGTGCATCAAAGATCTTCCTCATAGAGAACATTAACTAGCTGTACTTACACGACTTAGCTCCATAACTGGTGAAGACGGTCGAACCAAGAATAGAATAGGGACTATTTTCCATGTTTTTCTTTCAATTATTGGTGTTGTTTCTTCAAACCCAGAGTCTGTTATTGAAAAGCAGGAAAGTACTTCATCGTTTTTCCACTGTTCGGCTTTACTGAATGCAGAGCTTGAGTGTTCTTCCGACTTTTTTTCCATATTTTGCTCTCTTTTCTATTTTTATTTTTTCCCACACTTACGGAGATATCGAGGTAATCCTTTCTATCGTCACTTATGGAGTAAGATGAAGGATAGAACGTCTGGCAATGGTTAATCCCTAAAGGATGCGTCATGCATTCGAGTTTGTTAAACATCGGAGAGGTTGAAAGCCCATCTCTATAGTGGTTTTTGGAGTTTTATCGATGTATTAAGTTAGGATTTCTACCCTATCAGATAAGTATTAGGGCGATTTGCCGGACGAGGGTAGTTTAGGTGGGTTTACCTGACCGGTGAGTGGATTACCATTGGGAGGCACGCGATGCGTGCCCACTTACTGCTTGCGACTTTTGCTGTACTAATAAGACAACTTACGGGAGTTTCTACATTAGTTCTTTCTTTTCGGTGTCAGGGAAAACCATGAACGAGGACTCTATATTATCGTCTGAGGTATAATTAGATAGAGTCCAATACAGTTGTAGTAGAATTTAACTATTTGGCCTCTTTAGGGAGCGTATTTGTTAAAAAAAATTCTCACCTCCTAAACATCTTTATAGGTGTACGGGTGTTATCTTTCTTATCACTATATTTTTCCATGTTACTTTTGTTGAGTTATCTGTCCTTGTGTTTGCGTAAAACTTGAAAGCTTACTAAAATCCTTGTTGAACCCATTCTTTTCTCTGTTGTTAAGAAAATAACTTACTTAGCTTAATTACACTACTATGAATATAAATATTAGCTATTGGCTCTCGGTACTACTTAACATTTTACAGAGATTATTATGAAATTAGTGCCCTAGTTGCTGCATTGAGGAACGATATGTCAACGTTTGATGACACAATACCTCGAGTAAGTTTTCGTCTTTCTCTTGTGACTTTGTAAATGATAACTCCATCCATGCTCTCTGATTTCCATTTTTGATGGGGTTATTTTAAGGTGTTGTCGTTTTACGACCAATGTCCTACCGCCGCAGAGAACAAATATCTTATGGTTGGATTAAACTTGATGTTCCTCTTGGCAAGTAATCGTCTTTCCGAGTTTCATATGGTTAGTTTTTGCTTTTGTACTTGTCAATTTTTCTATTTCCCTGTGTTTCTGATATACTAAGGCATTTCTTCTTTACTATTTTTCACAATTCACTCTACAAACTCATAGTGTTTCGTTGTTTTTTCTTCTACAGTTGTTGGAATCGGTGCCTCAGAGTATTCAGTCAACTAACCCTTACATTTCCACACCTGTCCGTCTTGAACAGTCTTTAATGGAAGGAGCGTACAATAAGGTATGTAGAAGAAAAGTTTTTTTGTTGGTGTTTTCCACTACCAAAATTTATTCCATCCCTTTTTCTTGCACCAAGTACAGTTCTGTGTAATAGCTTTTTAGGTTGTCCTTACAGAAAAAACTATTCCTAGTCACTTCTACAGCATTTTCATCCGTATTATGATGGACGCTGTTAGGTTTGTTTTCAAAACTGGTCCTTAGTTTTCGAACTTCTTCGTATTGCTCGTTTTTATGGTGATGGTAGCGTCAGGTAAAAAACTAGCTGAGAGAAACGCAAAGCAAGATCCTCAGTGGTGCAGTGTGTAATATGTGAGCTCCCAGAAAAGGTAATAGTGGTTCGATCTGACCCGGGATTCAAGTTTTGCGAAAATATCAGCATTAGTATTCCAGTTGTAGTTGTATTCCATATAATACCCTGCCGTGAAAAAGTATGGTAGGCGGCAAATAAAAGGTTAACATTATTCGTTTTTTAATTTTTTCCTGTCGTATTCATACATTCATCGACTTCACTCTTGTTACTGATTCGCGGCAGTTAGTTGCGATACTGCTCGTACGTTCGAAGTAGCTGACGTAGGGTTCGACACGAACAAAAGCGGATATTTTAGGTTGGTAAGCATGAGAATTCCGATAATACAAGAATTGTTTTCCATTCGGTGATTGCATTGCTTTATGTTATAAAGAAATCTATGAGGTTTCCGAGAATTCATGCATATTAGAATCTTTTGCATCACATGTAATCCGGTTATCACATTGTGTTGCTCCAATGTGCACCAGTAGTCTCGAGGGACACGAACTGCATTACACATGTGATGTGATGCCCCTTATTCTCTGTTGATTTCGGCGGTTCTCCAACCAAACGTTCATCGAGCACTTCCATGGCATAAATTTATTCTGAGCGGGGCATCTGAATGGAAATGTCATGCATTATGAGTAGAATATGTATGACAAATCCTGTGCTGCCACCGTTTGATGACGAGTCTATTCGAATGATAAAGGTGCTGCCAATGGTTTCGTGTTTGGCGACCATTTTGACTTCTGCTGGATAGAAAACAGTCGTCAAAACTGCTTTAGAAGGAATTGTTCTGGTATTGTATTTGTAGACCAGGAAGCAAACTCTATAGCAAGTCATTAATGCAGTGTTTTCGGCCAGTACGATTTGCAAACCAAAATTTCACAAGCACCAATAGATAATCTTATCGCATGACGTCGTCGACAAGAGTTTTATCTGCACAGTAATGAGGCCGGCAATTCGAATTTACTGTAGAGTTGTACTTGAATACTTGAGTGATCCGTCTTCACTATTGGTATAGGCCTCAGGATATTTTCCATTCTTTTCTTTCTCGCGCAGTCTTCGTCCATGCTGATGGTTTGCTTCGAACATGGTGACATTCGTGAGATACGTTCCGTAATCTTGAACTCATTTACATCTGCGAATGCAGATGGCTTATGTTAGCCAAAAACACGTCCGCCCATCGTTCGGGTGGTCGTCCGAGAGGACGCCTGCATTCTTATGGAGTCCACTGCACTGTTCTTTTCTATTTGCTCTTTTTTATTATATTACCAGACCATCTTTGCTTCACTATCGATGTATACTCTCTTGGATCTCGAAAGTTGGTTAGGTTCTGAAGATCTGAGCAGTGCATTCCAGCTATATGTTACGAATGCCGGTTAAGTTTTGCGCGAAGTTCTTAACGTGGTTGAAGTATCACCCTGATTTTTGCTGAATAACGGCGCACTAAGAGCATCACTGAGTCGGAAAAGTGAAGATGGAGCTCCATGTGGCGGTCGGACGCTTCGCTGAGAGGCCAATATGTGACACATGTTGCCTTCCCTCTTTTGGCTAGTTTGTTCATGTTGTTCTGTATGTTCACTGAACTTCGAAAGTACACGTACGTGAAGTTGCAGTTATTTACAATGGTGGATTCTTATGCATCAAACAGATTTCTAGACTTTCGAATAACTTACAGTACTACTAATGGAGTTTCACTCATAGCTATATTTTGTACAATGGCAGGAGAAAAAAAAATATGGAGATATGGACGTCAAATCACCATTTAGCTTCTACAAGACGATGCCCTGCCATGAGAAGAAGAAAGTGGATGAAAACTGATTACATTGTGAAGTTCAAAATATCTATTTTTTCATCATATCTTATCGCAATAATACTAAAGTACCGTGGTGAATTGTAGTAGGATAAGGATCGATTGTTGGTCAACACCTAAGTGCTTAATGAACTATTTTCAGAAGTGACATTGCCGTATCAATTGAGAAATCATTCAAATTGTTAAGTACGCGCGATGCGGCGAACATGTTATTATTTGAGAATGACGCACAAGTACAGGAATTCGCTAAGCAGGTTCTTCAGCTGCATATTATTCATTGTCGGATTTAAAGCGAAAGCGCTCACAGCTGTCCATTTTCAGCGGAAATGGGTAAATGAGCACGGATGTTTTGTATTCGAAACCAGTGCCACTCACCACGATAAGCCTACGTTGGATACGTCTCGTATTGCTAAGCAGACAATCTTCTACGCAAAGCAACTGGAGATGATCGTCTAGTAGCCTACGTTTTAGCCATTTCTGTGAACATCGATGTATTTTTCGCTTAAATCAAACCCATAAAACTCGTGTAATTTGCAAATAGACTTCCAATTTGTAAATGTTTTTTACAGATAACAACAAGTGAACTCACGGAGAAATCGAAATGTTGAGGTGTGATTTTGCACGTACTCAACCCTGTTGTTGTAAGTGGTGTAAGATCAGTATAAGTAAATGTTGAGAAAGCTATCGTATTGTGGTCATCTCTTCAAGGAAAAAGGGAATTGTAAAGTAAACACTTCAAATGGTTTGTTGCTATCGATAGCAAAACCTGCTTTTTCCTACTTTTTTTCTACTTTCCTACTTTCCTACTTTTACAAGACGATGCCCTGCCATGAGAAGAAGAAAGTGGATGAAAACTGATTACATTGTGAAGTTCAAAATATCTATTTTTTCATCATATCTTATCGCAATAATACTAAAGTACCGTGGTGAATTGTAGTAGGATAAGGATCGATTGTTGGTCAACACCTAAGTGCTTAATGAACTATTTTCAGAAGTGACATTGCCGTATCAATTGAGAAATCATTCAAATTGTTAAGTACGCGCGATGCGGCGAACATGTTATTATTTGAGAATGACGCACAAGTACAGGAATTCGCTAAGCAGGTTCTTCAGCTGCATATTATTCATTGTCGGATTTAAAGCGAAAGCGCTCACAGCTGTCCATTTTCAGCGGAAATGGGTAAATGAGCACGGATGTTTTGTATTCGAAACCAGTGCCACTCACCACGATAAGCCTACGTTGGATACGTCTCGTATTGCTAAGCAGACAATCTTCTACGCAAAGCAACTGGAGATGATCGTCTAGTAGCCTACGTTTTAGCCATTTCTGTGAACATCGATGTATTTTTCGCTTAAATCAAACCCATAAAACTCGTGTAATTTGCAAATAGACTTCCAATTTGTAAATGTTTTTTACAGATAACAACAAGTGAACTCACGGAGAAATCGAAATGTTGAGGTGTGATTTTGCACGTACTCAACCCTGTTGTTGTAAGTGGTGTAAGATCAGTATAAGTAAATGTTGAGAAAGCTATCGTATTGTGGTCATCTCTTCAAGGAAAAAGGGAATTGTAAAGTAAGCACTTCAAATGGTTTGTTGCTATCGATAGCAAAACCTGCAGTTTTCCTACTTACACATTGTGATTGTTTTTTGATTACGTACGTAGTTTAACCTGAAATGGTATTCACGTAATCTCGAGATGTTGTTCAATAAAAGGATGACTAAAAGCGCGAAAAATGCGTTTGAACTTTTACTCGCTGGATGAGAAAAACCTGGAAGTGTTTACGCTACTACTGCCTTTGACTACCTTCCGATCAGAGTAAGGTATTACCCAGACATAACATCGAACGCAGGGTATTGCAGAGCAAATCTTGATCTGGAAAATTTTTGAATTGAAGAGGATAACCTAAGCATTTGTGGGAAAAAGGTTTTCAATCACCTTGGCGTGGCCCGAGCTATTTCATCTTATTGAGTTGGATTGAACGCATTTCATTTCATGGTACCATATCAGACACGTCAATGCTTTCTCTATAGTCCTCTTCATAGTTGGAAACTATCCGAGTAAAATTTATATTGATCACAAAAGAATAAACAACGTAGAACATAGACATATCCAACTCGATATGAGATTTCATGGATGTTCCGTGCGCTGGTGGGTGGGTAATTTCAGTGAAATGTGGGGACTGGGTAGTCAAGACGTAAAAGTACGAAGACTTTCTGAAATAACTAGCCGACCATTTCGCAGAAAGTGCTTCAGACTCTTTGATTTCTGATTACGTGTCGAGCGATTAGAAGGGAGATATTTATCTACCTTGAATACAACCGAGTCGTTACGTCGTGAAGCTGAAGTTCTACACGTTCAAGCATCAATGCTTTGATTTTTTCCTTTGAATCACATCTTATACTGATCTGTTTATGTCATATACCATTTCTAGTTCAGATTTCGACCTTAATTCGAATGTGAATTCTTCCTTACCTGTGTTAATTTGGGTTAAATATGGACCATTAGGTAAAAAGGAGGAAAACTTAAGAAGCTTCATTCCATGGATTTAAAATAGCTAGAAGTTAAAGCTGAACACCAGAACATTCTTCTAGAATCTTCATAAAAAGTGTAGGCTCTCTGTGGGTGGTCTTCGTGCTCTGCGCGTGATACCTCCTGCGACCAACTCGTCAATAGGTCTTATTCATCCATTGTCGTTTACATGCACTATGTGTCCGGCTCACCTGATTTTCAATATTTTGGAGAGCATAACGGCGTGGTTGATCTTTGATCGCAAGCGAATCCCCTCCCTTGCCTCTGTGATACGGGATACTATCAGTATCGTCCGCTCGACTGCACTTTCGATAACGCTGACAAATCATTCATCCTGCTTACGTAGCGACTAGATTCCCGACGTTGTGGATATCGTCTTTTTAAGATTTCGTTAAAGACCAATAATTCCGCAGACGAGGGTAAAAGCCAACATTCGTTCCGGCTGGCTAATATGTGATGTTATAAGAACGTCACATCGTTCTTGCACAGTATACGATATCTCATAAGGCTCAATCCACATCGTCTTTGTATCAAAATAGTCACAAGGTGGCAAATCTCTCTCCGATCAACAAGGGCCGAGCGACTACCTGTGATGATGACCTGTATAAGCTCCAGCTGGGCTGACTTCACCACTTCAGAGAACCACAAATTAGTCCTCTACCAATAAAGCAGCCTCACTACTCCGCAAGTTGGGCGCCACCATCTGCGATGCGCGACCGTGACACGACTTGTGAAAGGGGATGAAATCTCGGGTTGCAAAGGACGTCTTTCGAAACGGATAAAACGAGCACGCCTACGATAGGACATGGAAACTGCTTTCTGCTTTCAATTATAAATCAGAACAGACACCGGTCTTCACGCCTTTCATGAGGCCACTGATCGCACAAAAATTCCATATGATCGCTCCTTAAGAGACAAAAGCAAAACAGACATGCCAATTAGATGATGTGACCTTCATCGCTCGTGGAGGGAAGTTTCCGTTACGAATTGTCGGAGACGCTGTCCTTGTCTTTTCTGTCGTGTCACACGCACCTTTTTCGCATCAGGTCTCATACGAAGTTTCATCACCACGCTTACACATTTTTCATCTCCAGATGTGTCCGGCTCACCTGATTTTCAATATTTTGGAGAGCATAACGGCGTGGTTGATCTTTGATCGCAAGCGAATCCCCTCCCTTGCCTCTGTGATACGGGATACTATCAGTATCGTCCGCTCGACTGCACTTTCGATAACGCTGACAAATCATTCATCCTGCTTACGTAGCGACTAGATTCCCGACGTTGTGGATATCGTCTTTTTAAGATTTCGTTAAAGACCAATAATTCCGCAGACGAGGGTAAAAGCCAACATTCGTTCCGGCTGGCTAATATGTGATGTTATAAGAACGTCACATCGTTCTTGCACAGTATACGATATCTCATAAGGCTCAATCCACATCGTCTTTGTATCAAAATAGTCACAAGGTGGCAAATCTCTCTCCGATCAACAAGGGCCGAGCGACTACCTGTGATGATGACCTGTATAAGCTCCAGCTCCATTCATTTTCGAAAAGAGAGAAAATCGCTGATTGGCATGAGAGTGCCGAACGACACGACTCACGGCGGGATCGATCATATTCTCACGAACAAAAAAAACGGTGCCTTTTTGACACCTTCGTGGTGTCATCATTCTGTACTCGATCCGATCATCGCCTTCTCCGTACGAGAATTCGATTGACTGGTAACTTGGAAAGAATCTTCTGCCATCCTTCAAGAACAATATAAATGGTGTATGTTGAGAACAAATGTTCTCAGTGAAGCCATCTCGTCATTAGACTGGCAAATAAAAGAATCTCCGACTAGTGAGTGCGATCTCGCCTTAGTTACCCAAAAAAGATGTTCAAACCGTATCCCCATTAAAAGTAAAGGGTCGCTCGAGAAGATCGTCGCTTGACCCTTCTGAAACACACCTAACTCGGTTGAAATTCGAATTGCGATAGAAAACATGAAGACAGCTACAGCTCTACGACCCGACAATATCTTCATTCGAGCTGAAAACCACATAGTATGCATACTCTCCTATCCATACATCTTAACTTAAATAGGAGAAAATAGAGGTTGAGAACGTCACGAACGATTATTTTGCTCAAAAAGGATGAGTGAAAGGATCTCCGTAACTAGCATCCGATATGAGTGTTGAGTGCATCCTATAAGCTTCTCACGAATGTTATCCTACTACATTTATGAAGGACTATGAATGATCAACAATCATTTGAGCAAACAGGATTCCAATCTCTTCCAATGACCACATCCAAACCGTGTACTGAGTTATTGAAGTTTTTTGGGAGGTGAATACCAGTTGCCCCTAGTACTAAGTTTTGCCGCCTATGAAAAAGCGTCTGACAGTGTCGAAATGAATGCAATCCTATCAATGCTCAACGAGCAAGGATTAGACTCACTCTAAATAAAAACTCTATCTAACAGCTATCGTGTTGCAGCACAAAATACAGCTTTTCAATAAAGCTGTCACTTTTCCCATAGGAACACGCTCTATGAAGCGACATTGTTGTGCCAAAGCTGTTTACAGTCGCAATGCAGTGAATAGTGAAGTCAGTCGACTAGGACGAGAAGAGCATATGCATTGGTGAAAAAGTCCCGCCAAATCTTGTGACACGGTCGATTTTTCGAGAGGTAAGTCGACAGAAAAATGTTTCTCAATTAGCTCAGCGAAGTGATAAGAAAGAAGGGCTACGCATAAATCGGAAAAATCAAATCGGAAGAAAATCCAGCTCCTGAAGCACTCATAGTGCGAAGGCGAAAAAATCAAACTGGATGGTATTGTGATTACGCAGACCACCTCGTACTTGCATTTTGAATATTCAATAAACATGAAGGTAGTATTAGAGAGCAGGAGAGTAGCATGGGCCACATTCTGGCCTCTCAGAGAACTAGACGAACAACAAGCGAACTCAAAACTCCGCACTCACTTTTCAATTCAACAGTCATGTCAACGCTGATATTCAGCAGAGACATGAACTGATAGGCTGATATTTAATCACGCGAAGAAGTCTGCACACCACCCACAGCGCAGGAACGGTGTCTTCTGAAATTTAAAGGGGACTCACAACGTCTGGTCTACTGATCCATCATTGTTTAACAATAGACCTATCATTAGCTATGCAGACGAGCCAATGGATGGGATAACATGGTCTTTAACCCTAATATTTACCAGTTTTTTAAACACATCCCAGCCCATCTTACAAATACTCTGATGTTTCTGGATCGTCTACGTACTGCGCGTACGTGAATGGAGTCCTTCGACGTTACCCCCTTTATATAAACGTGTCGAATGATTTCGCAATGCAAGCCATATTCGAACTCAGAGTATAGCAAGTTCACCGGTGAGAAACCGAAAGAAACTAGCTTCCATTTCTGAACGTCCAAATTAACCTGTCAGAAAATTGATTACATCACGAAGTGGTACCGAAAGAAAGTAGCAAAAACATCTTGATTCTTGATTCAGCTCGGTATTGGTGTAAGAGAAATCGTAGGCTCCCAAACGACAACTCTAGCGATAAAATGATCCCGTTTATCATGCCCTTCATTTCAAATGAAGTAATTGCAGCTATAAAACGCTGTTTAAGAAGGGCCGGTCTAGAGAATTCTGTAACGATAGTTGAAATGCCACCGAGTAATCTAAGACGTCTGCAAGTTCGTCACCGCCTATACGACCGTCTATGTGCAACGCAAATTTGCATAATTTGCTCTAATGGTGGAGACGGTGAATGCATGAGCTCTGGTACAGTTTATCTGTCCTCCTGTAAGGCGTGTGGAGACGAATACATTGGCGAAACGGGCAGGACACTCTGCGTCCGCATAAAAGAACACCTAGTCGGCAAACGTAAACCAAATACCCCACTAGGCTCGCATAGGACCAAGGGACATAGCGCGGAGGACTTTGAGGTACGTGTCAGGATCCTCGCACGGGAATCGAAAACACAAGTGCGCAAAATTCTTGAGGCGTTCTGGATTAATTCCAGAAAACTGAAAATGAACAGCAGGAAAGAATTTCTCATTATCGCGCGTGACATTGTGCAGCATATAAGCCTGTTATTCTGATGGTAGGGGCACATTGCACTTCCATGTGAATTCTGTGCGGTAGGTCTCCACTCGACATACTCAGTGGAAGCCTCATAGAAAGCGGTGAGTGTGCAAAGCTGTGTTCTATGTGATTGAAGCCCTGGTTTAGTGTTTTCTCAGTTTGGTTACGGAGGTGTTTGGCCGAATAGATTGCTGTCAGCTTGACTTTTCCAGGCTTCAAGGAAGGCGAAGTCCACCGAAACGTCGACTTGTACGTAAATAAAGAAATAAAATAACACCTTGCGTTTGCTCAACAAGAATACGAAGAATTACGGAATGTGCTTTCCAGAAGTGGTCATATTCGAATCAGACCAA
Organism: Angiostrongylus cantonensis; assembly: GCA_009735665.1. Taxonomy (NCBI): domain Eukaryota; kingdom Metazoa; phylum Nematoda; class Chromadorea; order Rhabditida; family Metastrongylidae; genus Angiostrongylus; species Angiostrongylus cantonensis. Next base: position 355,219 of record MQTX01000145.1, on the reverse strand, counting down.
TACCATGGCCGACGGTAGCGAGGAAAAGAAAGGAATGGGAACTTTGCTGCTGCCCACTATACCAGTGAAGATGGCTCATCCAGGTGCCAAAGTATAACGCTCAATAACCTAAGAATTCTCATTTGTGGCTCGTGTCTATCCGCTACATAGGAACGTGTCACATACCTTAGCGACTAGCCTGCTTACAGACCTTACATAAGAAATATTCGTGGTTTAGAAGCTCAAAGAGGGAATAATACGCTTTTCCCACTCTGTGGAAATGTTACATTAAGAGCGACGTCGAGTAACTATAGGAAATACACGTGGATGCAAGGGCGCTAACAGACTTGGATACAAAACATCACCTAGTTAAATTCCCATCGACCACCGCCTCCAATTAGGTCAGATATTTGTTGCTGAGAATAAAATGCAATAGCCACGTTTTTGTCGTAGACGAAGACTACTTGGTTCACGTACGTACATAGAATTCTACTGTGATGAGGCAGAATCATTTGCTTCATTACCGAAACATGGTGATTTCGATGGTTTCTAATTCGATTAGAAAATTCGGGTACGAGAGTGAGACATGAGTGGTGCTCCATTTGCTAGTTTATCGGTAAACTAGCATGAAGTTCTTACTAAATATCGTTGCTGCTCTTACCAGCGCCATCGCTTTCTTCAAAGCCACATCAACTTCAATCGACAGTCAACACTAGTTCTTTCCTGCGTTGTGGGCTTTCGTAGACGCATCGAGTGGATTCAAGAGTAGTGATGAGCCGAACGAAAGGGGCGACCTAACAAGGTTATACCCTTCCTCAAATGGTTCTTCTCACAGGACTACATAATTGCACAACTCTGCAGCCGTTTCTCATCATACGGGTCTTTCCTCAGTGAAATACTGTCCAAAACCATGTTCTTCTAGTGACAATTCATACTGCAGAAGTAAGAACAATACTAGCTGGCATACATCAATGTGAAACTCGTACAGCACACTGCCCAGAAGTGCCTTGCAGAACACACGTGGTCACTAGTTCAATCGTGCACCTAGGCTCCACCACGTCTCCATCTCTTCGGGACCGGAAGATTTGCACAAACATGGTATGCACAAGTCACTGCACAGGTTAGATATGAACTTAATCACACATAACTACCCTTCACGAAGTCGAATAAATAGCGCACCCCTGATTGACTGACCATCGCTGAAAGCATTAGTTTCCGTAGCAAAAGAACATCCCTAATCTTATAAGAAGTAACTTCTACGACAGACTTCCTATTAACCTCGGCATTGATCAAGTAATTTTCCGTATTCTTGTTGAGCAAACGCAAGGTGTTATCATTATTCTTTATTCACAAATAAGCTGACGTTTCGGCGGACTTCGCCTTCCTCAGAGCCTGGAAAGGTCAAGTTGACAGCAATCTACTCGGCCAAACGCCTCCATAACCAAACACCAAACTTTGGTTATGGAGGCGTTTGGCCGAGTAGATTGCTGTCAACTTGACCTTCCCAGGCTCCTATAAGTGTTTCATGTACTAGAAAACCTCGCTAGTCCAGCACAAGTAGTTTCCAAGTCTAATTCATGCTTCTTATCTTACACCTGGGGCACGTGTAAACTCGGTGGCTGGAGGTGCTTTGCATGATCGATACTGAACACTCTAATCATCCTCCTGTTCACCCAATCTCCACCGATGAAACCAGGAAACTATGCCAGGAGAAATGCTCACACATCCTTAAAACCTCCCATGCTTGAAATTTTCATTGAATCTCTAAAACTGAAAAACGTGAGCAAATTAATCGCAAATTGCGATAGAGTGCCCATTGCCGCGAAACAACAAACAATCAGACCAGACAGGCGGACTTAATGTGAGATCAAACTCTTAAATATAAAAATCTACCAATTCATCACCGTTGGCAACAATGGGCAATCCAAGTGAATAAATATTACTCAGGATCACAGAAACAAGGCAACAGCGGTTACACAATTCCGCAAAGCATTGACAAACCACGAGGAATAAACAAAAAGTGAGCAAATATCGAGCTTACGCTCGTAGCCTTTACATTTATACATTTGAAATGAACAAGAAGTTAAAAATATTAACTGCAAATAAAAAAAATTTCACAGTGGTTCAAAATGTCATAGAAAAATATCCCGTTGTTTGGAAAGATAGCGTAAATAATTGCTTAATAGATCATGTACCACGTGGAGCACCGTAGATGAAATTTTCCTCTGCGTAATACTGCGCAGGATTTGGATACCTGAACGAAAAAATCAAAACGAACGCGCTGGTATCATTGGTCTCCTTGACAGAAGAAAGACCAACAGACCTGTATTGAATGAAATCGGGTAGAGTTGGCACATCCAAGTATGGAAGAGCAAGCACGTTACGGTCTCGCACACGGATAAGATAGGCCTATAAAACCTTACCCTACCACAAAACTCACAAACTGCGATTAATACTGTAGTGACGAGCTCCACCTTTGTGGGATGGTGTTGTGTTTGCTTTCTGTTCTCATCTTCAGCTTTCATATGGTTGATTTTTGCCTGCAACTCTTCCATGGATGGCAACATTGCTAACCAATCTATTTTGCCGCCATTTTGCTTCACAGTATCACCAGCCATCGAACTTTCAGGACGCGAAGAAGTTGTTACAGGCATGGGACAGGAATTATGGTCTACTTCCTGGAAATAAAACACTTGCAAATGTGTGAAGGAAACTGTCACTAGACTTACATTATCTGGTTCCTCCTTGACCGGAGCAACTCGTGGCAGCCGAATAATTAGGCGACAAGAACCAGACGACACTAAATATCTCGAGCTTTTTTTAAATGATTACCTTCCGTTCAATTGATTCGTTTCCACCAAAGTATTTGACAAACAAGCAGTTAGAACACACCTGGGGTAGGATCAACTGGCGATTCTTGAGGTTTTAATTTCCGTTCGTATTTCCGTTTCTTCCTTTCTGGTTGAGGATGTGGGGCACTTGCTGATGCTCCACCGTACAATTGCATCGCGTACTACAATTGACGAATTATACGAAAAGCCCACAGTATATTCTCGTTAAGACACCGATGAAAAAGAAAAGAAGGAGGCCCAGCCAACCTCTTCATCCTGCTGCTCGCGTTTTACCCTCTCTTCGTGCTCCCTTATAGAAGAGTCGATGCTCATGTGCTCCGGCAAATTTTGACTCAGTTCCGCAACCTAGAACAACGGAGCAATACGGTCCACATTCCCATTGTCTGGATGACTAGCGTGTTCACTTCTGCCACTAATCATAATTAGATCGTCTACGTTTATAAAACAAACTGTCAAAACTATCACAATACTTTGCTTGGGTTTACGCCTCAAGAACTGTACACCCCAAACTAGCTCTTAGTGCCTCATCACTCGACACAAATTTATTAAATGGTTCCCCAACAACAGATAGGTCTGCACCCAGCCTCAGATAAGCTTAATAGAGACATCAACACGCACCAAGGCTTATAACCTATTGAACCGGTTAGAGAATGACCCCTCAACAACTGTATAAAGACGTTTCATCCAGTAATTTCAGGGATAATAGTAATAATCTCATCACACACTCCACAAATTTGCACTTTGCTCAAAACAACGTCCCCATTCCACTACTTTCTCAAATTACCACTCATGTCACATCCAGTACGTGTGTAAATTCGTATCTTTCCATAACCATCTATCAAGCTAACTGGTAATGAACTCCAGTTTCACATCTGTTTGTCATTTACACTTCTTTAGAATCTAATCAATGACTGATTATATGATTATGAAACAATGGATACAACTGAGTAAAACAATTCTGTCCCAACGACTCGAAAATGTGCCAACTGAATGAGCCAAGAAAATAACACTTCCTTGTGTAAACAATGGTAAGTCGGTATGACATAGAACAGAACCAGTTCATTATACTTTGCTTCTAATGCATCCAAAGGTCTCCTATGAGTTAGCACCCATAAATCCATGGGTAGAAACCAGTCACTATCATTTTTCGAAGTTTAGCAATTATGTGAGCCTCATCGTTGTTCCGAACTCTCCAATTATATCATAGATAGTATAAAATGCTTTATTGCACCATATTAATAGAACAAGATGATCTAGACGAAAACACATAAACTTGATTAGAAAACCAACCAAGTCTTTCGTGCTCTGAACCGCTTTTCTTGCAGCAAGCACGGAAACAGTCGGTGTAACCGGAGACACCAATGATCCAATTGCGGTTTTAGTGCGCCTCATTCCCGAAGATGTGCTCACCGAATTTGCTGAAGCTTTAAAATAATTTTAAACACTAGCTGCACCATAAGACAGCTTACAATTCCCATCGTCCAATTTCCGTTTACCATTTCGAGGATCCTCGCCACGTTGGATAAGTTCAGTGCCCACAGAATGCGTCTTATGTATCACTCCATTGCTAGGCGATGTTAGTTGCTTAGGTGCATAACTACCATTCGCAGGAGATACCGTCGCACTGCTTGCTGCACTTCCTGCAACATAGCTCACAGTTCATAATTCTTATACGTCAGTAGAAGGATGTAAAAATAAGCACACCTGTAAGACCAGTGGAACTGACTCTCCGATTTACCGGTGTACACGGTGTAACCCTCCGAGAGAGCTTCGCAAGGCTCGGTGAGACCAAATTCGGAGTCCCGTTGGCAGATGATGTCGCACTTGACACCGAACGAACCTAAACCAACACAAACTTAGTATAAAACATTACTTTCAACATCAATAAAGATGTGAATACCAACCTCCACTAGCTTCTGCCATGCCTTTATCAGTGCACGACACCGCTTTGAGACAACGGGGAATGTTTCCGCAGTCTTCTTCCGCACCTCATTAACTGTTGCCCCTATGCGCGTAGACTAAAATATGCCGTAAATATCAAAACAAACCAAAATAAAAAAGTCAAAGCACAATGATGTTAAGCATCACAAGCAACATTTTACGAGCATGCTAACTCTTTGTTCAACCAAACGCTAGCCGCAGCTGACCTTCAAAAACTTGTTTACTATTTCTAACTCAATCAACTTATTATTAACTTAGTAAAACTTACTACTATCATAACTGTCTACGAAAGAAACCACTACTAAAAATTGTAAAAAGTACCAGCATAACAGAAATATGGGTCAATACCTAACCGCTGCTCTAACTTTCTAGCTCAGAAACTTTAACAACTGCATTCTTCTACACCAAAAGTGTTCAACTATTCGCATCTGATACACGACAAACACGCGACGCTTGAACAGAAGCGACGCGTCGATGGGACCCTAGACAGCGCTTAGGAGTGCGATCGATAAGAAGAGACCAGGCGGCTAGAGAACAACATAGACGCAGGACGCACGGCCAGGCAGCA
>MQTX01000145.1:262888-349828 GCA_009735665.1 Angiostrongylus cantonensis | reverse complement strand
GTGGCGACGGCCCGGAGCGGCCAGAGCGGGCGGCGGCCGAGCCCGACTGTGGTGATTACCTCGAGGATCTCCTTTGTGATCGAGAACTTCTCAAGCTCCGACAGTACGTCGCAAGCCACTTCACTCTTCCCCTGAAACAGGTTGACAGCCACTATATGCTGCTGTGTGCCTTGTGCAGACAGAAATAAATTTTAACCAATAGAATTCAACAAAAGAACTAACAAAATGTAGAACATTGGACACGTGCAAATGTTCCTATTAACAGACTAGTCGCGGTGGGTGGTCTTTCGGGTCTTCCTTGTCCAGCGGACCAGTGTAGATAGGTCACACTAGCCCCAATTTGACAACAAATCTGATCCTCGCTTACATTTTCGACGGCGGCGAGGAGATGCTGCTTCAGTTGCTCAACGGTCAGTGCGCAAGATGTCATGGGCACTGCCAGCGAGATCGGAGGATGAGTGGCCACAGCAGCACACGCCACCATCCAGCTCACGGCCTCACCAGGCGTCGTCTGGCTACGCGCGCGCGGCGGCCGCCTTATATACTGGGTACCGCCTCCCATTGTACGTTATTCGTTCGCCAAATTGCAGGTCCGATGTGATTGGCCAGACACGCCTTGCGCTCCGCCCTTTGGACCGCTCGCGTCCCTGGTGACACGCGCGCGGTTCACCGCCGATTTTCGATACCTGCTACCACCTGAAATACCGTGACGTCATTCGGGAGTCTATTTTTCGTCTCGTTGAATCACAATGGTGTAGATTTGGTGAGTTTATGGACATGTTGTTGGGCAGAGTAGGCGACTATAAACTAACGTGTAACCAAAAATCCCGACCAGTAGTCATTCATAGGGGGCAATCTGTTCGAGTAGGTCCAGCGCAATGCATGTGTTCCCATATGAGTGCAGATTTGAGACTTCTGTGCTGTTACGTACTGCTGGGTTACAGGGAGGCTTATGTGGAAAGGTGCGTCTAGCCGGAGATTCTGTAGGCCGCATTGCTCGGCATTACTGCAGTAAATAGCGTGCTCCAATACCAATTTATTTAGTATCGATTTCAGCGAAGAGATTAAAGAGATCAGTGGAATGAACGCGGGATTCAGCAGAAAAAAACCGATTCAGGAACAAAAGAACGCCCCAGTTGGTGACGGTTTCGATGATTCGGGTGGGCCATCGTGGTTTTTTTTCGTTCGCATATTTGTTTGAAGCAAGTAATGGTCAGTTAGGTATTACCAGTGATTTGAGTTCTACGCGTGTTGCTATTCCACACGTGCTTCCCATAGCATACCTAGAATTCCCAAGATCCACGGATTCAGTGGGAATGGTTGTTCGTACCTTATTTGTGGAATGGCTTCTCACACTTCAGCTTTTTTTATACTCACTGGTTGTTAGTATCACTTGCTATCACTTCTTACCGACATGTTTAGATGCGTCCGATTTGAACATACGTATCAAAGACCGTACGGGTGATGACGTAACGGCCATTGGAAAGAGAAGCCGTGTGGGAGGATTTTTAAAAGTTCGTTTGTTATGATGACTGATTTTAGTTCTGCAGGTAGAAATTTTCGACACGGGGTCAATACGTACAAGATCTTGGTTCAACCTGTCCTGTGGCAACCTAGATCAATCTTTTTTTTTGGGCTTTGAAAATTTGGGCCTGACTTATCTGTGATGAGTTCTGTGAGAGCCCCAATGCGCAAGAGCTAGAAACTGTCTATGGCGAAGTGTGGTAAAACCATAACACTGCTTACCTTGGAGTCCAAAGAGAATCCACTCGATTGGCATTCAAAGACGTTCGTGAACATCCAAACCAAAAACCAAAAGTTCTCTAGAAACGGGCGAAGCGATACGCAAATCCAAAGACCAACATGAATGATCACAGGTATCCGCACTCCATCTTTGATGTCGGGTCATCTAAAATTAGGAAAATAAGTTTGAATGAGTTTTAACCTCACTTTGTACCAATTCACTTTCAGGAAACACCTATAAGAGGACTTAAAGAAGGAGCTGCGGATGCCCTGAAGCGTCCTCTAACAGGTCTAGATTTTCCTTATAATATACAACTAGCTTTACTGCTCCAAGTACGATCGTTGGTGAAGAACAGTACGAAATGAAGCTTCTGTAATCACTTTTTATTTACTGCCTAATCTTTTTTCACGGTAGGATTTGATGTGATGTATAACTGCAATAAGTATAACAAAGTTCGATCCCCACCGCAGGCAGCTGTGGTCCTGTGTTTTGCAAATACCTCAGCATCATTGTGGTTGAATGTTCTGTGATGTATTTCTAATACCGGATTCCACTCAGTCTTGTCATGGATATCAATGTCATTATTTGCTGATTAGTTTACGGAATTTCTAGCCACCTTGTATATGACTTATCAGCAAACCAAGGCATTTGCTTAGAGGCTTCCAGAATATCAAAATTTGATAAAATTGAAGTGAAAAGGCTTAGGGTTTTTTATAAGTGGTTCTTGATCATGTCAACTTCTATTCCAATCTTTGAAGTTCACTATGAGATGAATTATGTTTATCTACTGATCGGAGTTTTTGTTATTTTTGGCCACCCATGAGTTCATTTCGTTTTCGTGATTCGCCAGTATATGTTAGTATTGCCAGGATTTTCTTAGGTACACGATAAACTTGCTCACAACCTCGTTTTCAGGAATTTTCCGACGTCCTGGTTCTTATTTAGGCCGTAAACGTGAGGGCTTAGAGGGAAATACATCAGCGCCAACTGAGCAAGGTGTTCTTTTTTCTTATGCTTTATTTATTGAATGTTCTTCTCATTGAAAAAGAACTTAGTGCATTATTTTACTTTTGTTTAGCAAACACGAGGTGTTATTTTATTTATTTACGTACAAGCTGACGTTTCGGCGGATTTCGCCTTCCTCAGAGCCTGGGAAGGTGAAAGGTGTAGCCTGGTGTCTACCGATCCATCGTTATTTAACGTTAGATCCATCATTAGCTGCGTGCACGGACCAACGGATGGAATAACATGGCTAATAACCCTAGTACTTACCCAGTTGTTAAAGTACGTTCCAGCCCATCTAACGAGCACCCAAATGTTCCTGGATCGTCTACGTAACGCGTAACCCAACAACGCGTACGTGATGGAGTTCTTCGACGTCATCGCCCTCTATACAAACGTGTCGAATGACTCCGCTATGCAAGCCATTCGCGAGCTCCTTATGCAACATGAAGGAGCAATGAACATACATGGCTTCTCGATTAAGCAGCTGATGACAATCTTAAAGGAGTGCCTAAACTGCTCAATTTTCAGATGGTCCGGGAGGTATTACGCACAAATGAGAGGGTTGGCTATGGGACGACGACTGGCACCAAGCCTTGCCATTGCGTGCATGTCTAAGGTGGAAGCGCCAGTGATCGATCTCGGGCCGTTACTCCACTGTAGGTATATAGATGGCTGCTTGATCATTTGTTCAACACAAGAGGAAATTGACAAATGTTCCGAGTTGCTGAACGGACAGTCAGGGTGTATTAAATTCACCCGAGAGAAACCACGAGAAAATTGGCTTCCATTTCTGAACGTGCAAATTAGCCTATCAGAAAACGGCTACGTTACGAAATGGTACCGAAAGCCAAGTAGTAAAAGCATCTTAGTTTATTACCTCTCCTCTCACTCCTCTCACACGAAAAGGGCGTTTGTGAGAAACGTGTTTTGAACAGCTACCAACGTATGCACAGGAAGGGAGCAGAGAGAGGAGTCGCGGAACTTGGCGCGGCAAATAGTAATTTTTAATGGCTACGAAATTGTAGCTCGAGATGGGTGTAGAGGAAATCACAGGCCCTCCAACCCCTCCAACTCTAGCAGCAATAAGGTCCCGTTTATCCTACCCTTTATTTCAAATGAAGTAAGTGCAGCTAGAAAACGCTGTTTAAGAAGGGTTGGTCTAGAGAATTCGGTAACGATAGTTGAAATGCCACTGAGTAATCTAAAACGCCTGCTAATTCGTAACCGCTTATACGATCGTCTATGTGCGACACAAAATTGCATAATTTGCCCCAATGGTAGAGACGGTGACTGCATGAGTTCGGGTACAGTCTATCTGATGTCTTGTAAAGTGTGCGGAGACGAATACGTTGGCGAAACGGGTAGACCACTCTGCATCCGTATAAAAGAACACCTAGTCGGCAAACGTAAACCAAATACCCCACTACGCACGCATAGGACGCAGAGACATAAAGGAGAAGATTTTGAAGTAGAGGTTACGATCCTCGCGCAAGAATCGAGAACACAAGCGCGTAAAATTCTCGAGGCATTCTGGATTAATTCCAAGAATCCGAAAATGAACCGCAGGGAGGAATGCCTCATTATCACGCGTGATATTGGGCAGAATATAAGACTGCTATTCTGATGGGACGGGCACATTACGTTTACGTGTGAACACTGCGTGGTTGGTCGGTTGGTCTCCACGCGACATATCCAGTGGATGCCTCCTAGAAAGCGGTGAGTGTGCAAAGACTCTGTGTTCATTGTGATTAAAATTTTGGTGTAGCGTTTTCTCTGTTTGGTTATGGAGGTGTTTAACTATGTAGATTGCAGTCAACGTGACCTTTCCAGGCTCTGAGGAAGGCGAAACCCGCCGAAACGTCAGCTTATACGTAAATAAAATAACACCTCGTGTTTGCTAAACGGAAGTAAAAAGAATTATTCCATCAATGCCGAAGTTAATAGGAAGTCGGACGTGGGAGTTAGTGCATTGGTTTTGTTAGTCGCTTCGTTCTACTAGTCGCTTGTCATTCAAAAAAGTCTGTTCCGGCAGATGTCCAGTCGCAGCTTCTGCTCATCTATTATCCTGAGATTCTAATGAAAAAATGTCGACCTTATTGTAAAGTTTCTTTTTGATATCCATCAAATTGACAAGATGTTTTGATTATCCATCAATGTCAGACTAAGATTACGGCCATGTGCGTTTATTTCAATGCGCACTTGTTCGGATACAATTTGAACTTTCAAGTTTGAAGTATTATATATCATCTCGTGGTAAATTTTGTTCATAGAAATGAAAACTTCTAGTGTAAACATATTGATGCCGTGAAAGTACACGCTTTTTACTAGCCCCTGATGGGATTCTGATTCATGGACCTTACAAATCATTTCGTCCCTGTTTTACCATAAAGGTTGGTACTGCAAACAATAAAGACGTTGAAAAAGCAGGACTTCATTCAGCAGAACAGTACAGTTTACAATCGAGTCGTCAATTTCAAAGGTCGCCGCGCTAGCGTTCAAGTTTCTAAAAATTTAGGTCTTGTATCTGATCTTTTCATGTCTCAAACCTTAACTAAATTTGCGGGTATAGTAACGCAATAAGAAGGTTGTATATATCTTAAGTCGAAAAAGTAACGTCTGTTCTGTATTTCCACGAACTCTTGAACGCTCTAAGGGCTTCAGTTGCCGATAGCCTAATGGTAATTGCTGGTAAACCCGATGGAAATGAAGGCCGATTTGAGAAGTTGGGTTCATTGCAAGGTCTCTGTGAAATTTTTTGGCCCTTTTGTTGGCGAGTGGTACCTTAAGCTCATTTAGAAAATAAAATGGGAAAGAGAAAGGTGATATGCTGATACGTGTATTCTCATTGATGTTTATCCATTTAAAATTACGCTATTTCGCCGGCTATGTATGGCGCTACAATTCCTGTTATGTTTTTTGAGCGAATGCGAACGGGAACAAAGTACATTTGGAAGGGATGGTGAAAGGCATTTCATTTGTATAGATGCATATTCAAATAAAAGGTAAACAAATTAATGATGAAGGTCGAAGTGAGCGAAGTTAGAGTGATCACTACGAGTTGTGAGCATATTTTTGGAGAATCGTAGTGGTGGTTATCAAGTGTATTTAGCTGTGTGAGGTCACGAAATGGCTTCATCAATGTGTTGGGATCCACACATGTGGAATAAAAGATGGAGGCAGGTTCTCAGGATGCAGGTTCTATGAAGGGCTAAATTATGGGTGATGACTGGTTTTCTACCTTAGATGTGTGGCACAGTTGTCGAAGGCGGTCTCTAATGCGCATAGAACCGATCCACGCGCCCAAGGCACACACCTGTCCGTGCGGATAGCAGCAGTGGTTGGATGCATCGGTAATTCATCGCGAGTCACTGTAACGGCTAGATATGCATTCATTCACCTTCAACGATTCTGGATGAAGCCTTTTGCATGGCACATCCCTCAGGGGTTGGTCAACGCCTAGAGCTTTCCTTTTATCCTTTTTTTTAACCATATTGTTATCTACGCTAAATTAAGCGTAAGCAATCATTACTCGATGTCGTCTTCCAGCTTTATCAACGTTTATGTTTTTCACATTAAGTTAGTCATTCTTGATACTAAATTTGTTTTAGTTGCTGTTGTTGTGGATGAACGCAGTTTGTCACCTGATGATGCTGTGGGTTCATCGAGAGTTCTTCCTGCCACATCACCATTGGATTTTGATGCTGTAGCCAGAGCACCGCATTTGACAGTTTCACAACTGCATGGGATGTTGCAAATTGACGCATTCGCTTCCAAATACCCTCATCTTGCGAAGCTGGATGATTTAGGTTGGTAGTCTAACCATTTTTTTCCCTTCAATTGAAGTTTTCTGTTTAACCTAGTGATCGTTAATGTATTGATTTGTACTTCATTACAACTAATTTACATAAACACGGATCTATTGTTAATTCGCCTTGTTACAAACATTCACAAACGCTATCGAAATTGTTCCAGGTTATTTACAGCAGTACCAATCTTCAACTTTTTTCATTTTTGATTGTCTAATTTAGTAACGTAATTGTTCTGAAACCCTAGTTTTAACACCTAACAGAACGCTGTTTGCGGTCAATTTCCATTTCTCTATTCCTTCAATTTCTACTCTTCTATTTCTCTTAGATATCTACTATTGGGTAGATAGATATTTCCGTAGATAACTATGGCGATAGCGAAACAACTATTTTCCTTGACGTTCTTGCGAACCATAATAATCTCTCAGAATACTTTCTGTTTTCTTACCTTATTGACGCATATGTTAAGTCTTGTGACATAGAGTCGCATTGAAGTGCACATGATTATGTTTCTGTAGTCGAAGTGTTTCTGGATTTTCTAAAGTGAATATCAAAGTCCAAAGAGCGGCAGTAGCATTGCTAGAGAGTAGTGCTACATGCAAATACGACGGAAGGTTTTCGCTCGCACCTACGTGTTGTGTTTCGCATCTAATTAATCAGTCGGAGTCGTATGCCTTGAAATTTGTTCATGCACGTCTATTTCTAATCTACGATTGAAGTCGTTTTCTTTAGAGTATATGGTCTTGTGTACTTTACTGGTAGTTGCTGTTTTAATAGAATTCGACTGCTTTTACTTGTCTGTTTATTTCATTTATTTATGCATTTTTATTGGGAGAAGGAAAGGTGGGTTAGGATGGGCCAGCGCAGTGATTAGTGATTCCATCGAGTAGAAACCAAAGGCACAAGTTCAACGTCTCCCCAGCGCTGTTATGAACGCCTTTGACCAAGACTGCACGGAGAATCGACTCGTTCAGCATTCTACGACATTCTTGAAGAAGAAATGTTCGAAAACCATTGTGAATGATGAATGCGAGGAAAACGAATCGAAGGAAAGAGGTACTGGGACCCCGAACAATAGATGTGATAACGAGTGGTGTAAGAAAAAATTCATTTTTTGAGTTTTCGTGGCGTACATCGTCCATAAAGGACTTATAACTTTTCGAGTGTTGTTTCGGCTGATACGTGACGATTTCATCCTTGCGGATGTTATAAAATGCTGGTCGAGTTGACTGTTCTTGCATTCTTGGAGATAACTGAGCTCATGCTTTCTTTAGTAGATTGGAGAAGAGGATTGGGTAGTGGTTCTAATCAGTGCATTGCTTGCTGAGGGACTGCACCAATAACCACTTCGCTGATCTTACCCTTTTTGACAATTTTGTCTCATCAGTACTATTTAAGGCAAAGTTAGCTGTTTCAGACATCTCTCTGCTATCCCGTTATCTCTATACTGAGGAGGAAGTCAAGGATGAGGATGTTCCATGGACATGGGATTACATATTCGCCTCCGTTTCTGCCGAATTACGAGAGGAATGGGCACAAGAGGAAGCCGATGATTAAGTATTGCTATTTCCGTTGTATTTTGAGGATAAAATTCTTTGGACAATTGCGTTTGTGTGGTTGAAGTTTATTTCGAGTGTTCCACATGCATAATTATATTTATATTGTTATTTTATCTACAGGGCAGAGATACAGCTGTCCTTGGCAGTTGTCTAGTGAAGTATCTTTAAAAACGATGTTAATATTGGTTAAGGCAGGTTTCGACTATAAGCACCAATGAGAGTGCGTCCTAGTGCTGTGTATCGGAACATTGGTTGCATGTTGGGAATCTGTCTGCTGTTCTGCCTTTTTTATCACATCATTGATTATGACGATCGTTTCCACGTTGATCAGCATCACAGACAGAAGCACCTCTACTTAACGGTATCGAAAGATCGGTGGGTTTTTGCCATCCACTTTCGGTTGATGTTCAGTGAGTATGGAAGGCGTGGAAAGAGTAAACTATGGGTCAAGACGTGTGAAATCTAGTGTAGTGAACATTATTTCCTATTTGTGAACAGTGGTTGGGAGACGTTCCTGGGTATTGGGCTGCAATCTACAGCGGGTGGATTTATCCCTCCACCAGGGCCTCCCAAACAGGAGTCCGACGTTTCCATCCAGAAGTCCAATAAAGAGTTTAGCAATGCCGGGATCCACCACGCTCGTATCAAATTAGTAGCATATGAAAAATCTCCCTCCGATCCTCTGATTCTGCGACTGTTTGTGATGATGACGACCTGAGATAGACTTTAGCCACTTTAGCCTGGATGACGTCGGGACTCCGGAGAATCACAGTGGCTAAACCAGCAAACCTCTGAAGAAATTGGGATTGTGCTGGGACCCGTACAACCACTGATGACAGATCACCTATGTTTCCAATTAAGAAGAATTACAGTTGGTTAACCCTTAAGCGGTGACTTAACCACTATGGGAGTCATACGATGTAGTGGCAACTTTCAGCTTTAGATCAACATCTCTGTTTTGGCTTCTAAACTCTTGCACTCTGCGAATTTTTGCTTGCAGAGTAAAAGCTGTCTTGTTTTATCACTATGGGGTTCTAGTTTTCGGAAGTTCATTACTCCGTTGCCTTGAGTGATTCTGAGTAGTTTAAATGCAAATTTCAGAATTGCTCATCGATTTGGAAAGTTGGCGCCAAAGCGGATTCTCATGTGGACAAGAGTGTTTGGCGAAGAGAAACTTGACGACTTTAGAGATTGTAAAGGATTGTCTGTAGGTTTTCTAGTCTATTTTTAAATCATGGAAGAGGCTTTAGTTCATAGAGCTCGATCGCTTGGAGACGAGTGTACCTTCATCCATCCTTACTCGAAGAGTCTTTTTTTTAAGTTTCCCTGCTAAAGCTTTACATTCATGAATAGTATGTGAACTATAAGCCATTACAAGTATTGCGTTCATAGTTTCCAGGTTACAGGATCGTTGTATTATGACTTCGAACAAGTCCTTGGTTTCACTGGTTGATGCTGTTGTCTTCCACGCTCAAGATATTCCAGACACACCCTTTCCTTTACCAAATGACCGTCGTTTTCACCAAAGATATGTCTTTATGACTATGGAGACGCCATCGAACAGCGGCAGACATGCAGTACCATGTATGTTTTAGTCCACTTCCACCTTTAAGTTCATCATCAGTTATTATATACAATATAACAACCAGTATATAGCAATAAAGGGCAGGTTTAGCGCAGTGGGCGGAGGCGCCCTGCAATGCACTTGGGATTGACCTCCGCGCCACCGGTTAACCAAGCGTTCCTTTCCTCCAGGGTCAGCACATTGGTACCAGACTTGTCTGGGAGGATAACAGCGCTGGATCGATATATCGGTAGGCCACCGCACGCATTGTAAAGGTCAGATATGCATTCAGTTGCCTCTAACGATGCTTTGTGAAGTCAAATGTATGGTGCATTCCTCAGGTATTGATCAACGCCGAGAGTTTTATCCCCTATACAGCAGCCATTGTTGCCCACACAAAGTCTTATTCCGAAGGCAAGCTGTCTTTTTCAAAGTTCTACAATTTCAGTAAACTTTTTCAACTGGACCGCTACGTATTTGCTTTCATCGGATGTAGTTTTTAAATATGGACCATACTACCTTCCGTCAAAGAACGCTGAGGAAAAAGGATTCAAACTTATAGTCGGTGCTTTTCTTATTTAGTTTTCTCTTTTTTTTTTACGAATTTTTTTTTGGTTTTAACATGATTTATGAAAATGGCCTTTCGTGTTTAAATTGTTGATGTTAAAGGAAAGTCAGTTTTTGAAATATAAGTCTTTCTTGTCAAACAGATATCGCTTTCCAGGACCTTTATGCTGATGAATCTGTCCCTAAGAAGAAGTCCGGTATATTCGGACTAGTTTCAAATTGTAACACAATATCGAAAAGGGAAATTGCTTTGAAGGAGCTGTCGAGGCAGGTCTCTCAATTAGGAAGTTGCCCAATTTTTCTGAAAGCGTTTAGATATGGCATAACCCTTCATGTTTCTCTATCGTGCTATATTCAGGTATATGAATGTGACAATAGGCGGAAAATGTGCTCTCAACAATTCAACTGTTGATATTTGTCCTCATGGCAGTGGTTGTCTTAATTTGTATGGTCAATATCCATTCTACTTTGCTGTGGAAAACTCTGTTCGTTAACACCACTTAATGTTCTCAATGTTTGGTTTTCAATATCTACTTCTTACTAAACAGTATGGGCGCGCATGACGCAGTGGTCGGAGGCGCCTTGCATTATACATGGGATCGATCTCCGCGCTTCAGGCTCACCAAAGTTCTCCATCCCTTCGGGGTCAGCAAATTGGTACCATAGTTATCTGGGAGGATAGCAACATTGGCTCGATACATCGGCAGGCCACTGCGAGTCATTGTAAAGGCGAGATATGCATTCATTCACCTCCAACGATGCTTAATGAAGTCGAATGCATAGCGCGTCCCTCAGGGATTGGTCAACGCCGAGGGCTTTATCCTTTATCTTTTTAAACACTAAGACTGCATTTCTGACTACTAGTTGACGACGTGTCTTACTGTTAAGTAGGTGACCCAGAAGAATTATCTAGACTATTTCTTGGCATTCTTATTTTATCCGTTTTTCAGGTCTGTAAAGACTATATCACTGAAAAGTACTGGAGTAGAACTTCGGTACCAAGTATTCCAATTGTCATGAGGAGAAAGATTTATGAAACAAGGTTATCCTCATTACACTTCTTGTTCAACTAATTTTCACCATCTTTAACTACCCTGTTTTAGTACCATGCCTCCACATTCTTTTATTGCAATGGACGATTACATTTCTCCAAGAGAAATGGCTAAACATTTGATAAGTCTGGAGTCGGATAAGTTAGTTTTTTTTTTGGAGGTATACTCTCAGTTTCTCTTGCATGAAGCTTATTGTTGCATATCATATTTTAAACTAGGAATGCGTATGCAGAGTATTTCGTGTGGAGGAAGGGTGGATGGACGGTTGCACCTTGGAATGCTCCTGGATATAGAAATGGTTTTTGTCGGCTTTGTGAGCGACTTTGGGAAGAAAACCAAGAAAATAAAGTGGTAAGGTTTATATCTGTGACAAGTTCTCACCAGCATTAGTCAAGTATTGGCTTATCCACTGAACTAATTGACTGTGATGTGGCCACCCCACCTTTTTAAGATATGGCATTCGGCATTCGGTTTATTTTCGCTAAACGTTCATCTAATAAAAGAACAAAAACCAATTCAGAGGTTGACATTTTTTATCATTTTCTTGTTCATTCACACCTCCGCTCCCAAACATTTGCGACCTCATCGTGATTGGGAGGTGTTTTTGGGTGTCAGACTGCGATGCGGAGCGGGGGATTGATCCTCCCAGCCAGATATCGCAAGCAGGGAAGGAATCCTGTGTTTCCATCAGGAAACCCAGCTAAGAGTAAACCAATACTAGGACCCGCCACCGTCCTTTTATCAAACTGTTCGCATGACGGCAAATCTTCCTGTGTTCTACAAGGACGGCGAGTGCCAGCTCTGGTGGTGACGACTTGGGGCAAAAAATTGGCTAGGATGACCTTGGGATTGCAGAGAACCACAATGGCTAAACCAGCAAAACTCCTAAGAAGTGGAAATTATCCTTTGCCCCGAATACCCAGTGAAGATGGGCTATGCAAGTATCCAAGTAGGTAAGTCCAATCATAGCAGAGTTTCGTTGAACAATTTTTTTGTTTTAATAACGATACGTGCCTTTATTACCTTATGGATATGGGTATAATTTACAATTGTAGTAGTTGACCTGTGTTTCTGAACAAGCTATAAGAGATTTTCTCTAGATTGCCGACGTATGGGCATGGTTTGATGCAGAGTCTCAGTGTGAAGGTGACGACTTTGTCAGAAATTGGATCAAAAACTAACGTTTTCGTCTATAGTTAATCGGTGTTGAACTACGTTAGCACCTTGTGTGGAGCAGTATGACTTCTATTTTATTGTACAGTCCTATAGAATCCGCATACGTGATTAGGAATTTTTTGCTAGACTACCTAAGAAATGGAGTTGTTTCATTAGTGATTGCATATTTCTTGAGTTACAACTCTTATTTGATCTTCCTCATGCTACCGTTTCCTTTCGTTAACTGTCACACATTTGCATGTGAAATTCAGTTATGTATCGATTTCTTTTTCTATCATACATTTGAACTTAATATACGAACGGGGTCTGGTAATTCACAGTTTCGATAAACTGGTTATTACAGTCGTAAGTAACCGGATGATTGTTGATGATCTCTAATTTCCAATCAGGAATCTCCACTCTTTTTTTGGAGACTTTGTTACTTTGTAAAATTTCGTTTTAATACATTGATATTCTACTCAACGTAATTTGCACATGTTTAAAAGCATTTTTCGGGTTCGTTCTAAAGATTTGTATTGAAGTGTATTTAAATAAACTCAAAAAGATCATGAATATGACTGCCCATAGTTTTTTCTTCAGTGTATTTCCCGCATTTTCCCACACAATAGCAAAAATGTAGCATTTTAGTGCCTCGATATCCTGGGTTTTCTTCGAAATGCTTAGCTGATTGACAACGTATGTAGTGAATTTTTCCTATAGATCTTGTTTATTAGGATTTCACATTTAAAGAATTGTATCTATATGGATGTTCTATGCATTGTTACAGTACCTAATATATGCTCGGGAATACTGTGGATTTAGCTCAGTATGAAAAGGGTATGGGCGCGTGTGGAGCAGTGGTTGTAGGCGCCACTACGACGCGCACGTGAAATGCGTCCATGGCCCACCAAGCCTTCTATCTCTCCGGGGTCGGCAAATTGGTACCAGACTTCTGTGGGAGGATAGCAGCACTGGCTCGATACATCGGCAGGCCACTGCGAGTCATTGTGAAGGTTAGATATGCTTTCAATCACCTCCAATGATACTTAATGAAGTCGAATGTATGGCGCATCCCTCTTGGATTGATCAGCGCCGAGGACTTTATCCTTTATCCTTTATGAAAAGGGTAGGATACCTATATCGCGTTGTTTAGAGGTGACCCAACAGTAGACACTGAATCGAGCGCTGGTTTGATCCAGCGTCTAGGCAACTCTTCTATCCCTAAGTGGGTAGCGAATTGCAATCGTAGTAGTTTAGGAGTAGAAATGCTAGCCTGATTGGTCGGTAAAGAGCCGCCAGCTCCATTATTTAATGAAAATGCAAATTCCTCAACGATTTGTCAGCGTCCAAGTCTCTATACTTCATCGCTTTGTCTAAGGTATTATTGATATGTTTGAAGTACACTAAAAGCAAGGCACAAAATCGTGTTTACATAGAATGGAAACTGCTTGCAGTGAAGATCTAGAAATACCTTAGAACGGATTTTTGAGGATTTCTAATTGAGCAAAGCTCCATTTCGAAATTTCAAACAAAATCCTTGCGGCTGTAAACATTAACATTCCATCTGAGGACATTATCGGGTTCTTATGGACGAGATCACCTGTATCACCTGCAGTCCCGTTGATCGTCGAGTGACTCGAGCGGGCGTAAGTAAATCTTCCAATTTTCCCTGTCGCGTGCAAGAGTAGCCCAGTGAGTGCTGCTCGCTTTAGGGACTCGTCGAGCATCATATCTAGGCTCTTCGTGAAGAACTCTGACCATCGGGTCGGTGGTCTTCCTGCAGTACGTTTGAAATCCCAAGTAATCCAGTCACTGACGGTTCTTATCCATGTTGTCATTCATACGCATTACGTGTCCGGCCCATCTTATCTTCGACTGATTGGCGTATAGAACGGCATTTTTGCTTTTTAATCGTTGACGCAGGTCGGTGCTTCGGATCTCATCCCTTACTTGTATGAAACGGGACACTCTTATCATCGTCCTTTCGACTGCGCGTTCGATAACGCTGAGTGATCTTTCATCCTGCTTACGTAGCGACCAGGTTTCTGACGCATACGTTAGGGCAGGAAGAGCCGTTGAGTCGAAAATGTGGGCACGGAGTCGGGTGTTCTTTGTTCTCTTCACTACATTCTCGATGCTCTTGAAAGCTCTCCGAGTTCTGTCAATCCTGTTTAGGATGACTGGAGTGAAAAGTTTGTAGACGACAGACAACAAACAGATTGGGCGATGGTTGCCTATATCGTGTAGGTCGCCTTTCTTGAACAACAACACGGTCTTGCTGGTCTTCCACTGAGTAGGGACCATGCATTCAGACAGGTAACGTGTGAAAAGCCTAGCCAGTGTGCTTACGAGGACTGGCGGAAGGTTCTTCAGATGTTCTGATCTTATCCTGTCCGGACCTGGTGCTGTTCGATTTTTCACCGACGAAATGGCATGTCGGATTTCGGAAGGGAGAACGGTGTTGCAACATGTCCATCCTCTTTTATTTCATATGGCGGGAGGTGGACGTGGCTATCGAAGAGATCTGAGTATTCGTGGATAATTTTCTCCATTGCCTTTCTGAACGCTATTCTTGTTCCGTCTGGGCGTCGGAGTGTAATCAACTTGGTCTTGTAATTGGCGAAGCTTCGGCGGGCTTTGCGAATACTTTTCCCAGCCTCTGCAGCTTCGACCATTACTGCTGCTCTTCTCTCTTTAAGATCTTCTTTTATCGCCTGTCTGCATTGTTTCGCAAGTTCGGAATTGAGTTGGCGGTTGTCTGCAGCACGTGGGATTCCACGCTGATGTATTAGCTCGAGAGTTTCTGGAGACAGACGTCTCTTGATAACTTTAGAACTCTCAGCTTTCATAGCGTTAGCGTGAAGATGTTGAATGAGCCGATCGTATTCCTCGTCGATGTTGTCGAGAACGACAGCAGCCGACTAATGAGTTGAATAAGTCCCAGTTTGTGGTGGTTCGTCCCAGAACTTCGGTTGGGACTTCGGTTTTTGAATTTAGCGGCTTTTTCTCCTTTCAACGAAAAATAGAATCGTGCACTAAGGAGACGGTGGCATGATCCCGCATAGAATTTTGAGACAACAGCGACATCGGTTAGGCAAAACTTTCTATTTACTATGATGTGGTCTATTTCATTATGGTACTCTCCAATGGGAGATTCCCAAGTCCAGCATTGAGGGTGAGGCTTCTGGAATTGCGAATTACCATGGATGGTTTTGGTCGCCATGATAAACTCGGAGAGCCGCTCACCCTGTTCATTCCATTCTAATCCGTGGATCTCAATGTGACGTTCCTCAGACGTTCTTCTTGGTCCAATCTTGGACGAGATACCGCTACTCAATTGCCTTGATACAAAAAATTACGTAGAGTACACATGACGGGCTCCAGAAAATCAGAATTTCGTGTTGTTGGGGCATTTTATTCTGCAGAGAAAGATTTGTACATTCTAACGCTTTTTATTGCAACTAATTAAATCCATTTTTCAAATTTTGGTATAACTCTTCTTTAATGTTCGATGTTCTGAAGGCTGTAAAAGTGCGTGACAGCGAATGTGATAAATCCATTTAAAAAGTCCTAAGTCTTGCTGTGTCACAAAAAGCATCTATGGAGATGCCGTCCACCTGTACAACTACAATCGAGATTATAGCCAAAAAGCTGCCACCTTCTTTAATGATTTTGCCCGTTTCCACATGAGTCTCGCTTTGTATTGCTCACCTCTTAACTGGAGTTTTAGGAGACAACGTCGAAGTTTTTCCCAACTTTGGAGAATATGTTGAGTATGAGATATACTCCTCAGTAACAATCCCCACGAAGATAAGACGGTAAAGCATTGGCGAAGATGAGACGGTAAAGCAAAAATCGAATAATGAGGATTACGATATCGAAATAGGTGTAAGAGATCTCTAGTTGATCTCTTTCATGGGAACATTTTTTTTTCAAGAAGGAAAATCATTAGTGTTGAAACTGGGGTAACATAGCTAGGGTCTCCCAACGGTAACATAAATGCAATAATGCACCACCTTTTCTAACAAAAGGTGGAGAGTACTCGACGTCGATATCGTTCAATTGTCCTGTAGCGTATCAAATCAACAAGTTCGCGTAAAATCCTTTCTAGGATATAGGTAACTGTTTGCATTGACTTTAAGTGCATAGTCTTTCCAGCTGTTCATTTTACTACGCGACAAGAAGCCAACTTTTCGCATTCAGCCATTAGCTTGTCCAACATAGATTTCGTGCGTGCTGAAGGTAGTTGCCTCCCAACGATTTACCGCCTCATTGTGGCTGAGAGGTATTCCTGGCTGTCGTCGGACTGCGATGTACAGCGATGGGATTTCGTGTCCCCGGCAGTCGCCGTTTCCATCAGGAAGCCTAGCTAGAAGTAAACCAATACCAATACCAGAATCCACCACCGTCCTGGTATCAAAGTCGCATGGTGGTAAATCTCCCTCTGATCCACTAGGGCTCGACCACCATTCTACGACATTCAAGTTGAAATGGAAATCCTCAAGCAGCAACCGAAGCCACACGTAAAAACTTCGAAAACCTTCGAGGGTGATGGGTGTGAGGAAGCGAACTGGATGTGAGAAGTACTGGGATCCCCACAGCAGACGCGAAGAGAGATCAAATAAAAAAATTTATGCAGTTAACACCTCACATATTATTTGGAATGATTACAAGTAGCATCCTCTTCAACATACACTTTTTTATGCCCCATACTTCTTCAGTTGCAGAAGCTATTTGTTTTCAATGCGATTGGAATCGTGCTTCGGTATTTTCTCTGTTTTGGTTATGAAGGTGTTTCGTTAGGAAAATCGCAATCATCTTGACCTTCCAGGCTCTGAAGAAGACGAAATCTGCCGAAACGTCAGATACTATAAATAAATAATATACTGTAACAACTTCATGTGTGCTATTCAAGAAAAAGGCGAGCTATTCAGCAGTGCCACATTTAATAGAAAGTCGGTTGTGGGAATTAATCCATACGTATTCATTGATAAGCTGGAAAGAGGCTCATAAAAAGGTCTCTGCTGGGTTTTCGACGTCTTCGTCCTCATCAAAGCCGAAAATGCGAGTCGATAATTCACTGTCGCCCTCATTCTCGATGTGGCATCTTCATCGTCGCTTTGAGTCGAATCTTCTTCAGCGGAGCACCGCTGGAACAGGCAACATCACCCAGCCTTTTAATACAAGACGGTTAATCAGTGCAAAAGAAAGACGATTTTTAGAATATTGATTCCCCATATGCTAGGTAATGTAGTATCGATGGGTGCAGGTCGGACTGTCCGTTGAAAAAAAAATTACTAACGATGAACAGTCGGTATCATCAACAATCGTCCTGTATAAAAGAGCATCTCCTAACGAAATGGTTGCCTCATTCGAGTGCTGCTCCATTGAAGAAGATTCGACTCGATACAACGACGAAGACACCACATCGAGAGTACGAACGATTAAGGATAGTCGCGACTCGGACCATCGGCTGTGACGAAAATGAATACGTGGAAAAGTTAGCCGAAGAAAGACGGTTTGCGAATGATGTTCACTGCCACACTGGAGTGGTATAATAAAGGATAAAGCTCTCGGCGTTGATCAATCCCTGAGGGTTGTGCCATGCATTCGAAACCATTAAGAATCGTTGGAGGTGACTGAATGCATATCTGGCTTTTACAATGACTCGCGGTGGCCTGTCGATGTATCGACCCAGTGCTGCTATCCTCCCAGACAAGTCTGACACTAATATGCCGACCCCGGACGGATGGAAAGCTTCGTGAGCCGCAGGCACGAGGATCGATCCCACGTGCGTGTCGCTGGGCGCCTCCGACCACTGCGCCTCACGCGACTCTTTGTGTAGAATTTTAGAACTTAGAATTTCTAATGTCAAAACAGCAATTTCGACCAATCTACTTGTACAATTTCAAAGTCGAACGTAATGCAACACAAGCGGCTCCAAGTATGAGTTAGATATGGGGCATGGAAATATTAACGAACACACGGTAAAACACTAGTTTGGAAACTTTCGTCGTCATCAGTTCGACACTGGGATGAGTGAAGTCGCAGACGTCCTGCTGCTATTGACGATGATGACCTGAAGGGATTGGTGGAGGCAAATGCATGCACAATTTTTCGATTTGCAGAAGAATTCAAGTATCTCAGCTGTTTCGAAGATAACTGTTCCATGTAAAAATCACTGGGAAGTTGAAGCTCAAGAAATGGATGCCGTATGAATTCAGTGACAATCAAAGAAATCGCCATTTTGAAATGTCGTCAGCATTTCTGGGCACCCACCACAATCCCTTTCTCTACCGTATTCCAACGGGCGAAGAGAAGTAGACCCTTTATGATAACCGGCGACGGTCGGCTAAGTGATTGTACCACGATGAAAGCCCGTAGAAATTGCACAAAAACAATATCATGCTAATTGTTTGGCGGTTCACTGCTAGTTTAATCCATCGATGCTTTGAATCCGGGTGGGACGATTACGACTACGTCTCATTAAAATGGATGGCAACTTTCAACTGATGTGTCCAGCATTGGTCACCAGATAAGGACCAATTCTTTCCCGCAAGAACGCGTGGCCACACGTCGCACAATCGACACTGCAAAATTGACCAGGCTGAGCTACGATGCTCTTCTTCACCCACCATACTTCCTAGACCTCTCTTTCACTAAATGCCCTTTCTTTAAGCAAGTCGATAACAACCTGTGCGGGAAACGCTTCTGAAACTAAGCAGTGGCGGAAACTGTTCTGAACGACTTCATGGCATCCAGAAATCCAGCAGTTTGTCCAACTGGTATGGTTAAACAAGTTTCTCATTGGTAAAAACGTGTGGGTTTTAATCGATTTAGTCTCGATTAGGAATGTTTTTTCTGAGCTGCCATACGTCCCTTCAGAAATAGAGCTTGAAGTCCACTAGTAATTTCTCCAATATTTCATTTCAGGATGAATAAAGTCCGTTTATTACCTGACAAGCAAGTAACAATCGTCGTATTAACAATGACAATGAGTTCATTAACTGACATGGCTGTTTCAAAATGAAAGGGCAACAATGATTGAATAAAAACAAATAAGCAATTCATACATAAAAACGATAACTTGTTACGGTCTACCTGATTAAAATGCAATACACAGATGAGACCAGCATTGCAATAGGAGAAATCTCGAAGAACTTTAAGCAAAGGCGCTCTAAACGATAGTTGTACTCTGGGGACACTTCTTCAGAAAGGCGACTATGACTTTTGAAACGGTGCATCACTATGGATCAGATGCGAGATGACGTCACACTGAGATACGCATGCGATAGGCTTCAGACGTTCGTCGACGACGAACACACATCGCATATGCTTTGCTTCCAGTAGTACATCCAACACTTTGCCTACAGGATCACAGGGACGCACAAAGACGGTAGCAGGACGATGACCAAGCACGGTCGATACGGTCGTCTCACGTAGGAATCTCTGCAAATATAGTGTATAACGTGGTAACGATTTTACGGCTTTCAAAGAGCCTATGTAACCCTGATAGTACCCTAACATCAGAGTTACTGATTTATAGCAGATAAATATAACCCTAGTAGTATTTAGTCTAATATTTCATTCCAATTTTATTTTTATAGACAGAGAATCTGAAACAAAGTAATTCACGAAGTAATGACCTCAATCTGTTGTTCAACAAATGTTAGAAAGTGCCTTGAGTTAAGTCGTAACATATAAAAAATTTTAGAAGAAAATATAAAACAAGGCAATTCAGTTTTTTTGAGGAATATTCTTTCTGGGTCTCTCAGAGCGAACTTTTATCAGTGGATTGTCTCAATGAGCTACTTACTCGAAGTTCTACGGAGGGGAACATAAGGAATAGGAGAGATATCTACTGGTACATAATAAAATAGGAGAAATATTATGAATACCTGTGGATCATCAGATTCCATCAGGGCCACAGCAAAGTCAATTTTGGTGATCACGTCAGTCGCCTGACCATTCAAATCAACAACTGGCAGTGAGGAAAGCTTATGGGTTAGGAGTTTCTCGACGACATCATTTAATGTGTCGTCCATTGAGACCTAGAAGAAACATAAAATAAACGAAAAAAAAAACGAAAAAGATGGCTTATCTCAAGTGAAAACAAACCGAATGTATGCCGTTTTCCCATGTTCCTACGCCAGAATCCTTAATTGAGCTATTTAACCACTGCGCAAAATGTAGGGAACGATTCTAAAGCAAGCGAAATAGTCAAAAATTCACAAAGAGTACTACATAAACATAGATATAACAGTAGATAAGAGAGTTTTCGTACATGGAAGGCATACAGATTTTTGAAAGCATTGATTATAATCACCATGGGCGGATAGCACAGTGGTATTGGTGCCGATAATGACGAGAACGGTGATGGTTCGATTTTGCCGCAGGCCTACCAAGCCACTTACCCCTCCAGGGTCGGAAAATAGGCACGCTGAAGCCCGGCTATTTCAGGACACCAGAAAGAATTGCTCGACCAGCATTCTAAGACATTCAAGATGAAACGGAAATTCTCAAACAGCAACTGAAACCACACTTAAAAGTTCGTGGATGATGGATCGAATCTAGGGAACGAATCGAATGTGAGAAGTTCTGAGATGCGAACAGTAGACGTGAAGACGGGTTGTATTGAACAAAAAAAAAAACTAATCACCAGTTGAGGTTGTTAAACAACATACGTTTACTTCTAAGAGAGAAAACGACGAATTCATAATTTAATGCCAAGGTTAATAGAAAGTCGATCTTGAGTACTATAATCACCAGTGTTTGAGCACGCATATACACGAATATATACATTCACATAAGGCTTATTAGAGTAGAACATCCTTCTCTCTGTAATAATGCAGACGTATAATAGACACCTGCTTGTGGATGGCCTTCAACACTCGTCTAATCGTCAGAAGATAGAGTATGTCTCCAGAGTGCGGTTCATTGACAATTATACGATGAACACCATGAAAACAGAACTCCTCACATGCTGCGATCACTCTGAAACTTTGGTTGCATAAACACTATGGCAGCCTTTCAGCTCTTAGAACTCAGAAAAATACTAGGCTAACTAACCAGCTAATTACATAATTTATTTAACTACCGAGGTTAGATGACAGTTGGTTTAAAAATTATTTAGGTCTTCAATTCTTTTTATTTAATTCCAAGTAATTCTTAATTCGACAAAAGTACTCTAAGTGTTGTGTTTATACTCCTAAACGAGTTTGGTATCAATTTGTCGGCCACAGAATGATGAAAGGCTTGGTAAGATATGGCTCTGAGATCGAACAAGCCACCAATATGTACAGTGGGGAACTTCTAACCATTGCGCTAGATGCGTACAATATAATATAGTATAGCGAATTAAATTTCCTTGAACCTTTTTAACTTGTCGGAAAGCGTTGTAACCCATTGCATGGGAGCTGATATGAATGAATATACTTTATTGGATAGTTAATAGGTCCGTCTCCAGCTATAGCGTGAGCTTCAGCATAATTTCTATGTTTGATCGAGCCCGTTTTCGAGCATGTTAACGTGTGTGAGTGAGTACCAGTTCACAATCCATAAAGCGTTTCCAGCTACGAAGACAAATGGTTGACAGGAGTAATAAGTTCGCATATCTTACAAGTGGTTAGATTTCACTTTACGGTCCTTCTTGTTCATCTGTCGCTCTGATTATATTACCGTTCTATCTATACTACTCCTCCAGGCTATACTTTCGCAGATTCCGAAAATGGCACAGCTTTCGGTTTGAACTATCCATTCTGGCGATGCTGTATAGGCCCATCGTATTTCAGAAGACAAGGCTGATCATATATTTGCATAGAAAACGAACTGTGCATGTTGCATAGACCGATGATATTTCAGAAGACATCATTCAAGCACGCAACTGGTGGTGTGCGAAATTTTCGACATAGAGGTCTCAACACACGCATTAGTTAATTAAGTCCGCTCAGAAGAGCGTAAAGAGGACTGCTACGTTGAGAACCTAAGCGCAAATTTTTAAATTTCTGAACTGATCATTAGCCTCTATAAGAAGTCCTAATGGAACCTATGTTTTCTGCTTTTGCCTAATTCTTTTTTAACGTCGTTCCTCGTGTTCAATGAACCTCCTGCGTAGAAGTACGTGGTTCTGTAATAAAAGAAAACCACCTTTCTTTGGTTGTTCGGCGTACACTATAGGTTTTCCTAAGAGCTGGATTTCCTTGAAATTTACCTGTAATCGTATTCTTTTCCCATTTCGATGTACTCCTTCAGTATTGTTTCGGATTTATTGGCCATGTTTAAAATATGACGACGTCATCAGCAGAACAAGGATTTAACAGGAATTTGCTATCAAAGCATATATCCCACTCATCTCAATCAAACCACTCCATTATCCACTACAGTGTGGCAATAGACAGCTTGGGTTAGACGGCACCGCATTGTTGGACCTTTTTCTCCATCGGATGGTACGCCATCTGTGGAAAGAACTGTGTGTTCGTACCGCAACTGCGATAAGAGTAAATTGGAGTTTTCATATAGGTCGAAATCACTCCGTGTTCGACAAACGTTAGAGGAACGACATAACTATTGATTCTATCAAAACGCTTTTTCATAGCCGAAAAAAGTTCTCAGTAGAGTAAGGTGCTACTGACGGACCTCTATGAACCCATCTACAATTTGGATGTAGCCCACGCAATAAAATCCTTATCGGAAACCTGCATGCACAGCTTGTTGGGTTCATCCAGAATTTCTGATTTAATTATTAGAATAACATTCATGAAGAGCAAATTACATTAGTTACTAATATTCCTCCCGTCATCTATCTTCAGCAAGCACTCAGAATTAGCAAAACCACAAAGGCGGTAATGAACCAGGAACAGTACAAGTATTTCATTACAAATTATTTAAAGATTGAGAAACTCGTAATCAACTTCAGAAGCTTGATAATACGATTGTAATGTCGCCACTTTTTATGTACTGACTATTCCTTTTAATGGCAGGATATTATGTGAAATATAACCATAATGATGCTGAGATATTTGCAAAACTCTGGACCGCTGGTGTCCGCGGTGGAGACCTAACACGCCGTTACCCTTTTCGGGGGCTAACGCGTTCACCACACCATGGGAGCCCTTCGTTTCGCCTTTTCTCAGCTGCCTTATTGACCTATAGGTGTTGTCAGCAACCAAACGTCAATTGGATTGAACTGGTGCGCATAAATCGGCGCTAAGCCCAATTACGCTGCAGCTGTGCTATAAATCACAACGTTGTCAATTCTATTTATTGCCTATTCTTTTTATTGGCAGGGTATTATATGAAATATAACTATAATGATGCTGAGATATATAGGTGTAGATAGATACATAGATATATCCATAATAATGCTGAGATATTCTTCACATAATGCCCTGCCATCAGAAAGAATAGGCAGTGGATAGAAAGTGACGACATTGTGATCCATACTACAACTTCGGCTATATATATATATATCCACGGACCTCCCTCATATGAGGGATCTCGAGCCGGTTAGTAGCCAGGCTACATGGCGCGTCCCCAGGTGGCGGGTAGGGGGTTAAACGCAAACCAAAAGCGAGCTTTGCTTCCGAGACGCAGGTGGATCCAGGGGAACGACTCCCTGTTTCTGCTGCGCCGATTTGGCACAGAATTTCTGTATTTGCTAGGCGTATTCATGCATGCGTGTTTGAGTGCGTCCTCGCTTTATGCAGATTGTATTCTACGAGTCAATCAAAGCCTGAAATCAAGTGACAGCGAAGTATATGGGAGGCGGTTAGGAATCGCCTCCAACAAATAAGCTCCATGTCCACTCTGGAAGAGCCTGGCAAGCTACTCGTGAGTATAGCCAGCCCCCACGTTCAGAGCTAAGCAAGCTATACGTGGGTATCAAAATGCTAAAAACAATAAAAAAAAAAAAACGGGCCTCATTCCCCTGACCCCGAAAGAGCCCACAATTTCGCAGCGTTTCGAAGCAGACGAGTACGGAGAGGTTGCTAAAATCTCAGGGCCAATGGAAGCTGCTTATATCACGAAAAACTATGGCGACGATCTGTACCTACAACGTACGTACACTTGCATCCGAGTCCTCGATAGAGGACAAGCTCATGCAAGCAAGAATGATAAGGTACGATGCCATCGGCCCGGCCGAAACGAGAGGACGCCACCCATTCAACGCTGTCTATGACACCGAACAAGAACTGTTCCTCGGAACATGCGGCAGTAGAGGAGTAGGCGGTGTCGGCGCTCTCCTCAACACGAGTTTGACCAAGAATATCGATTCATTCAAGCAATTTAAAAACCGAATCGGACATTTACTATTAAAAAGACGTGGATCAATACCGGCTTTGACAACCTTCGTCGTTAACACGCCGACATCAAACTATAACGAAGAAGAAGTCGAAGAGTTCAACATGGACTTGGAAAAGTTCCACAGTAAAGACCATACATTCTTCAAGGTAAACACTGGAGATTTCATTGCCAAGATTGGACCAAAAAGAACGTCTGAGGAACGTCACATTGGAACCCAAGGATTAGAATGGAACGATCAGGGTAAGCGGCTCTCTGAGTTTATCATGGCGACCAAGACAGACCATCCATGGTAACTCGCAATTCCAGAAGCCCCACCCAATAACGCTGGCCGTGAGAATCTCCCAATGGAGATTACCATAAAGAAATAGACCACATCATACTAAATAGAAAATTTTGCCTAACCGATGTCGCTGTTGTACCAAAATTCTACACGGGATCAAACCACCGTCTCCTTCGCGAAAGATTCTATTTCTCGCGGAAAGGAGAAAAAGCCGCTAAATTCAAAAACCGAAGTCCCAGAAACACCACAAAGTGGCACTTATTCAACTCATTAATCGGCTGTTGGGAAGATGCCGTTGTCGGCAACATCGACGAGGAATACGATCGGCTCATTCAACATCTTCACGCTAGCGCTATGAAAGCTGAGGGTTTTAAATTCACCAAGAGACGTCTGTCTCCAGAAACTCCCAAGCTAATACGTCAGCGTGGAATCGCACGAGCTGCGGGCAACCGCGAACTAACGTCCGAGCTTGCGAAACAATGCAGACAGGAGATAAAAGAAGATCTTAAAGAGAGAAGAGCAGCAGTAATGGTCGAAGCTGCAGAGGCTGGGAAAAGCATTCGCAAAGCCCGCAGAAGCTTCGCCAATTACAAGACCAAGATGATTGCACTCCGACGCCCAGACGGAACAATAACAGCGTCCAGAAAGGCAATGGAGAAAGTCATCCACGATTACTACTCAGATCTCTTCGATAGCCACGTCCATCTCCCGTCTTATGAAATAAAAGAGGATGGATATGCTGTTCCACCGATTCTCCCTTCCGAAATCCGACATGCCATTTCGCAGGTGAAAAATCGAACAGCACGAGGTCCGGACAGGATAAGACCAGAACATCTGAAGAACCTTCCGCCAGTCCTTGTAAACACACTGGCTCGGCTCTTTACACGTTACGTCTCTCAATGCAATGTCCCTACTCAGTGGAAGACCATCAAGACCGTGTTATTTTTCAGGAAGGGTGACCTACACGATAGGCAACTATCGCCTAATCTGTTTGCAGTCTATGGTCTACAAACTTTTCACTCGAGTCATCATGAACAGGATTGACAGAACACTGGACGAAGGACAGCCATGTGAGGAAGCAGGGTTTCGAGAAGGATTTAGTACGACGGACCACATTCATACGATAACAAGGCTCATTGAAGTATCGCGAGAGTACAAAAGACCGCTCTGTCTCACTTTCGTCGATGTACAGAAGGCCTTTGACATGCCGTTCTATACGCCAAACAGTCGAAGATAAGGTGGGCTGGACACGTAATGCGTATGAATGATAACCGATGGACAAGGGCTGTTAGTGACTGGATTCCTCGGGATGTCAAACGTACTGCAGGAAGACCACCGACCCGATGGTCAGAGTTCTTCACGAAAAGCCTAGAAGAAAGATATGATGCTCGACGAGTCCTTAAAGCGAGGAGAACCCATTGGGCTACTCTTGCCCGCTATAGGGAAAAATGGAGGATTTACTGGCGCCCGCTCGAGTCACTCGACGATCAACGGGACTACAGGTGATACAGGTGATATATGTATATTATGTATATATCGCTGCAGTTAGAGATACCGTGCGATATGCACACATGGTCGGCCGTTGATTAGATCCCGATCTCGGTCAAATAAGTCAGTCTAAGAAATAGAAGGCACATTGATTTATACATCATACGAACTATATTGCTCACTTTGTGTCAGCCGATACTGCGACTAATGGACTGCCGGAGATAAGCTCTCCAATCTCAACAGAAGACCACTTGGCCACATCGTGCTGAAGATATGCGAGAAAATCCGTCAGCGTTACAATGGAGCAAATCTGAAAATGAATGTAATAACTACAGCGCAAACCTTCCAGAAAGTAATGAAAACCATAATCAATACTTCTACTCGCTCATCTCGATATTCAAACAGCTAGGTCAGGTAAGTATTATAAGAGCATGTGACTCAAGGGTATTATTCAGTTAAACGCATTTGAGCTTCTGTAACTGTAGCTAAAGTGTGAACATGCAGAAGACTAGACATAGAAACTGCCAGTTTATGCCAATAGGATCAGTTATCTGCATCGATACGAAGCACATACCTCGACTTTCTCAGTAGTAAAGAGTCATTCTACCATCAAAATCATGTATTAAACTATATTTGTACTTTACATTCGAGCTGCATTCAACAGATAGGCATTCTTGCACAAGAAGGAGGAAAAACTAACAAGTGACAGTTCCCAGGTTCGACCTTCTATTAACCTCGGCATTGGAATATGAATGCCTAGTTTTCTTGTTCAGCAATCGCCAGGTTGTTATACCGCATACATTTACTTCCACAGAAAAACACACAATACAATATAACACAACAGTAGCTGACGTTTCGGCAGTATCGCCTTCTTCAGAGCCTGGAAGGGTATGCTGATATACAATTTATTAGGCCAAACACTTCAATAACACTTACAGTAAGACGAAAAACTTCATGGCAATTACATGATCAACAGCTTCTCGAAAAACGCCGCTTTTTTACATGACTTCTAATGAGAAAGGTGAGAACAGCTGATTATAGCCGCATATGGTTGATGACTGCGCCACCGCACATCAGAAATTGATCAAAAGACACGGGGCCAGGTCGCGTGTAACCTCTGGGAATTCTTCCCTGCTATTCATTGCGGGATTTTTGGCATTTATCCAAAAAGCCTCTAGGAGTTTGCGCGTTGGTGTATTAGTTTCCAGTGCGAGGATTTTCGTCTTACTGTAAGTGTTATTGAAGTGTTTGGCCTAATAAATTGTATATCAGTATACCCTTCCAGGCCTTGAAGAACGCGATTCTGCCGAAACGTCAGCTACTGTTGTGTTATATTGTATTGTGTGTTTTTCTATGGAAGTAAATGTATGCTGTATAACAACCTCGCGATTGCTGAACAAGAAAACTACGCATTCACTAACAAGTGATTTGGGTATACAAAGCTTTCACAGTTCCATGAGCAAGAGTGCAGCAGATAATAACGGCGCTAAGATGTCTCCGCTGCACAAATACATGACTCTCATCGTGACACCTTCTTTTTAGGACCGATTTGGTAATACAGGTAATATTAGTGATAATACCGCCAAAGGGCGTGTGTGGCGCAGCGGTTGGTGGCGCACTGCAACACACACGTGGAATCGATCCCAGCGCTCACGGCCCACCAAGCATTACATCCCTCTGGGGTCAGAAAATTGGTGCCAGGCTCGTTTGGGAGGATAGCAGCACTGGTTCGATACATCGGTAGGCCACAGCGAGACATTGCAAACGCCAGGTATGCATTCAATCACCTCCAAACGATGCTCGATTAAGTTGAATCCATGGAGAGCGATTCAGAGATTGATCAACGCCGAGAGCTTTATCCTTTATCCTTTTTTAATGTTTCCCAACGGTATACCGCCTCATAATGGCTGAAAGGTGTTCCTTGGTGTCGAACGGACGAGGATTCGTCCCCCAGAAGTCTCCCAAGCTAGGAAGGAGTCCGGCGTTTCAATCAGGATGCCCAGCTAAGAGTAAACCAATACCGCGACCTGCCACCGTCCAGGTGTAGCTTGGTGGCAAATCTCGCTCTGATCCACAAAGTCGACGACTACCTGTGGTGGTAACGACCTGGGGCAGACGTTGGCCAAGCTGACCTCGGAACTCCAGGGAACTACAATAGCTAACCAGCAAAACTCCGAAGAAATGAAAATTATACGAGGGTCCACACAATCAGTGAAGATGGGCCATTCAAGTACCCAAGTAAGAATTGCTACTAATGGAAGGAGTACAATGGGGTTCAGTTCGATGCGCTATGTACGCGAACGCCTTGTTAAAAATGTCGACGGAAAATGGTAAACTCCATAATAAGCAATTTATAACACTTTAATTGCAATTCAATGTAAACTTGAAAATACACAATATTCTTCTGCACTTCGCAGTACTCGTGCCTTTATGTTGAATATGCGATTTAAACGAAATTCGTCACATACCACTAACCCTTTCCTGCGAAGAATCCCAGACTAATCCAGCCCGTACGTTTTGCTCGCATAATGCCGAGAACGCTTTGTCTACCTAAAATATTGAGTGATCAACTTCCAGAGAAAGGGAAAATCTTGGTAGAAAATAGTGAAAACTACTTCAACAGAACAAAAGGATTTGTCACTTAGTGATGCCGATATATGAGAAAGCAATTCTGGGATTCAACCACAATGATGCTGAGATAATTCTAAAACTCCGGATCGCAGATGTGTGCGGTGGCGAACGAACGCGGTACTACCGTTTTCGGGGCTAACGTGTTCACCACCGCACCATGTGGGTTCTTCGCTTCTCCTCTCTCCCGTCAACGGGATTGATTCCCAAATCGGCAACGAACCCACTTGAGATGAGTCTGTAGTCAAAATCACAATGTTAACTTTTTATTTACTGCAACTACCCATTGCAATTTTTTATGATAGAATACTACGGGTGATAGCGCATTCGTTCCCCACAGCAGACACCTGCGGTCTGGAGTTTTGCAAATATCTCAACATCACTTTGGTTGTATCACACGTGTACTCTGTCATGAAAAATTGTAAATTGTCATGAATTGTATTGGTGGTAGATGAAAAGCTAACATTGTGAACTCTGGGATAGCTGAGATTATCAGTTCTAATCATCGGGATCCCAACTGATGATCCAGCGATACGCGCTGTCATACAAATACCTCCTTCCAAAAATCACATTTTATTCAACGACTATGTGTCCAAATTATGGAATCACCAAAATCCGATGCAATCGGCCATTAGCTTTTCGTCAATCCATTATGTGAGAGACTAATATGACTTCTTAATAGTATACTTTCCCCTTTTCGTCAGACGATCCACCCCTCATAGTCTGCAGCTAAATCTTTCGTTTAAAACATCACTACCTCATCGCTGAAACTCGTTGTATTTGGCAGATGTAACACAGAGTCTACCCAATGATATCCCTCTTCTCTATCATGACCTTTACAACACACTTGTCCAAGTTACTTGACTTCAAAGAGCAGAAGCGTATTAGATCTATGGCAAAGAGTTGAAATCGGCGCAAACTTTCTCCACTTTCTGAAAGCAATATTAATTCTCCACACCGCTTCATTTCCACTCAGCCAGAATGGTCAATGTATAATAGACTTTCCGTTAAAGCGTAACATTCTTTACATAATGCTTTCTAACCACGGCTTCTTCATAGAGGGATCTCATGCTGGTCAGCCTTGAGGCAACGTAGCGCATTCCCAGTTGGCGGATAAAGGGTTAATCCTGTACCAAAAGTGATCTTTGCTTTCCTGAGACGCCGGTTTGGCAGATCCGGGGTATGGACTCCATTTTTCTGCTGCGACGATTTGACGCATACTTCCTGTACTTACGAGGACTACTCATGCATACGTGTGTGAGTACGTTCTCGCTTTATGCGGATTGCATTCTGCGAGACAATTCGGCGAAAAGCCTGCAATCAAGTGACAAGAAAGTATATGGGAGGTAGTTAGGAGTCGCTTCCAACAAATAAGCTCCATGTCTACTCCGGGGGAGACTAGCGAGATAGCCGCAAGTATACCCATCCCTAATGTCCAGAGATCAGCAAGCTATATGTGAGTATCAAAAAGCTAAAAACAGTGAAATAAACGGGCCTTATTCCTCCGACACCGAAAAAGCCTCGATTCGGAAGCGTTAGGTAGCACGAGTACGGAGGGCTGCTAAAATATCAGAGCCATTCTAGGCTGCCTAAATCGCTGTGAAGAACTAGTGACGATCTGTACCTACTATGCACACACATACACACACATACATACACACACACACACACACACACACACACACACACACAACACACACACACACATGCATCTGAGTCCTTTATAAAGGACTGGATCGCGCAGACAAGAAAGATGAGGTAAAACATCATAGACTGCCTAAGACGGGAACACCTCACCCATTCAACTCTTTTTGTGACACTGGAAAAGAACTTGTTCCTTGGAATATGCGACAGTACAAACAGGCGGCGGCGTCCTTGTCAACACGAGTTTGGCCGTGAACATCGATTCATTCAAACAACTAGGAACCCAAATCCGATGTTTACGATTGAAGAGATGTGAATCAACACACGCTTTGCCAACAATCGTCGCCTACACTTCGACGTCAGGCTACGACGAAGACGAAGTCGAAACGTTCTACATGGACTTGATGACGTACTACATAGAAGATCATGTCTTCAAGGTCATCAGTAGAGATTTTAACGCTAAGACTAGACCCAGAACGTCTGGAGAACGTAACAGTAGTACCCATCGATTAGAATGGAACGAGCAGGGTGAGCGGCTGTCTGCGTTTATCATTACGACAAAGACCATTTATTGTAACTCGCAATTCCAAAAACTCCATCCTCAACAGTGGATATTGAAATCTCCCAATGAATAGTACTATAACGAAATAGAACACGTCATAGTAAATCGAAGGTTTTGCCTAAGCGATGTCCCTGTTGTCCAAAAATTCTATGCGAGATCAAACCATCACCTCCTTCATGCAAGATTTTATTTCTCAAGGAAAGAAGAAAAAGCCGCTAAATTCAAAAACCGAAATCCTAGAACGACCACAAACTGGGACTTATTCAACTCATTAGTCGGCTGTTGGGAAGATGCCGTTGTCGACAACATCGACGAGAAATACGATCGGCTCATTGAACATTTTCACGCTCGCGCCATGAAAGCTGTGTTCGAAGATCACCAAGAGACGTCTGTCTCCAAAAACTCTCGAGCTAATACGCCAGCGTGGAATCGTATGAGCCACAGACAACCGTCAACTCACGTCCGAACTTGCGAAACAATGCAGGCAGGCGATAAAAGAGGATCTTGAAAACAGAACAGCAGCAGTTACAGTCGAAGCTGCAGAGTCTGTGAAAAACATTCGCAAAGACAATCGAAGCACTACCAGTAACAAAACCAAGATGATAACACTTCAACGCCCAGATGGAACAGTTGCATTTTCCAGAGAGGCAATGATAAAATCACTCACGATTACTACTCGAATCTGATCAATAGTCATGTCCTCATTCCCTCATATGAAATAAAGGAGGATATATCATAGTAATTCACGATTTTTTTTTTCAATGAGCAAACACGAAATTGGTATTATATCATTTATTAACACAGTAGCTGACGTTTGGGCGGTTTCATCTTATTCAAACCCTGGAAGAATCAAATTGACATGCAAACTACTCAGCCAGACACTTTCATAACCTTAGCAGAAAAAACTTAACACAAAAATGGTTGATGTAATAATCAGCTTTTTAAGCATAGACCGTTTTATTCGTTGTAAGTTCTTCAGTCAAATAGTGGAGAACAGCCGCATAGAGTATAACATGGGCGAGGAATGCGCCTGGGTAGGGTATAGAATCAGCCTGATGGGTGCCATAAACGAGAAACCATACCCTTGAACAATATTTCTAGCGAAAATAAGGTCCCGTTTACTCCGCCCTTCAGTTCCAACGAGATAAGTGCAGGGAAAAAACTTTGCTTAACTAGGGCGGCTCTAGAGAATTCGGTAACTGTGAAACGGCCGTCTGTGTACAACGAAAAATTGCATAATGTGCTCTAACAGCAGAGATAATGATTCCATGAGACCGGGTACAGTGTACCTAATCCCTTGTGAAGCGGCCGGGGAGGAATACGTTAGCAAAACAAGTAGATCACTTTGCGTATGTATAAAAGAGCACCTAGTGGGTAAATTTAAATTAAAACCAAACACTCTACTAGGCCAGCACAGTACATAGTACATAGAAACATAGCGGAGAAGATTTTGAAGTAAAACTCACTATCCTCGCACAGGAATCCAAAATTTCAGCGCGTGAAACTCTTGATGCGTCATGGATTAATTCCAAAAATCCAAAGATGAACCACAAAGGTGTGCCATGTGATCACGCGTGACCTAGCGCCATACCTCAGCGTGGTTCTATGACCTAAGCCAGGCACATTCCACGACCATGTTATGAAGCTGCTCTCCACCAGCTAACTGGAAGACTTACAACGAATAAAACGATGGGTGTTTAAAAAAGCTGTTTATTGTGCGAATGAAAATTCATTTGTTAAGTTTTATTTGCTAAGGATATGAAAGTGCTTGGCTAAGTAGATTGCACGTCAATTTGACCCTTCCAAGCTCTGACAAAACCGCCGAAACCTCAGCTATTGTGTGCTAATAGATGATGTAATATCAACCTCGTGTTTGTTCGTTAACGAAAAACAGTGCAATCAATATCGAGGTTGATAGAAAGTCGGTCCTGGAATGGATATGTCGTAAAATCGGTTCTCCTTTCCGAAGTCCGATATGCTAATTAGTCGGTGAAAAATCGAACATCAAGTCAGGACAGAACAAGATGTGAACACCTGAAAAACATTCCGCCGGCTCTCATAAACACACTGACTCTACTCTTCACAGATTACCTATCAGAAAGAGCAAGGTTTTACTTAGTGGAAGACCTGCAAGACTTTATCCTGATGGTTAAAAAATAATGGGAAGCAAATAGAAAGTTAAGCATTCTGATTTCCACCGCAGCCTAACTGGGTTTAAAGCTGATTTGTGCCTCCCAGATCATTCCTACCAATGGGTAATTGCTAATGACATCGTTATAGCAAAAAACTGCCTCTGAGAAAGGCAAATCGAAGGTCTCAGTGGTGCAGCGGGTAACATGTAAGCCCTTGGAACGGCAATCGCCCGTTCGAATCTGGCCTGTGGTCCAAGTTTTACAAATATCTCAACATCCTTATGGTTGCATTTTATTACATAATACTCTTTCATTAAAGAATAATAGGTAATAAATGAAAAATTATACACACTGATTTAGTTGCTGAAGGCATTATTCTATATCCTGAAAATAATTCTCGAAAGGGAAAAAACACTCAATTCCTCATTTCTCCATGCCATATTCAGTCAATAAATCAGTTAACCAGATTGAACTTCATAATCACCATCTTTGGTCCTTTTCAGTTAGGCTTTCCTGTCCTATGTCGCTCATAACATCCCTTTTTTCTAATCTCTACATCCGTGAAACATCTCCTTGTCCAAACATACAGTACTATAAACCCACTATTGGTTTTTCGCCTTCCTTCGCAAAACGAATGCTATAATCATGAAGTTTTTCAGCGATTTCCTTCTGCAACTTTTCGAAATTTGCTATACCAGCCGACAATCATGGCATTTTCATCTGGTTGTTGTATCGACGTCAACACACATTCTTGTCTCCCAAATAGTATCATTCGAATCTGGTCTTGGATCTGGCTGTGATTAGCTCATTACAGAAAATAGTGTTCTGCTGTCTCAGCTTCTTTCCAAGCACATCTGAGCAAAATGCTAATTTTTTTTTTTTTGAAAAGCACACTTTGTCCCACAACTGTTTTCCATACATAGACCTGTTTCTCTCTTGACTGATTGCATAACTTGGTTGTAAGCTTTGTTCACCTAGCTTCCTTAGTTATCGCGTAACTCGAACGGATGCCAGTAGCCTCCATTCGTTGTTGTTGTGTACCAGCGTCGCTCAGAGTGATTCACTTGTTCACTTGTGTTGTTACGAAGAGCACTTATGATCCACAAATGCGAGGGCGTAGAGTGGCGACTTTTATCGTAAATCCATTTCAAAGAGAAGAGTATTTTGTTTAAAGAGTAAATGACCAATCTAATAGGTATTGCTTTGTCACCCGAGCTATTTCTCGTGAACTAGCTGAGAGACAGGAGAAACGAAGGACCCGCATGGTGTGGTGGTTACTCCCCGGAAAGGACAATAGCGCGTTCGTTCCCCATCATAGACACCTGCGGTCCAGAGTTTTGCAAATATCTCAGATTCATTAAAAAGTTATATTTCGCAATATACCCTGCCATTAAAAAGAGTAGGCAGTAAACAAAAATGGTTAAGATTATAAACACTTCGTCACGTGCCTGCAAACCGCTTAATAATATAACAACCAACTTAAAAATGGAAGAAAAGTTACCTTAAGAGATTTATCGAGCACTATAATATTTACAAATGGAGGAGATAACTCATAGCAGTCGACAACTCGCATGTACTGCCGATAAGGGTCAGAAAGCGAATCTAAATTTAAAAAAAACTAAATAGTACGATATTTAGAACAGCTTTACTTTGCCGCTTTTACTTCCTTAAAGACAAAATAAGAAAATAGGATAACCATAATAGAACATGTGTTTTCACCACTTAAGAACAGCCTCTTTAATTAAGACCATTATCAAAACTGAATAATGACATTGCGGAACGACTCTCATTAAACCATGGCATGAATTATCAATGTACGATATTTAATTGATAAGCTAAAACGAGGTTGTTACCGAGCACTTATTAGGCTAATGTTTCGACGTCTTTCCCTTCCTCAGAGCTGAGCTGATGGTCCACAGACTTTTGTCCTCTCGATATGGTATCTTCGTTTTAGTATCGAGCGGAATCTGTTTCAATGAAGTATCGTTCAAATGAGGGAACCTCACACGGCAGCGTTCTTTTATACACGACGAGTGTTGTTGATAATGACTGTCCGCTGATAATAATTTGTTTTTCAACAGACCTTTCATGATGCAGCAATAAGAATTAAACTCGAAGATTCGAGTGGATAAGACGACAAAGAAACCACATCGAAAAGACGAACGACTTCGGAACATCAACTCGGATCTAACGAAGACGAAGACGACGAAAGGTTTTCCGAATAAATATACGGTAACGACCTAGTTACATTAGACTACCAATGAAATGAAATTAATGTGTTCATGGCCGAACCATCACTGACCGTGTAAAATTTTTTTAAAATGCTGAATCTATGCTATAAAATATGAAGTCAACAACATCTGTGAATAGCAGAGATAAAGGAAGATCCACATGTCAAGGTGGCCATACCTCTACATGGATCCTCGTTATATGTACTACACAGACAAGCTCAACTATGGTACGACCATAGAAGGCAGCAAACCGAATGTCCTTCACTTTGGATGGACCAGAATTTTTCGTGAGCTCAGCAATACGTTGCAAGTGTAGTGAAATTACTATGACATTAAATATTAAGAGTACAAGAAGAATCCGTGTTTCTGTTTAATGCGGTGACTCAACGTACTAAAAATAAATGAGACACACAGTTTTACACTGTTCTGTGGCGCGACAGTCACATCAATGTGAGGTTGTTTGTGTTTCGCTTTCAAAAAAAAATCTCTTGGTAGAAGACACAAACTGAATTTTAATGTTATTAGAACTTTCGTTAAGAAATCACATCACAACGTGAATGGGCGACAGAACATTGGTGTTGAGGTGTAATAGTAGAAACACCTAGGAGCATACTTCACCAGCGAAAGAAAGATGTCAAACAGAACTGATAAAACCCTATGAAACATAAAATGCAAGATTTTCACTCATCTAAAACACTGCTAAGAGAGGAGACTTCTGTGCTAAACTAGGCACTTGACAGCAAGTACTCTTCTATAACGAACGATATTTTGTGGTTAAAATGGTGTAATTTACGAATTCGTTGTTTTCTCTCTTAGCAATGGCGAGGTTGTTAAACAGCATACGTTGACTTCCATACAATAACACACATACAACACAATCGTAGCTGACGTGTCGGCAGAATCGCCTTCTTCAGAGCCGCCATAATCAGGCTCCGAAGAAGGCGATTCTGCAGAAACGTCAGCTACGATTGTGTTGTATGTGTGTTATTGTATGGAAGTAAACATATGCTGTTTAACAACCTCGCGATTGCTAAGAGAGAAAACGACGATTTCACAATTTAATGCTGAGGTTAATAGAAAGTCGATCCTGGGTGTAATTTACTGTGGAACTGTCATTTTGAAACAGTATGATCTCAAAATAACGGTATTTTGTATGTGCCATCTCTTCTGCTGCTGATCACCTACGTCATATTATCAAAACGTGATATGGATTTGGTTGCGCCTTCAATTCTCTACTTTTGGTCAAGGACCAAACCACTGTTTGTTTCAGGGCTAATCGGGAATGGTAGTAAAAGATAAGGTATTAACTAAAGTCTTAATTTTTCATTACCAAAGTTTGACAATGTTGAGGACAACGAAAACGTGTAAACAAAACACTGGCAAGCAATGTTTCGAATAAAAACATGCTTTGGTATGAGCAAAACTCGAAAATTCGGGTGCGATTCGAACGCGCGATTACTCTTTCCGGTGGCCCAAGATCATTCCCATTGACAGTTAGCTGTTGGTAGCGCCTTTAGAGTAACTGCTTAAAAGAAAGGCAAAGCAAGGACCTCGGTTAGCGTACTGGATAGTATGTAAGCTTCCGGAAGGTCAATCATGTGTTCGAAGTGCATCTAAGGTGCCCAGTTTGATTTACATCTCAGCATCCCTGTGATTGTATTTTCCATCTACTGAGGAACACATTCTTTCTATTTTCCACTTTTTTTTCTTGGCAGCGTATGATATGAAATATGATCGCAATGATACATGATATTCCGAGTTTTGCTCATATCTCAATATCCCTGTGGTTGTATTTCATTAAGGTATCCTGCCATGAAGAAAGAGTAGGAAGCAAATAAAGATTAGGACATCTCGAATAATTTAAAGAAAAAGAAGAGTATAAATGATAGCTACTCACCAACGAGGC
The DNA here is from genome assembly GCA_009735665.1 of Angiostrongylus cantonensis. Classification (NCBI taxonomy): domain Eukaryota; kingdom Metazoa; phylum Nematoda; class Chromadorea; order Rhabditida; family Metastrongylidae; genus Angiostrongylus; species Angiostrongylus cantonensis. The sequence goes on along the minus strand of MQTX01000145.1, from coordinate 312,202 downwards.
CAACCACATCAACAGATAACGGGCGAGAAGTCTTTCGAAGGATGAGAAAATCCTGAAACCACATGGACGTAGCAGAACGTCGAACAACTCATGTATGGCACAAAATTATACCTATAGGAAACAAAACAAGAAAGAATGGTAACTAAAAGATAAAATTATGTAGAACCTAGAAAAGTGGTTTCGTAGACAAAACAGCAAGCGACATATCACTGCCGAGTTTGGCACACAAAATGTTCGCCAATCTTCTTGGTTCCCATCACACGGTTTCACAGTAGCATTTCGATATCCACGATTTGGGAACATGATCATTTGTCTATTTAAATCAGGATTTGTCCCATTCCCAATGGCATCTAATTTTGCTGCCCGACCGTCAAAGGGGATGACGCCTGATCCTCAGTCTTTACGAAATTGTTGGTTTTGGACGACAAATAATTTTTCGAGAAAAATCCCTGCACCGGCTTCCCATTAACTCTAGCATTGATTAATAATTAATCATTATTTTTAGGAGCAAACACAAAAGGGGTTGTTATTACACTATTAATTCGCAATAGGAAGCGTTCCGGCGGCTTTCCACTCATCACAGCCTGGAAAGGAAAACTGACACGCAGTCTACTTAGCCAAACAATTTCATAACCTCACCAGATAAAACATAATACATGAATATTTTTTGATAACTAGGAAACCTGGGACGTTATAAACATAATAGGATTGTAGAAGTGAATTTGCTCCAACGTGCTATTCGTAGGAATGAAATGTATGCGATTCTTTACTATGTGTAATTATGGTCCTTCGTTTAAACACATTCCTATCAGCATTCTGAAGGGTTTTGCAGCCTATTTCGGCACTCTAAGATTCTAAGACCGACTTTCTGCTAACTTTTTCTTCAATAAGCAGACAGGAGGTTGTTATCATAGAATTTATTAGGATACAATAGCTGACGTTTCGGCGGTTTCGCTTTCTTCAGAGCCTGGAAAGGTCAAATTGAGATGCGATCTACTCATTCAAACACTTTCATAGCCCTAACAAATAAAACTTAGCAGTGTTTCTGCATCCTATGCGCGCCTAGTGGAGTGTTTGGTTTTAACCGTTTTTTGTTTACTGCCTACTTTTTTTTTTTAATGGCAGGGTATATTGCGATCCCATCGTAAAGGGCAAGAGGAATGGAGCCTTGTTTTCGCTAGAATTATCGCTCTGGGGAGCGGGTTTTCTTCCATACCTATGCCGAGAATCTACAGTTTCGTAACCATTTGAAATAGCTATTTGGCTCGCATATTTCGAGGATTCTTCCCTTTGCTCTCTACCTGTGCACAGGCTGGCGGCGTTCGAAACATATTTCTTATAAGCGCGCTTTCAGTGTGTGAGGCATGAGAGAAGAGGTAATGAACCACTATATTCTTATTGCTTGGCTTTCGATAACACTTTGTGATGTAGCCGTTTTCGGATAGGTTGATTTGAACGTTTAGAAATGGAAGCCAGTTTTCTTTTCGTTTTTCACGGGTGAATTTTATGTACTCTGACTGTTCGTTCATTAACTCAAAGCATTTGTCCACCCCTTTTGTGTGAAGCAGATGACAAAACAATCATTATAGACCTACAGTAGAGTAATGGCCTCAGATCGATTACTGGTGCTTCCACTTTAGACATAAAGGCAACCGCAAGGGTTGGTGCCAGTCGCTATCCCCTTTCCAGCCCTCTAATTTGCGCGTAACATTTCACGGACCATCTGAAGATCGAGCAGTTTAAACAGACCTTTAAGGGGCCATAAGCTACTGAATCGAAAAGCCATACATGTTAATTGCTCCTTCTTGTTAATCAAGAGGCTCGCGGATGGCTTGCATTGCGAAGTCGTCCGACACGATAGTGTAAAAGGCGGTAACGTCGAACGACTCCATAACGTACGCACTTTTGGAACGTGCGTTACGCAGACGATCTAGGAACATCTGGATGTTCGTGAGATGGGCTGGTATGTGCTTAAGCAACTAGTTGAAGATTAGATTTATAAACAGCAGCTTATGGTGCACTTAAAGGTTTGTTTAAACTGCTCGATGTTCAGATGGTCCTGGAAATATTACGCACAAATGAGAGGGTTAGCAATGAGACAGCGACTGCTACCAATCCTTGCCGTTGCCTTTATGTCTAAAGTGGAAGCACCAGTAATCGATCTGAGGCCATTACTCTACTGTAGGTCTACAATGATTGTTTTGTCATCTGCTTCACACAAAAGGGGATGGACAAATGCTTTGAGTTATTGAACTAACAGCCAGAGTACATAAAATTCACGCGTGAGAAACGAGAAGAAAACTGGCTTCAATTTTTAAACTTTTAAATGAACCTACCCGAAAACGGTTACATCACAAAATTCATAACTCCTCCTCTCATGCCTCACACACTAAAAGGGCGCTTTTAAGAAATATGTTTCGAACGACCGCCAACGGTGCACAGGTAGAAAGCAAATGGAAGAATCCTCGAAACTGGAGCGCCAAACAGCCATTTCAAATGGTTACGAAACTGTAGCTTCAGGTCATAGGCATAGAGGAAAAACTACGCACCAGAGCGGTAATTCTAGCGAAAACAAGGCTCCGTTCCTTTTACCCTTTATTCAAAACGAAATAAGTGCAGCCATAAAACGTTGCTTAATAACGGCCGGTCTAGAGAAATCCGTAAGAGTGGTAGAAATAAAATCGGACACTACGATGCCAGCTACTTCGTAACCGCCTATATGACCGTATATGTACAACGAAAAACTGCATAATTTGCCCTAACGGTAGAGACGGTGATCGCATGAGTTCACCAGTCTATCTGATCTCTTGTAAAGCGTGCGGGACGAATACGTTGGCGAAACGTGTACACCACTCTGCGCCCGCATTAAAGAACACCTAGTCGGTAAATTCAAATTAAAACCAAACACTCCACTAGGCGCACATAGGGTGCAGAGACACAACGGAGAAGATTTTGAAGTAGGAGTCACTATCCTCACGCACGAATCAAAAACATCAGCGCGCAAAACTCTTGAAGCGTTTTGGATAAATTCCAAATATCCAAAAATGAACAGCAAGGTGGAGTGTCTTGTCATCACGCGTGACTTGGCGCCATACCTCAGGCTAATCCAATGACCTGACACAGGCACAGTCCTCGCCCATGTAGTACTCTGTGCGGCAGTTATCCACCAACTGAAGTACTTACAACAAATAAACGGTAGGTGTTTAAATGAAGCTGTTTCTAAGGCGAATACAAATTTATTTGTTAAGTTTTATCTGCTAGGGTTATGAAAGTGTTTGGCTGAGTAGATCGCATCTCAATTTAATCTTTCCAGGCTCTGAAGAAGGCGAAACCGCCGAAACGTCAGCTATTGTATCCTAATAAATTCTATGATAACAACCTCGTGTCTGCTTATTGAAGAAAAACATCGAATTATTTCGGCATCGTTTTGTAACTGCATCTCGATAGAGGAACAGTGATTCATCATATGGATTAAAAGAAACAAAAATCTAGCTTTTAGTAAAGTTGGTTATTAATGAATTTTTCTCGGAATGAAGTGCCTTGAAATTCGTCAAATTAGGGAAATGGCTCTTCCGCTCACACCTTTTCCATACTGATCCGCTTTCGATAAGCTATCGAATGATTAAGAAGAAGTGCGGTGAAAATGCAGTCCGTGCTAAGACGAACCATTAGAAAGAAAATGACCCTTACGTAGCTCATACCGACCGCTCGGGCCAACAAGTATGTCACCAATAGCATCCATGTGCGAATGAGTTTATGAAACAAAGAGCAAGGGGAAAATGATATCGAAGGAGCGCTGCAGCCCACATATAGTGTGGTAAATTTCGACCTGTGCATAAAAATATCCGGAGGAAAACGCATGTTTTCATCTTGGTAAATACAGAACAAAAACATACAGACTTGGAATAACACATTTGAGTTCGCTTGGATCCCGAGCGTAATGCGTCATCAAATCAACTTTTATTCTTTACCACACTGAGATATTTGTTCCAGGACAGTGATTCAACTGTTTCTCATAAGAAGGTCGGTCATCTACATATGTTCCTCACCGAACTATTACTCCTAGGTCTTCGGAAGGCCCAGTCATCGTCGTAGAAGTGGGAAGATTCTTCGTCGTCTTCACGAAGGTCATAGACGGAGCTCAACTGACAACCATTTACCTAAAATAATAGGAAAACTCTTTTAAAAACAGTAAGGAAACTTCAGTTGTCATCAAATTCGACACTTGATACTGTGAGAGTCACTAACGGAAAACATCCACTCTGATCACCGGGCTGGGGTTATTAACATGACGCTTGGTGAAGACAATTTCTCCGTATAGCAATTTTTAAAACCACTTTACCAATTTCCCGACCCCGAGTGGATGAAAGGCTTAGGCGGGATCGACCAGCACCATGATGGTGATTATCAGCACCGCTAGATGTGCTATCCGACCCCATCATATCATATATGTAAAGATAATACCGTCTATATAAAAAAGGACGAAGAGTTCAGCATTGGTCAGTCTCTAAAAAAGGCCTCATGCATTCGACTTCATTAAGCATTGCTGGAGGTGATAAATTAATACATATCTGGCCTCTTACAATGAATTCCGGCAGTCTAACAAAGCATTAAATCAATGCTGCTATCCTCACAGCACAGACATGCCCGGTAGCAATTTGCCGAAGCCAAAGGGATAAAAGTCTTGGCAAGTCCGGATGCAGATCTAACCAGTGACCACGTGTGTACTGTAGAACACCTTTAATCACTACGTTATATATGCCTTTATACCATGATTTCTGCATTCGGTATTGGTCAATCAAACTAATCAGTTTTGTAATACTAAACCCAATCAAATGTGGCACAACCAGCACTACCAAAGTGGGAAGAACTTAGATTTGAAACGATTCATCACACAAAAGACGACAAATCTCGTCAAGCGGGTACCATTTTACACAAGTCGATAACTACTTTCAGAAAACAATCTTCAATCAAACCACTTTATGAACGCCTTAAGACCAATTATTGATTCTAGAAACTTGAAAAATGATCTTATTGAAATATATAAACCCCAAAGCCATGAAGAGTAGAATGTCTCTACATTCAAACTAACCGAGATAAAAATTAGCTAAAATTGGTTTACAGCTGAGCGCCAAAGACCGAAGAGGCTTCGTGAATTTTTACGACAGAATCTCGAAAAGTGTTTTGAAAAGCCACTTAACTTCCATGGCATCCCTTTTAAGCACTAATACAAATCATAAAAAAATAGGCAAAATTCGAAATGACTACCTGCACCTTCTTCAGCTTGGTCTTCTTCAGCAACTGACCACTAAGACTTTCAGATCGCGGGCGACCTATTAATCCACGAATTCCTGAAAACTTGCGAGAAGTATGAAGGAAACAACGGCTTCGAAAACGTCTTTGGATTTCTCGTATATCAAGGCTTGTACAAATCGATATGGCTCGCAAAGTCATAGTTTTGACTAGAAGCATTCACTTGGTTGTCGAATTGTCAACGATGAAATTTCGTCAACAAACCATAAGAGACAAAAAGGTGCATTCAAAATAAAGCTCTTCACGGCAGTGAGAATTTGATTCAATATTCAATGTATTCTCATTATCAACAAAAGTATCGATTACCTTTGCGGAGTGATAAAATTTTAAAAGTCAGTAGCATATGAAATTAACAGAAGCAATTTGGAACCAGGTTTTTCTAGAAAACTTTCCCAGTAACAAAACGAAACAGGAAATGACATTAGCACTGGTGGAAAAGTATCAATGAAAAGAAACCGATGACAACAGAGTAAGTTATGCAGGACAATACGATAAATGTTTCGTCAATTCCCAACGTCTCGACGTCATCAACTCCTTCACAGCAGCGATGATTGAACTCGAGCGTAAATTTTTCTTGCAATTTGGGCTTTGGTATTCACATTGAGCCTGCTGGAATGCAGAGGAGTACGATACGAACTGTGGTGGCTCACTGAAAATTTGTCTCATATGGAAGACGATCCACGGATCACCCTAATGTGAGGGATCTCGACCCGATTAGTCGCGCGGCTACGTGGCGGGTCACCAGGTGGCGGATAGGGGGTTAATCGCGGACCAAAAGCGACCTTTGTTTCCCTGAGACGCAGGTGGATCCAGGGGATTGGCTCCCTGTTTCTGCTGCGCCGATTTGGCACATACTTTCTGTATTTGGTGCATTCATGCATACGTGTGTGGGTGCGTTCTCGCTTTATGCGGATTGTATTCTACGAGTTAATTCGGCCAAAAGCCTGCAATAAAGTGACAGCGAAGTATATGGGAGGCGGTTAGGAATCGCCTCCAACAAATAAGCTCCATGTCCACTCTGGAAGAGCCTGGCAAGCTACCCGTGAGTATAACCAGCCCCCACGTTCAGAGCCCAGCAAGCTATATGGGTATCAAATATGCTAAATATAGTAAAAAAAGGGCCTCATTTCCCTGACCCCGACAAAGCCCCCAATTTCGCAGCAATGGGTAGGACGAGTACGGAGAGGCTGGTAAAACCACAGGGCCAATGGAACCTGCCTGGACCAAGAACTATGGTGACGATCTGTACCTACAATGCACGTACACTTGCATCCGAGTCCACGATAGAAGACTTGCTCATGCAAGCAAGAATGGTGAGGTACGACGCCATCGGCCTGGCCGAGACGAGACGACGCCACCCATTCAACGCTGTCTATGACACTGGAGAAGAACTGTTCCTCGGAACATGCGACAGTAGAGGAGTAGGCGGTGTCGGCGTTCTCGTCAACACGAGCTTGTCCATGAACATCGATTCATTCGAACAGCTTACAACCCGAATCGGACATTAACGATTAAAAAGATGGGGATCAACAGCGGCTTTGACAATCTTCGTCGTTTACGCGCCAACATCAAACTATGACGAAGAAGAAGTCGAAGCGTTCTACATGGACTTGGAGAGGTTCTACATAGAAGACCATACATTCTTCAAGGTCACCACTGGAGCAATGGACAGTACCATAACGAAATAGACCACATCATAGTAAATAGGAAGTTTTGCCTAACTGATGTTGCTGTTGTCCCAAAATTTTATTTGGGATCAGACCACCGTCTCCTTCGTGCAAGATTTTATTTCTCGCGGAAAGTCGAAAAAGCCGCTAAATTCAAAAACCGAAGCCGCAGAAACACCACAAACTGGGACTTATACAACTTAGTCGGCTGTTGGAAAGATGCCGTTGTCGACAACATCAACGAGGAATACGATCGGCTCATTGAACATCTTCACGTTAGCGTTTGGTAGTCAAGGAGTCCCTACTTAGTACATAAAGATTCTTCGTGAGCTGTACAAAAATTTCACAACCAAGATTTCACCATTCTACAACGATATTAACGTTGACGTCAAAAGAGGAGTTAGGCATGGCGATACAATCTCGCCAAAATTATTTACAGCCACCCTCCAGAACGTCATGCGAACATTGGAATGGGATAATATGGGAGTGAAAATCGATGGTCGGCAGATACATCACCTTCGCTTTGCTGATGACATCGTTCTTATAACACCAGACATTAGCCAAGCGAAACGTATGCTTGCCGACTTTGATAAAGCGTGTGTAAAGATCGGTCTTCGACTAAATCTCAAAAAAACGATGTTCATGAAGAACGGATTGGTTTTGTTTGCCCCATTCACGCTCAACGGAACGAATATCTCCGAATGCTCCAGTTATGTCTATCTAGGTCGGGAAATCAATATGATGAACGACTTATCTCCACAGCTGAGCAGAAGAAAACGAGCAGCTTGGTGAACTTTCAAGAGCATAGAGGATGTAGTGAAGAGAACAAAGAACATGCGACTCCGTGTCCACCTTTTCGACTCAACGGTTCTTCCCACTCATCAGCGTTATCAACGCGCAGTCGAAAGGACGATGATAGGAGCATCCCGTTTCACACAAGTAAGAGATGGGATACGAAGCTCCGACCTGCGTCAACGATCAAAAATCAGAGATGCAGTACGCCAAACAGTCGAAGATAAGGTGGGCCGGACACATAATGCGTATTAATGATAACCGATGGACAAGAGCTGTTAGTGACTAGATTCCTCGGGATGTCAAACGTATTGCAGGAAGACCACCTACCCGATGGTCAGAGTTCTTCACGAAGAGCCTAGAAGAAAGATATGATGTTCAGCGAGTCCCCAGGGCGAGCTGAACCCACTGGGCTACTCTTGCTCGCGACAGGGAAAAATGGAGGATTTACTGGCTCCCGCTCGAGTCACTCGACGATCAACGGGACTACAGGTGATACAGGTGATGGAAAACGATTCTTGCAGAAATGATGAAGTGACCTCTCCCAGCAGTGATCCAGGATTGGGGACAATTTTCGGTCAATATGGAGAGAATCTAAATCAATTTCCATGGAGGCAGTTCGCCCTGTGGAAGTCGGAGTACCAGGTTGGTACAAAGCAAAGTAATCTTTCCATTATCGATTTTCGTCTTGGCTCCACATGGATAACCAATATCCGGATTTATTGGCAAGTTTTCACCGCATTAATAAAAAAAAAATGCTGAAATTGCACTGATATGAGTTCGTCATTCACCATGTGAGAAGCATACAGCACGTTAGTTGCCCAGTTATATCATATGCATACATATATGATATAAAGGACTTGGATCTCCGACTATGACTAAGTTGATTGCTAATTAAGCTAAACTTTAAAACAATCCTCTTGCCTTACTTTAAACCGCTCACAGGCGTGCAATCTTTAGGTATGCTGTGGAAAGTCCAAGGCATTTCTTAAGCACCACCTTCGCTACTTGAACTCCCGTTCACTACCGATTGACTCGAGCGAGTAACCAGTAAAATGTGTCCATGCCCTGCACAAGGGTAGCCTAGTGTGTTCTCATGGCTTCGCTTGCATATTTTTGTTCTAGAATCATCGTAAAAAACTGTCCTTCCTGCTGTAGATCTGACACCCTGTGTGACTGAGTGTTAACAATTCTTGCTCATTAATTCACGTTCAGACTCATCACCAACCTGAAACAGTTGATTTTCGGTAGCTTGATATACACCGCTGCGCCTCTGATCTTTGATTGATGTCGTAAGTCGGAACTCGGAATCTCTCTCTCTCTCTCTCAGTCACATTATGAGGGATACTACTATCAGAGCACTTTCAACTGTACGTTCAATAGGGCTGTCATGTTTCCGACACATACTTTAAGGCAGGATTGTCCTCTTTACTCCTCTTCCTCACACTCGTTGGTCCTACAAACTTTCTACGCCTCCTGCACAGCTTTGGAGATAATTTTTTCATCACGTTGTTTTATCGATTCAGATACATATGCCTGTACCATTGATATTCCTTCCGTTGAATGTGAAGTGGGCACGGGAAACAAGCCAGTGTCGCATGAACATGTTCTTTTTCAGATTTTGCTGAATAATATTTTAACAGGCGCTGTCGAAACAGGCTAACATCCGCTCTGGCTTGCTAATTCTTTGTTACGAAAACTACATCACCAGCAAGAGGATGGTGTAACTACCAACCATCGATTTCTTCATTTTCTGTCTTGCCTTCATATTCTGGTGCTATAATAATATAATTTTACTTCATATTCTGGTGTTATAATCTAGCAAGATATTCTCAAAGGTGGCTGCAAAGAGTTTTGGCAAGATGCTATAGTGTTGTCCAACCCATTCATGTCAATAACAATCTCTTTGCATAATTGTGATGTTTTGGTTGCAAAATTCATACATAGATCATAAAGAACCTCTATTTATCAAAGAGAGACGTCCAAGTTATCGCAAGCTTCAATAAACGCTTCTGTATCAATTGACCTCAATGCTTTCTTTAAGTCGATGAAAGAGAGACAGAGCAGCTGGTCCAGTGTGCCAGTTAGGACTGCCGTAAGGTTCTTGAAGTGTTTAGTTCTTATGCTGTCCGGATCACATTTTGTTTGATTCTTCACGCTCTTCGAATGCATATAGAATGCTTCAACACTGTCGTCATCCCAGACTCAAGTTTTGATGCATATGACAAAGACTGTTAAGGCCCGCATTGCTCCACATCGCTTCATCTCGAAGGATCTCATTTGGGTCCTTAGGTGTTCAATGAATCCATGTTCGCTGTCAAAGTCGGCTTGACGAGAAAGTCTCTCCGAGGACTACTCTAATGTCGCATGTTCCGAAAAAGTTCTTCTCCGGTCCCCTCAACGACGTTACAAATGGATTGCCTTTTCTTATCTCGGCCATCTGATAACGTTAACTTTAGCCATCTTAGTCTGCACCATTAGGGCCTCGCTGAAGAAATCGGATACTGCTGAGGTGTGCGTTTAAACTACTAATCGTCTCCATAGTCCTTCCAGATTTAGGAGGCCTAGAAATGCTTTGAGATAGCTTGGCGTGTAGCTTGGCAGTCTGTCCCAGACATTTTGAACAAACTGATTTGTAGAATACAATTTGTACACATGCAAACAAACCCACGCATTTATGGAAAATGTTCAAATAATTTTTCTTTATTTTCACTTCATTTTAAATGACCCGTCATAATAGTCACTCTGCGGATCTCAGTACTTTCTGTATTCTATTCGTTCTCCTCGAATTCATTGTCCACAAAAGTCTTCGAACACTGTGTTATTTCTGTTGCTGCTCCAGGGTGTAGAATGCTGGTCGACTCCATTCTCCTTGCAATCTTGGAGATAGTGAAGCTAGGGCGCGCCTACTACGTGGATTGGAGGAGAGCCTCGGAATTCGGAGAGGGCCCAGTCAGCACCTCATCTTGCTTCCTGATGGATTGTATCACTTACCACTGCGCTACCACTTCTTCTATCCGATTAAATACGGAAGCGATGTGTCGAACAGGCATGGGAGAAATAGAAGTTCTCTTCAGTGATCCATGAATTTCCTAAGGATGCAGTATCAATGGGCATAAATTGTAAAGAAAGACTTAAAAAGTAATGACAAATATCGAACTGGAGTGACCATCCACTACGACTACTTTCTCAGCAGTGGCACTTGTGCTTTTGTTGGTAATAACAAAACTGTTCTAGGTTAAGGTGCCGTGCATAAATACACTGTGTCTCAATAGTTATAGTGTTCCATTGCTGATGGACACAATCCTCGAAAGCAAACTCAACTGGAAGGTTCTGAAACGTAGGCAAATGAGTACCACAATAGTGCCCAGTCAAATTTTTCATAGATTAGTGAGAGATCAGATGACGGGTTGCTGAGAATAACGTCTAGCCTTCAAAATATCACTTCAAAAAAGGCGAGCTCGAAAAACGTGCCATTAGATGAGTAATCAGTCTGAACACTACCACGGCTTTTTAATGTTTTCAAGAACATCATGTACCATTGAGAATACTTGGGTGCCGCTGAACGCCCCCCGAGTTGAATCGACGTCGAACGATCGCTGAACGACTTGGCGCTGCAAATATTCACATCATATAAATGTAAAAGACGAATCTTTGCCATAAGTTATCTTTATTGCGAGAAACCAGTCCTAACTTGAATTATGGTTTGTCTTGAATTGAACTTTTCATTTAAAAAGACGTGTTGCCAATGAGGGAAAGAACGTTGAAAGACACCTACGATTGAACGATCTCTTGCAAATGCAAGGAAATAACTCAGCCCGAATTTTTGAAATGTACGTTTATATTCACGAGGACCTATTCTAAAAATTGCTTCCAATTTCTTGATGACTAAAGCAAAGGCAAGAAGCACATTATTCTATCACTCTAAGCGCTTATATGGATTTTCTAGGGTGTTAATTTAATTTTAAACCGGTGTTAATTCTAATTTAACAAAATATTCAGACTGTAAAGACATTTTAACACAAATGTGACAACTGGAAACTCCAAATCAGGAAACTACGGTTTCAATGTGGCAAAATAGAAGATAATAGAAGCATAGAATAGAAGAAGGTTCTTACATTGATCAGGACCAACTGCTTCTAACGGTTATTATTTCAACTAGTAAAGTTCATTAGAGCTGAAGGCGGATACTGCAGTATTCGCAACCAAGCCTAATTTCCGTTTAGCAGCTGTGTAGGACTATGCCTAATCTTTCAATAAGTGTTGTGTGCATTGAACTCAACACATTCACTCCGTTGTGTTCGCACACGCTCTCGCGGACTGACTGAATGCACTTCCTTCTCACTATGATGCGCTATTCATGCATTGTGTACTTGCATTTAAATTTTCTTTTGCTACATACGTATTTTCTACGATACTTTTCATATTCAATCGATAGCCATCTGCCCATAGATGTACTATTAGTCGCCAAAGACTATTATCTACACCAGCAATATCAGATTTTGAGAAGAGTACGACCGTTTATATAAACCACACACAGACTCCTTGTCACTTGTACTGAGATGGTAACATGGAAACCATACCAATGAGAAAAGTACTGAAACACTTTAGAAGACCTATTTTCCGTGATGGCATTACTAATCAATCCCTTCTAGTTGATTACGATGACACAACATTGGTATGAAACTTTGTTAGGCTGATGTTTCGACATCGTATTTTTCTTAAGAACCGAATCGATCCAAATTGATAATCCTGGGGTAATAGGCCTCACTATATGGGTGCTCGGTGTCGTATTCAGTCGAATCCAGCGAAGCTAAGCACCGTTCGAATGAAGAAATTCACTTGGCAGTGGGTTTTTATACAGGATGTTGAACTATTTTTTGCTGCCTCACAGATGTAAATACCTAAGTTCCTTGTTGGTTGAACACATGGAACAGCACGGAAGACCGTAATGTGGAAGCTATGAAGATGCTTGATGCTTGAACTATAAAAGGATAAAGGATAAACCGCTCAGCGTTGATCAATCGCTCAGTGATGCGCTATTCATTCGACTTCATCAAGCATTGTTGGAGGTGATTGAATGCAAATCTAGCCTTTACAATGACTCGCGGTGGCCTGCCGATGTATCCAGCCAGTGATACTTCGTCTCAGATAAACCTGGTATCAATTTGCTGACCCTGGAGCAATGAAGGCTTCGTGAACCACCTACACGGGGACCGAACCACACGTGTGTTGCAGAGTGCCTCTAACCACCGCGCCACACGCGCGCCAAAAATTTCGACAAGTAGATTAAATTGCAAACCTGCGTACTTGACATGCTTATAGAATAAGCTTTTTAATACTGTTATGACACCATGAAAATCTTTTCTGAAGTATTTCTTTGAAGTTTTGGTCTGCTTAAGAATAAAATTCCTTTAAAAAACTGTGCCTTAAAATTACTAATGATAACTCGGCAGAATAAAACATCAGCAATCCACTGTGGTACATGGCTTTGTATTTTTTTTTTTGAAATTTCGATTGCTAAATCGATTCCGTGCTCGAAATACGGTCCTTGAAGGCAAGAAAAAAAAAGAATAGTCGTATTTCACAGGGTTTCGAAAGACAGATCTTTTTTGCCTCGATTAGAAAAATTTTCATTCTGCTGAGATTGAAAAATTACTTCCCAACGGTTTACCACCTCATCGTGGCTTAGAGGCATTCCTGGAAGTCGGGTTGCGATGAACCGCGGTAGGATCCATTCCATCGGCAGAATCTCCCAAACTGAGAAAGGATCCGGGGTTTCCACTAGGAAGCCCAGCTATGAGTAAACCAATACCAGGATCCACCACCATCCTAGTATCCAACCACTCGCATGGTGGGAAATCTCCCTCTGATCCACAAAGACAGCGATTTTCTGCGGTCGTAGTGACCTGGGGCAGACTTTGGCTAAGCTTCCCTCAGGCCTCAAACGAACCACAATATCTAAGCTAGCAAAACCCAGAAAAGTGGAAATTATGCAATACATCCAAGTATCCAAGTAAGCAAGAAATATTTAAAAATTACTAAAGATCTATATATTCCCACTGTTCTCACTTCGATTAATAAAGTTCACTATGGGTTGAGATAAATTAGTTTAAAGTTGAGAGGCGCTGTTACTGCACTGATGAATTTTGCGCTAGTGGATATGCACTCATACGACGCGAAAGGCATAGCACAAAATATTCCATCGGTAAGCTCAACATGAACACTAAATCGAAAATGTAGTCTGATTTGTCCACCGATAAAGTGATTTCGGCTCACACAACTCAAATTTTCAACAGCAATTTATTGTTCTTCTATTTTTAGCTGCTACGATGAAACGTATTCACTGTATGGAATTGATAAGTATAGAAAATATGTAAACAGCACCGAAATATGCCCCATAAAAGTTGTGAGTCCTACCATCAAAGGTTGACGGAACCAAATTTGGAGCATTTTCATTTGACGCAGGAGTTAGAGAAGTTTAAAATGCATGGGCTGTCTACGTGAGATTTGAGAGGACATTTGGCACACGAGGAACACAGAAATGACCAATAAGTAACAAGGAAAAACAGAATTATAGAGTGAAAGTTATAACTGAGAGGGCGAAGTCATTTGCTGATGGACACACTTTGGCCGGCATGAGTCATATGACAAAGCGCGTGAGCCGCCGAAAAAATTGAACCTCCGTCAAACGAAATAAGATGTCAAAGTATAACCTGCCGTTAAAAAGAATAGGCAGTAAATAAAGTAGATAAAGGATAAAGCTCTCGGCGTTGATCAATCCCTGAAGGATGCGCCATGCATTCGACTTCATTATTGTTGGAGGTGATTGAATGCATATCTGGCCTTTAATATCACTCGAGGTCGCCTGCCGATGTATAGAGCCAGTGCTGCTATCCTCCCAGACAAGTCTGGTACCAATTTGCCGACCCCGGAAGGATGGAAGGCTTGGTGGGCTATGGGCGCATTTCACGTGTGCGCTGCAGTGGCGCCTCCAACAACTGCGCCACACGCGCTCCAGGCAGTAAATAATAAGTTAAAATTTTGATTATAACTGCAGCCTCAGCTTAACTGAATTCGTTGCCGATTTGGGATCCCCAGATCAATCCCATTGACGGGTGATTGTTGATGGCAAAAGACCGATAGAACTAGCTGAGAGACAGGCGAAACCAAGGACCCGCATGGTGTGGTGGTGGTGAACGCGTTACTCCCCTAAAAGGACAATAACGCGTTCGTTCCCCACCGCAAACACATGCGGTCCGGAGTTTTGCAAATATCTCAGGATCATTAAAGTTATATTCCGGAATATATAACCAACCATTAAAAAGAGTAGGCAGTAAATAATGAATTTAAAAAATAAGGTGCCAAGGTGGTGAAAGACCTGGACGTCCTCCAGTTTGTTTGCATCTAGTGTCCAGTTTCCAATTCTAATTCTCATAATATTCTATTGACGGAAAAGAAAAAAAAACGATGACAGTCTGTCAAAAAAGCGGTTGCTCCACACAGCGCTAAGACTTCAGAACAGAAACTCCGGTTTCTCCAGTTCGCACGTCATCTTATGCAGGCCCTATCAAGCGTCACCCCATAGTTTATCACCTGGTCGTGGCTGGAATGTTTTCACGCGCCCGGAAACAATTCTGCTTATCAACTTTCAACCATCCTGTCTAATGAATTCGTCGTTTTCTCTCTTAGTAACCGTGATGTTGTTAAACAGCATACGTTTACTTTCATACAATAACACACATACAACAATCGTAGCTGACGTTTCGGCAGAATCGCCTTCTTCAGAGCCTGGAAGGGTGCACTAATACGCAACTTATTAGGTCAAACACTTTAACAGCACAAACAGAAAGTTGAAAATCTGAGCGATAATTACAAGATCTACGGCTTCTCGAAAAAACCCACCGCTTTTTTCACCTGTCTTCCACCGAGGAAGAACAGCCGCTCAGAGTCGCATATGGCCGACGAGTGCATCACCCCCATCGACGATCGATACGAAGGTAAGGGGCGAGATTACGCGTGATCTCAGGGCATTTCTCCCTGCTATTCATTGTAGAATTTTTGGTATTTACCCAAACAGCCTCGAGGAGTTTGCGTGCTTGTGTTTTAGTATCCCGTGCAGGGAGAGTTGCTCTTATGTCAAAATGGTCTCCGCTATGCTTTTGTATTCTATGCCTCCCTAGTGGTGTGCCTTGTTTCGCTTTTCGTTTGCCATCTAGGGGCTCTTTTATGCGGATACGTAAAGGTCCACCCGTTTCGCCAATATATTCGTCTCCACAAGTACCACAATAGATCAGGTATATCGTACCTGAACTCATGGAGTCACCGTCCCTGCGATAAGGGCAGATTACGCAATTTTGTGTTTCACATAGATGGTCACATAGGCGGTTACGAACAAACTGACGACGAAGAGTATTCGGTGGTATTTCAATTATAGCTATCGATTCCTCTAAATCTGTCCTTCTTAAGCATCGCTTCATCACTGCAATTATTTCATCGCTAATGAAGGGCAAAAAAAAACGGGAACTTGTTCTGGCCAAACCGTTCCTTTTGGAGCGTCGCTCTCCCTCGAAATTTATCTTGTGGGGTTACAATTTCGTAGCCACTGGAGAGAGCTATTTGCCGAGCCAAGTCGCGCGATTCTTCCCTTAGTTCCCTACTTGTGCACACAGAGGTGGCTGTTTGAAACATGTTTCTCACAAGCGCCCTCTTTGTGGGTGAAGGGTGACAAGAAAGGGAGTGAACCAGGATGTTTTTGTTACTTGGTTTTCGGTACCATTATGTCATGTAACCGTTACCTGACAAGTTAATTTGAACGTTTAAAAACGGGAGCCAGTCGTCCTTCGGTTTCTCCCGGGTGAACTTGATGTACTCTGACTGCTCGTTCAAAAATCCAAAGCATTTCTCCATCTCCTGTGTAGAGGAAACAACAAAACAATCATCTTTATAATTGCAGTAGAGTAGCGACCGGAGACCGAGAATAGGAGCTTCCACTCTAGACATAAACGCGATGGCAAGGCTTGGTACCAGTGCCTCTTGAATTTCACCTCTTTTTGCTGTTCCTACGAAATTGTAACCCCACGAGATAAGTTTCGAGAGAGAGCGACGCTCCAAAACGAAGGGTTTAGCCGAAACAAAGTCCGGTTTATCATGCCCTTCATTAGCGATGAAATAAGTACAGCAATGAAGCGATGCTTAAAAAGGGCAGATCTAGAGGAATCGATAGCGATAACTGAAATACCACCGAATACTCTTCATCGTCAGTTAGTTCACAAACGCCTACGTGACCGTTTATGTGAAACACAAAAATGGGTAATCTGCTCTTATGGCGGGGACGGTGACTCCATGAGTTCAGGTACGATATACCTGATCTATTGTTGTACTTGCGGAAACGAATATGCTGGCGAAACGGGCAGACCTTTATGTATCCTCATGAGTGTGCCTCATTCGAGGAGACGGAACGCTGAAGAAGACCTGACTCGACACGAAGGCGAAGCCGCCACATCGAGGCGAAAGACAAGCGTGGACCATCGACTCGGATCATCGGCTCTGATGAAGACGAAGACGTCGAAACGTTAGCCGATAATAAATCTTATTATCAACCTCATGTAAGCTCATCAAGAAAAAAAATACCAAAGATAAGTTTGACAGCTCTTTTACTATTATTATTTTATTTATTACTATTTGATTATTTATTGCATTATTATTATTAATATTATTATTTATTTTATAGCTTTAACTAGTAAACAGTAGACGTTTCGCCTTCTTCAGAGTCTGGAAAAATCAGATTGACATGCAACGACAAGAAATGGATTCACTCATTTGAATTTCAGTGAAAATTTATGAGTTACGTAGAGCCTGCTAAGGTTATGAAAGTGTTTGACCGAGTAAATTGCACGTCAATTTGACCTTTACAGGCTCTGAAAAAGGCGAAACCACCAAAAATGCCAGCTATTGTGTATTAATAAATGCTTCCTGAGGCTTTTTGGATAAATGCCAAAAATCCTACAATGAATAGCAGGGAGAAATGCCCCGAGATCACGCGTGATCTCGCCCCTTACCGTCGCATCGATCGTTGATTGGGGGTGCTGCAGTCGTCAGCTATATGCGACTCTGAGCGGCTGTTCTTCCTCGGTGGAATACAGGTAAAAAAAGCGGCAGGTTTTTTCGAGAAGCCGTAGATCTTGTAATTATCGCTCAGATTTTCATCTTTCTGTTTGTGCTGTTGAAGTGTTTCATCTAGTAAGCTGCGTATTGGTGTACCCTTCCAGGCTCTGAAGAAGGCGATTCTGCCGAAACGTCAGCTACGATTGTGTTGTATTTGTGTTATTGTATGGAAGTAAACGTATGCTGTTTAACAACCTCGCGATTGCTGAGAGCCAAAACGACGAATTCATAATTCAATGCTGAAGTTAATAGAAAGTCGATCCTGGGTTCTATGTACAGATTGTCCAGAAAAATCTTGGAGTTTGACAGAGAGGCAATATAAAAGAAAAGGTATATATTTAAGCAACATGATCAGTATATATGTATGGTGTGGAAACCGTCATTCTATCGTCACGTTAGTCCACACAGATAGCTGATGATGGATTGAATGGGACATAATCCAACAATACCAGGAGAAGGACATGTTAGAAGAAAAGGAGAATTTAGGTTTAACATCACATTTGTTCTGATACTCTGAACAACCTTGTGTTTGATTCTCCGCGTCGATTTCAAAGTCCTTGTCAAGAAACGGGTAAAAGAAAGAAGTCCTCTTCAAATATTTTTGTGTTGCATCTAGATAATACTGATGAAGAATAACTAAAAATTCTCAACTTTTAGAGCCAAATTATAGGAGAAAGGCTTTGAAATTATCGAATCTAAGCCATGCCACATTTTTGTATAATTCTGTGACGTTTGAGTGGAAATTTTCCTCCCAGCAGCCATCAGGGATTTCAAGAATCGTAAAGCTAATCTAACTCAATTAACACTCAGGATATCAATAAGAAGAGAAGATGACAACAAGTCGTAACTGAATCCACACATGAACCCGACAACAAGGGGTGACATCTACACGAAAGCAAGAAGGACGGGAAAAAAACTGGAACCCGGTGGACAACCAAGTAATTAAAGAAATCAATTTTTAAGTCCACGTTTGATAGTTGTACGTGATTCTACGACAGAATACGAAATGGCTTCAGCAGGTGAAAATTTTGATCCAGTTCTAATAATAAATGAGCCCACTGCAGGAAAAACATCCCACCTAACAAGGGGCCGTCGTGATCGAACTCTCTTCGTCAGTTTATAATAATATATCTAATAAACTTGCTAATTAACGCAGGCTCACCCACTATTCGTCACCAGAGGTGATCTTACGACTACTAAGACATTGGCGATGAAAGCGCTTTCTCGGTAAGAGACAATAATTTTCTATTAACAAGAGAGAAGTGGAGAAGTTAACAGTTCTCAGACTTATAGATGAGAGTCCGCTCTATCACTTTATTACTTTTTGTAAAATTTTCTTCCAATTTTTAAAGTTCGTTTGGAAATAAAGTTCCTTAAAGAAGAAAACTAACGATATAGTGGGTAGCAGCACTGCGTCGTGCAGGGTGAATCCCCGCTCGTTCAATCGCTTTTGCATTCAAAATATCGGACATTATCGAGATGTTACAAATTCCGAGAGAAATTTTCTTTTAACCTCGGAATTGATCAATAACTCACCTCGTTCTTGATTACCAAAGATAATGCTTCGAAACCGACTTTCCTTGAACCTCGGTGTGCTTAATCAATACGTATTTTTTCTTGATGAGCTTACACGAGGTTGTAACTAGTAAACAGTAGACGTTTCGCCTTCTTCAGAGTCTGGAAAAATCAGATTGACATGCAACGACAAGAAATGGATTCACTCATTTGAATTTCAGTGAAAATTTATGAGTTACGTAGAGCCTGCTAAGGTTATGAAAGTGTTTGACCGAGTAAATTGCACGTCAATTTGACCTTTACAGGCTCTGAAAAAGGCGAAACCACCAAAAATGCCAGCTATTGTGTATTAATAAATGCTGTGATAACAACCTCGGGTTGGCTCATCAAGAAAAACAGTGATTTATTGAGTTGAACAAAGAAGTGGGCGGTAGCTATTAGTCAGCACGTACGGTGAAAGAGGCAGAGTTTCGTAGTAGAGCGTGTTGGCAATTCGTACAGCATCCATTCATCGAGTTCCTTTCTTATCCCATCCTTCTTCGAAAGCTCCAAAACAGTTGAGGTGCTAACATCGAGTTCTTTTGCAAGCCCTTGAACAGTTGTGCTCTCATTCGCTTTTTTTCCAACAAAGCCTTCAAATTCATCGTCGTCAATAGCACGAGGACGTCAGTGACCTTGCTCATTTTTTAGGCCGAATTTGCCACAAAGAAACCTTACAAACCAACGTTCCACTGGTTTTACTGCACAGTCGTTAACAGTTCTTCGCCATATACTCCATTAATGTTTCGAGTCATTTGCGCCGCACTATGACCAAGTTTAAATGAGTGAAATCTGAATTTTGAACAAGTAAAAGTAAATACTTCGTTAGTAAATATATATTTGATACTTACTTGATACTTAAATGATCCGTCTTCCCTGGTTGTGCGGGTCCCATTATAATCCCCGTTTTTCGGAGGTTTGCTGATTAAGCCATTTTGGTTCCCTGGAATCTCGGGGTCAGCCTGGCCAAAGGCTGCCGCAAGTCTTCACTGCCACAGGTAGTCGCAGCCCTTGTGAATCAGAGGGACATTCACACAATGCGACTTTGATACCAGGACGGTGGTGGATCCTGGTATTGGTTTACTCTAAGCCAGGCTTCCTGATGGAAACGCCGGACTCCTTCTCAGCTTGAGAGACCCTGTCAGGGGATGAATTTCCCGCTGTACATCGCAGTCCGATACCCAGGAACACCTCCCAGCCACGATGAGGCGGTAAACCGTTGGGAGGTGTGTATGTTATATATACATATAATATAAGAATAAAGGAAATATTTTAGGAAATAGATAGGAGGAGTAAATATACTAATATTATTAAATATAAATAAATATCAAATTCAAAATAAATTTAAAAATTGTTACAAATAAAAATAAATAAATAAATAACAAAACGCTGTTTTGATACCATGATATCTACCCTGTAGAATTTGTCAAATTTCAATTTATACTATAATTCAATGATACGGAGCGAAAGTGCATAAAATTAGCTGTGCAGTAATACAACACAGCATTCGAAAAAAAAGTCTTTCTAAAACATGAATAGGGAAAAATGAGATTGCAAATCCTGCGCAAATTTCTGGATAACCCAACAGTTCACGACGATATGCTGTCTAAGGAGTGGAACCAAAGTGTTCTTCGGACTAAGGTGATCATTCACCTTAGTGTTACTAACCTCTGTGATTCAAAACAACTGGTACAGCACAGAGCAGTTCCAGCAGGACTTCCTCGTAGCCAGAGTATCGATCAACAAGTTAGGATTTTTATGAGAAGCTGACATGATTGACCAGAATGATTTGATGCTATGAGATAAACTGATAACAATTCCCTTTCTTCGTGATATTCACTGAACCATGAGAACATAAAATTTCGTCTATAAAGTAACAGACTTGACCATAGCCTAACTAAGAATGGTTTGATTTCGAAAGATAGACTTATCTCTCTCTATGATTTGCTCCCTCATTGTGACAAGGGTACACACAAGTGTTGAAATGCAATAAATCTCGCTAATAGCAAGTACATATAAGAAATAGTTCGCACTTTAGTAGAACATACCCAATCTTAAACGCTTAATAATAAAATATTGATAAATTTATTGAGAAAGTCATTTTTCTTCGTAGCATACCCGGCTACACATCATCACTATGAGACTAACGACTCGCTTGTTCAACATAAGCAACAAACGAAGGATGAATGTATGAGACGACATGGAAATTGTATAAAGAGTTGGAGATTCTACAATTCTCACTGCTAGTTATTTAGACATCCATAATCAAAACATCGGCCAGAGTACTGTATCTGATTCAAAACTTAATATTTGGATCAAAATACTGTACCTGATTCGAAGACCGGTTCATTATGGTAGACATTGCGCTGCACGGTGGAATTCGTTGGTCGAGGAGCAGTGTGAAATGAAAACTGGCTCATTACTGAAAAAAATAACCGGATATGATTTCAGCAGTCTAAGCTCAGTGTATGTGTTACTGAGAAACCAGTTACGTATGGACTTTGTGTGTTTGACGGAAGCCAAGGAAAACTGTAGAAGATGACAGACGAACCCAATGAGGCTTGATTCAATAATTCAAAACAGAGATCACAGCTGTTCAAATCAAAATGGTAATATAAAAACAAAATCAGCAGTCCATTCATTTAAAAACATCGTCGTGGAGCTGCTCGACAGAGGGCCAGATAATCTACGCAAAATACGATGTAGACATACGAAATCGTCCACATGACCATCACCTGTCACTGACAACGCGAGTAATTCCGCTCTTTATCAAGCAAATTGCAGCGAGCACCAGTACGGCTGGTTCAGTTCGCTCAAGAAATTTAGGAAAACGTCATTTTTGCATCGAGCTGTACTCACGCATTGTCTGTCTTTCTCTCGAATAAGGAAAGGTGCTGATTTGGCCGCAATTCCAGTTACTTAAAGGTTGGCTAATGGCTAAGTCGACAATGAGGATGCGATCCACATAGTACAATCCACACAGGTAAGCAAAATTATGCCATGAATACTTCAACGACTACAGGGAAGGCAAGTGTAAGGCAGTTTGGCATAAAAGACCCATACAGTCTGTTCTTCGAATCAAACTCCACTTCAAGTCAAGCACAAGGGCGATTTTGTTTTGCAACTGAGCCCATATCCAAACCCTACGGAGGCATCAAGAATTTCTGCAGTTGATGGACGCAATCGCCCTAATACTTCTAGCATGAGGGAGTTCTGTGGGTGATTCCAGAGAGCTTCAGTAACCGTGAAAGAAATATAATGGCTAAGCAGCATTTCACACTTTATGGACAAATTAAAAGTAGGCATGAAGCGAAAAATTCAATCTATATAAGAATGGATGAACGGAAAGACGTATGAAGAAAGCATACAGAACCAGTTTCAGCTTAGTAAACAGCTATGAACGTGGTTGAGGTTCAAATCCGTCTCCATGGTACAGATCTCCCACAAAATGATGTCAGGAAATGGAAACGCAGAGCCGACGACAAGAAAGTAGGTGAGAGAAATCCGAACACAACCGATTTAGAAAGCAAAATACTCCTCACAAGCGTGACGAATGAACCGAATCAAATCAAAAACGGTCGCCGCTGTGAAGCCCGTTCCAGGTTCCTCAAAACCGTTACGGAAGAAGACTGTTTAGTGTTAGCTGTACGATGTGCTAGTAAACCTGTCCAAAAGATCGACTCATGCCGACAACGGACCTTTAAAATCATGGCACACTTTGCCGATTCTCCGACTATATCCTTTTCTGGCCTGTACACTGCATTTAAGAAGTTATACGTCATACCTGTTTATGAGTTCGGTCTCTGTTTAAACAATGCGTAGAATGTGTCAGTTATCGCATAGAATCCACTACCTTTCACGCATTGGTATGATAAAGAGATCATTGTAGCAAGAAAGAAGGGTGGAACATAATTGGCAAAGACGATTTCTTTTCATTCGTTCAGCTCATGCAGCACTCATTTCTCGAGTTCCAATGAGCTCTCATTTCGATAGTCCTATAAGAAAGTTCCGTGACCATTTCATACAAATTCTCTTTCAACCAATGCCCTCACAATCGTCGATAAAAACGAGTCGTTCTCGACTTTCTAAATTATTGCCATTCTCATTCTTATCAAGAAAAACTTTCGCAGTGAACGCTGTACTGTACCGTTTATCCGGCCCTCCATCTCAAACGAACTAAGTGAAGCTATATCACGCTGCTTAAAAACGGCCGATCTAGAGAATTCAGTTAGAATAGTCGAAATACCACCGAGCACTCTAAAAAGCCAACTAGTTCGCAACCACCTGTATGGCCGTCTATGTACAACGCAAAATTGTATTGATTGTCCCAACAGTAGAGACCGTGATTGCATGAGTTCGGGTACAGTTTATCTGATCTCTTGTAAAACGTGCGGAGACGAATACATTGGCGAAACGGGTAGACCACTCTGCATCCGTATAAAAGAACACCTAGCCGGTAAACTTAAAGTTAGACCAAGAACAACACTGGGAAGGCATAGGACAAAGAGACATAACGGGGAAGATTTTGAAGTGGAAGTGAGGATCCTCGCACAGGAGTCGAATACACAAGCGCGCAAAATTCTTGACGCATTCTGGATTAAATCCAAGAATCCAAAAACGAACTGCAGGAAGGAATGCCTCATTATCACGCGTGAAATCGGGGAGTATTTAAGGCTGCTGTTTTGATGTGAGAAACACATTACGCTTCCATGTAAACTCTGTGCGGTTGGTCTCCACGTGACATATCTAGTGGTGGAGCGGTGAGTATGCGATGAAGCCATTCTGTGTTCAATGCGATTGAAATCTTGGTTTAGCGTTTTCTCTGCTTAGTTATGGAGGTGTTTGGCCGAGTGGATTGCAGTCAACTTGACCTTTCCAGGCTCTGGGAAAGGCGAAATCCGCCGAAACGTCAGTTTGTGCGTAAATAAAGATTAAAATAACACCTCGCGTTTGCTCAACAAGAATATAAAGAATTACTTGATCAATGCCGAGATTAATAGAATGTCGGTAGTGGGAATAGTACGAGACGTACCGGCTGTACTGTACAATCGTTAACGCAGATGCCTAGCCAAATATTGCTCTGCCAAGTACTCTAAAATTGTGAGCAGCTTCCTTGATTTTGCGTTCTGTTTAAAGTTACGAAGCTCGAATATTCTTTTCTCCACTCTTACTTACGATGGCCTTACCTTAGCAGAATAACATTCAAAAAAAATAACCATTCACGTATACAATATCACCTGTATAAGTAACCTCAATGATCACCTGATCCACCAAATGCGCACCAACGGAATGATCATTCGTCACAATCGTCCATCAGTGCTGTTTAGTGACATGAACAAAGGTCACATTTTAAGGCGATAAGGTTGCTATGACATCAAATTTGCTTTTAAATGGGTTTCACGATATAAATGTCGAACTCCTGAGCTTGGGTAACCCTTCTGTAGGGTGAAATTGAGCTGCTAACGAGGCGGTAAGACACTAAAGAGAGCATGAACGTGTAATTTAAAAAACATAGTAATGGAAAAACCACTGGGAGTTTTGTACTGCAAAATCAGATGTTTTCAACCCAATAACCTAAAACTGGAAGGAAATTAGGAGTCCAAAAATTAGTGTCATGCCTTAATAGGAAAAGAACTGATGCTACGGTGTCTGTGAGTAGATTCAGTTCTGCGGCAGGACCTACGAGCTACTCGGAACTGTTCTTTCGCCGAGAAACAAAGAGAGTTTAAACAGAAAGTTTAATGCACTAGGTGCTCCATCAGCAAGTGGAATCTATTTGGAAGTTCGGATAGTATCAAACGGAATTTTATGTGCGCGAATAATTCGACGATTAACAGGATTACAAGTGATATCGACAAACATAGGGGCGCGTGTGGCTCAGTGGTTGGAGGCGCCACTTCCCCGCGCACGTGAAATGCGCCCATGGCCCACCAAGCTTTCAATCCCTCCGGAGTCGGCAAGTTGGTACCAGACTTGTCTGGGAGGATAGCAGCACTGACTCGATACATCGGCCGGCCACCGCGAGTCATTGTAAAGGCCAGATATGCATTCAATCACCTCGAACGATACTTAATGAAGTTGAATGCATGGCGCATCCCTTAGGGATTGATCAACGCCGAGAGCTTTATCCTTTATTCTTCATCGACTAACATAGAGTTTTCACTATCGTCCTGGCGATCGCTTCAGACGCTCGAAACATTTAGACAATAAGATCAGAACTTGTGGAAAATTGAATTTGTTAATACAATTATAAACGAAACCCGGTGGTGGAAAATATAGGACAAATCCAAAAATAAAGCTTAGCTTGTTTAAAACAACATTTTGGGGCAAGTTAACGCAAAAATTCGATTTTGTGGACTTTCGTTCGTTGGAAACCCTGTTTGAATGAACGGGCTCATGAAAATTTTTTAGCCAAGTCAAATTATCAGCCAGCCAAATTTTCCTATTCACCTAATAAATTCTGCGCTCGTTTTTCTACGGTTCTCCGCTACTCCACACTCTAACAGGAATCACATAGGGGTCAATAATAACAAGAAGCAAGCTTGTTCCACGACTCGATGCAAACTCGAGATATTTCTCGTTCCATAGACAGATAAAGTGCGATGCTACTGACTGGCTTCACTAACGCTCACGAAGGAGCACATTTGATGACATAAAATGAGTGCACTACACAGTCATAGCTTTTCATGCTCCGTCGAAATAGAAGTCGAAAGCATACAAACACTGCAATAGAGCATACATAAATATGACATTTCCTAGTGGTTTACCACCACAAAGTGGCTGGTTGTTCCTCTGTGTGGAAATAGGAAGTACAGCGGATGTTCATACCCAAGTAATTGATCAGGAAGCCCTATAAAGTGGTGAACTTCTATTGGATCCACAAAAGTAGGTAAAGTAAAAGTAGGTGCCTACAGGGATAATCAGGTACGGAATTCTGATGGCTCCAAAGAAGAAAACTCGCGCAACCAATCACGTACTAGTCCGATGAACATCGGACACGAACTTCTTCAAAAATCTTCGTGGGTGTCGAGTCATTCAACTAACAGTCAGGTGTGTGCTCGAATAGAAGACGCAGGATGGATTCAATCCGGAGTCTTGGAAACAGAATCCACGGAGCATTCTCGACAACAATAAATATTATTGACAAAACTCCTACAAACACTTCAGGTGGTAGAAATTCTTAGAAAACAAAAACAATAGATGTGCTGATGAAACAGTCATAAAACGACACTTCTGGAATGTGACAACAGTTGTTTTCAGAAACGACTTAGATCATGCCTTCCCATCTTTACCCTGCCCTGTTGCTCGCGTTCCTGCTTTCTCTATGTCAACATCATCGTTCCGTATCGCATTTCGAAATTCTTGCCGGCAAATATCACCATCGATCAATTCTGACGATAATCTGGTACCAAAAGCAAAGTGTTAAGGGCACTAACACATTAAATGAAACTATGTAGGAATATTCTCGAAGCAACTTTTCAACGTTTAAGAGTTGTTACAATCTGATCTGACATCCGACACTTCTTTAACTCTAACGAGCGTAAGTCTGCTGAAACGACAGTACACTTTCCAAAAGCAACAACAATCATGATACTGTATAATAGTATAAAGGGTGCGTGTGGCGCAGTGGTTAAAGGCGTCCTGCGATACACACGTGAAATCGATCAGCGCGCACGTGGCCCAACTAACCTTTCATACCTCCGTGGTCGGCAAATTGGTACTAGACTTGTCTGAGAAGATAGAACCATTGGCTCGATCTAAAGGCCAGATATGCATCCGATCACCTTTAACGATGCTTAATAAAATCGAATGCATCCTTCAAGGATTGATCAACGGCGACAGCTTTTTTTATTTATGATAGTTTGATAACCTAAAATCGTGTATACGGTCACTTCGGAAGATTCTCCAATCATAGAGCTTAAAAGAAGATATAGTAAGGGAAACTGAAAGCGGCAAAAGTGACTTCACAATCCACATGGGCTTCACATGCTGCTTCTGGTGTCGATATGGCTAGTAATACATTTGCTATTCTTAGTGGACGATATAAAAAAAGAACAAAACACACATGATTATACTTAACAAAAAATGTGATAGAATAAAAATGTAACATAATACAACCACAACGATGCTGAGACATTCGCAAGACTTGGACCTCAGGCCAGATCGAACCACGATTATCCTTCCCGGAGGAATGTGCATTACCCACTGTACCACTGAGGCCCTTGATCTGCGTTATTATATATTACGCAGTTATAACATATTACTATATACTAGGTAGTTACTATAAATCACAGTAAGCAGTAAATAAAAGGTTAACATTGCAATATAATAATTTGTAAACATGAAAAATTCCGCCCATAAAAACGATTAGCGCTCTCCAATCTGCTTGTAAACACTCTCGACCTATAGTACTGTGAACCGATTTTTGTTTTAACTTCGGCACGGATGATCGACGACTTCACCGATAGGCTAACACGAGCTTGTAACCAAATATTTATTCCGCTAACGTTTCGTTCGGCGACTTCATCTTCCTCACATCGAGGAGACGAACGACTGTGAACCATCGATTCCAACTATTGACTCTGAGGAAGATGAAGACGTCAATATGTTAGCCGAATAAATATTCGGTAACAGCTTCGTATTAGCTTATCAATGAAATAAAATACTCTCGACCTATTATCGTACCGACTTCCTTTAAGATTTACACAAGAATTTCAGTACTGGTCACTGTGGTTATGGTTGTGGTGTTTTCGTGCGACTACGAAAACCCATCTATCTCAAGAACGAACGCATGAGGACACTCGACGCGACTCACTGAGTAGCTCAGGAAGACAAAGATGCCTAGACGGTTAGCCACAAACAAGATTTATAACGACCATGCATAAGCCAATAGATAAACCAAAATATTGACTCTCACCTTAACCCCCACTACGGCATCCATCAAGACGTCGGACACTCTGCCCTCAATTTTATAAAAAAAAAGGCCAAAAATACCAGTTACTTCAATGGAATTCAGTGTAAAGTTCTCATTAGCGATGATACTTCAATACTTTACACCATCCTAAGAAGGCCGGAAGTGAGGTGACGAAAAAGAAGGCCGTTAACGTCAAAAAAAAAACGTTTGGAATGCCTCGGTGGCGATTCGACAACGTTAATTAAAACCACCGGCACAGAATCAAAATGCCCACTAGTTGATAGAAAATGGCCGCTACTTAGTAGTCCTTTTGCCCAATGGGAAACTTCAGCAATACGGATGAGAATGTACGAAAAATCCAACACAATTCCGAAGCTTCGTTACTTTTTTTACTTACTGCCTGTTCTTTTTTGCTTCCCATTACAATATTTTGTTTCAGCTTAAATAGTTCCAATGCCGATTTGTGCTCGACAAATCAGTCCTGTTCATGGGTGATTGCTGATAGCACCTATAGGTCAATAAAACGACTGTGACAAAGGCGAAACGAAGGACTTGCACGATGTGGTGGTGAGTGCGTCAGTTCCCGTAAAGGGTAATAACGTGCTTGGTCCCCACCGTAGGCAACGAAGGTCCGGAGTTTTGAAAATGTCTTAGCACCATTATGGGTACTATTCTACAGTGTGGCGCGTGTGGCGCAGTGGCTGGAGGCGCCACTGCGGCACACACGTGGAATCGATCCCAGCGCCCATGGTTCACCAAGCCTTCCATCCCCCTCCGGGGTCAGGCTCCAAATTGGTATCAGACTTGTCTGGGAGGATAGCAGCACTGGCTCGATACATCGGTAGGCCACCGCGAGTCATTGTAAAGGCCAGATATGCATTCAATCACCTCCTACGACACTTAATGAAGTCGAATGCATGGCGCATCCCTCGGGGATTGATCAACGCAGAGAGCTTCATCCTTTTTTCTGTTCCACAGTGTTCATAAGGTCATGGAAACTAAAACTCACAAGGTATCCGCCTTCCATAACCAGTAAGTACAACAAAGAAGCAGACATATATGGGAAAAGTGTGAACAACGATGCTGAGATATTTGAAAAACTCCGGACAGCAGGTGTCCGCGGTGAGCAACGAACGCGCTATTCCCCTCCCAACCCCTTCCGAGGGCTAACGCATTCACCATCACGCCATGCGGATCCTTCGGTTCACCTGTCTCTCACTTAGTTCTATCGATCAGTGCCATCAGCAATCACCTATTAACGGGCTTGATTTGGAGAGTCCACATCGGCATTGAACCCAGTTAAGCTGAGGCTGTAATTGAAATCACAATGTTTACTTATTATTTTAAATCAAATTAAAAACTAATAAATTTTATTTTAGGAATAAAAAGTAAACATTGTATGAAAATCCCCAAAAGATGGTTATTCTAGATGTACTATGGAGTAAAATATTCTCATTCATTACAGTTTTCGCCGGAATGTTGACGATAAAGAGGAAAAAAGAAAAGAAAAGAAAAGAAAAAAAGATGATTGGTATTATCGTGATGATTTCAGAGAGAAACAGGAGGATCGTTAGGAATGGTCGACGGTTAACGATTTGCAGAGACTCACCAAGTAAACACTTCGCTACAGTAATCGTAAAAACATTCCGCATTACCCTGAAATTCAAAGCGTTTCCCAAAGTGTCTACGTCTCGTTCTACTCTCGTATTGATTTTGTTACTTACAGTATGCTTTATAAATTTTGTAACTATTTTAAGATATAGCTTTTCCAGAGTTCAAGCGTTCAAACACCAGAATAATCTACATCAAGAATAACGAAGCAGTCAACTTCATCTTTGATAAGGATGAAAAATGATAAAGCTATTGGCGCTGATCAATCTCTGAGCGATATGCCATGCATTCGGCTTCACTAAGTAGCGCCGGAGGTAATTTCAACGCATATCTGGCCTTTACAATGACTCGCGGTGGCCTATCGATGTAGAGAGCCTGTGCTCCTATCCTCCCAAAGAAGTCTGGTATCAATTTCCCGACCCTGAAGGGATGGAAAGCTTGGTGGTCCATGGGTGCGGGAATCGATCCAATGTGCATTCCGACGCCTACACCTACACGCACCCATCTTAGATACTGTTTTCGGATGAAGTACGTTCTATATCAAAAACATTCTCCACATTACTGAGTGAGCGTTCTCATCTCTGCAAAACAGAAATAGTGCAGATAATAGAGTTAGGCAATGGTTAGAAAAAGTGAATAATGAAATTTAATGCATCATGACAGCGACAGAAAAAAGAAAAGGATGTCTGAGAGCGAAAATCCTCACAACACAATGGAACCGAGACATGGTGAAATCGAGTAAGAACTGATGTTAGCGATTATCAAACGCTGTGGTCACCAGGTCGAAGGCGCTTCGACTGGGCGATTTCAGACGGCGACATTATGGAACTATTCAATATGCGAAATGCGAAATGTAATTCAAATCTATCCTTTGGGAATGAGAAGCCTCTACAATTCAACTGGAGTGAATCTGAAATGAATCAGGCACTCCGCTGAATCGGATTTGCTCACTGGAACGGGAGGACGACGACGGAAGCGACTACAGCGACGACGGTGGCTCGAACACGTCCCGAGCGGTCGTGTCTCGGTGTGTTCGCACCGACGAACGGCACGTACGAGACGTCGCGGCGCCTGCCAGTCAGACGGCCCGCCCCCATCGGCCAGTAGTCCTATCGACCACCCCATCGTGATCAGCGTTGTCGTCAATAAAATCGTTTCGAATCAATAGTTTTTTTTTTTTTATAACCGACCGCCATATAGCCTCCGCGTTAATGATCAGTAGGTTACTGGATTATTAGGCTAACACGGAGTTGATAAAAAAGTTCATTCGGCTAACGTTTCAGACATCGTCACGCTTGAGGGAGCAGTCGATCAACACCCGTTCGCTATGAAAGGACACCGCCCAATGAACTGAACCATTCGAACGGTAGGGGCTCCTTCCACTGCATTGGACTCGGTGATGCGACAACGACCAGCTGTGGATCATCATCTATTCGGATCACCGCGGCTCTAAAAAAAAAAAAAAAAAAAAACCAAGACGTCGAGACCCTAGCCGAATGAACATGTCTTTTCAATCAATCTCACGTTAGCTTAATGTTCTAAGAAGAAATCGCTTCGGTTCCTATGTGAACGCTTTTCCGAAGACGAGCATCACCTAGTAGACAAACTTCGTCGCTGAAATCATCTACATCAATTGATTTGGGTCTTGTTGTGGCCCAATAGCTCATTCTCATATCTACGGCATACGGTGGGCAATCATAGGACTTGAGATGAAACAAAAATATTATTATTATTTTACATAGTTCACTGAGCGGCAAAAGTACTCATGTGCTACTACAGGATGGAATGATGGACTACAAGAACATGAAGTGTTAAATATTATTATGATGATATTAGCGCATACAATGGAACAAATAGTGTTAACATATTGAATACTCAAAGGAATTAGAAAATATGGAGTAGTTCCAGGAGGTTTTTTTTTTAGCCCTAGTAGCTTTTAGGTATTAGAGAAACTGCAGAACTGGCGAGACTACCACCGTCTCTTTTCCAGGAGGTTTTTCTTTTAGCCCTAGTAGCTTTTAGGTATCAGAGAAACTGCAGAAGTGGCGAGACTACCACCGTCTCTTTTTCCTAGAGCGTTTTTTAGACAGCAGGACCCTAACGTGGAAATTAATATGAAATTCCACATGTTTTCGGACGACGCTCCCAAAGCTCTGAATCACTATCGCGGTAGGAAGTTTGTCTCTAACCTCACAGCCGCACAGAAATGTGGTCTGCGAGAAATCAGAGATTTAATTAATTCAAAGACGATTGGACTATCAGTTAGTGATGAGGGAGGAGAGTTTGTAGTTATTCCTTGCCAGTTAGATGTTGAGATAACAGAGGTACATCTTAGTGATGCTACCCATTATCGCCCATCATCTGAAAAGGAATACAAAAGGCAATATCGAAGACTTAACAGCCAATGAGTCGAAGTGGCAAAGACAGCAGGCTTAAAACCATCTGTTATTTCTCACTATAAAATAGTAGACCAACGTGTACCGTCTTATACTTACTTACTAGAACACATTAGTTAGTATCAGCTGATGATCTTGCGTCAACCAACCCAGCATCCTTCAAGGTTAGACCCATCATCAGCTGCGTAGACGGGCCAACGGATAGAATAACATGGTTTCTAAGCTGACTACGCAATGCAAGCCATCCACGAACCTCTTGTTGAAGAATAAAAATGCATGGCTTGTCTATCCAGTAGCTTATGGCTCTCTTAAGGGAGTGCTTAAAATGCTTGATCTTCGGATGGTCTGGGAAATATTACGCACAAATGACGTTGCCAATGGGACAGCGGTTGGCACCAAGTTTTACCATCGTGTTCATGTCTAGAATAGAAGCCCCCGTTATTGATCTCTGGCCGCTACTCTACTGCAGATACATAGATGACTGTTTTGTTATTTTCTCTACTCAAGAGAAGATAGACAAATGCTTTGAGTTATTGAATGAGCAAGCTGAGTACATCAAGTAAGCATAGCTATAAAACAGTGCCTAAGAAGGGCTCGTCTAGAGGAATCGGTTGCGATAGTGGAAATACCGCCCGATGCTCTTCGTCGTCAGTTAGTTCGTAACCGCCTGTCTATGTGAAACACCACAAACTGCGTAATTTGCCTTTCCGGCAGGGACGGTGATTGCATGAGTTCAGGTACGATATACCTGATCTCTTGCAAGGATTGTAGAGATGAATATATTGGCGAAACGGGCAGACCCTTGTGTATCCGTATAAAAGAACACCTAGATGGCAAACGAAAAGTAAGACAAGGCAAGCCACTAGGCACGGATAGGATACAAAAGCATAGCGGAGACGATTTTGATATAAAAGTCGCTATCCTCCCACGGGATACTAAAACACCAACGCGGTAAGCTCCTCGAGGCTTTTTGGATAAATACCAAAAAACCTACAGTGAATAGCAGGGAGGAAAGTCCCGAGATCACGTGTGATCTCGCCCCTTACCTTCGCATCGATCGTTGAGGGGGAGGGGGGCGGGGAGGCTTGCTGAGAGAGAAAACGACTGCACTTTTAGTTCTGAATCGGAAAGGAAGAGATGATGAGTGGAAGATAACTAATTTTTAGATACAAAGAAACTTTGAGAGCCGAAACTAAATCGAGAACGAAGCAGTAGATCATTAATTTGGTCTAATTCCAGACCGACAGTAATTTTTCCAACAGTTTAAAAAAATTTAAAAAATTAAAAAGTTTAAACAACAATAAAGTATAACTGCAATTCAGTTTAAAACGGTAGTGATAAATTTACAGTGCCGAGAATCTTCAGTGGGAGGGTGGAAACTGAATAAAAAACGAAATAAGGTGGAAATATAAGGGTCAAAAAGGCTTGTAAGTACATGAAAGGATAGCTGTTCAGCACTATGTGGTAGCTCTTCAAAAATAATGGGAATTCAAAATAAATTAAGGAACTGCTAGAAATATATATACGTGAGAATTTGTTGCTTTGCATTTTGACAAATCTGTTAACAATTTACCAACTCCTAGGGATGGAAGGCTCCGTGAACTCGAGCTGCCTGGATCAAATCAAGAAACACGTGTCTGTCGTGGGGTACCTCTAACCACTGCGCTGCACTCATGCTGTGTGATGTACTCGATGAATTTAACACTTCGTTAAAATGCTACCAACTACGGCAGCGTTTTTCCTGGTGGCTGCCGTTCCTACTTACAAAGAGATCTCTTCAGCACCGGAGACGAAAAGCGAGATCAGTGTCGTCGTTCTTAAAACGCTAAGCTAAACTAATTGAAATTTCTTATCAATGCAGTTCAAGTTAAACTGCGTTGAATACCGATTTGTGCTCTCCAGATCAGTCTCATAGATGGGCGATTGCTGGTTATACCATCAGGTTGAAAATTTGCTGAGAGAAAGGCAAAGCAAGTGCCTCAGTGATGCAGTGAGTAACACATGATCGTGAGCTCCGGAAAAGGTACTCGCAGGTTTGATCTGGCCTGTAGTTCAATTCTTGCAAATGTCCCAGCATTACAGTGGTTGTATTTTACTACTACTTTGAAATATTGCGACAAGAATAGTTCGTCGTGCAAAGAAGATAAATTCACTGACAACAATACCCTTTTATTGTTCACGAGCTTCACTGGTTACGCGGGCCCCACCACAATCTCTATTTTTTGGAGATTTGCTGGCTAAGCTATTGCAGTTCCCTGGAATCCCGAGGTAAGCCTGGCCAACGTCTGCCTCAGGTCTTCACAACCACATGCAGTCGCATCCCATGTGGATCAAAGGGAAATTTGCCACAATGCGACTAGTTTGATACCAGGACGGTGGTGGATGTTGCTATTGGTTTATTCTTAGCTAGGCTTCCTGATAGAAACGCCGGACTCCTTCTCAGCTTGGATGACCCTGCTGTGCGGATGAACCCCCCGCTGTACATCGCAGTTTGGCACCCAGGAACACCTCCCAGCCACGATGAGCCGATAAACCGTTGGAAAGCGATGAGATATGATGATTGGAAAATACAGAAATTCTCCATGGACACTAGATACCCTGATACTTAATGTTTCACGAGATTGCCGCTCTTCCAACATTTTATTTTAAGCTTAGTTTATCTGAAATAGGCATGTTACAAGTGCCATTTAACTCTTTCGGGACGACGATGGTTTTTGACAACTAATGATTACAGGCTTTCCTCTACTGCACGAATCGCCCGACTTCTTCAACACTATCATTTCAGAGTTAAATGTGTTCAAAATTAACGGTTACAAGAAGTTGCGAACGAAATTTTGCCAACAGGCCACCATTTAACTTTAGCACTATTAATCCAAGACGGTACTGAGAACGGAAATTAAGTTTTACTTTTCTTTTTCTGGTTATTCTAGTAGACTTTGTTGGAATTAATAAAATTACGACAATTAATAAAAATCTATTGCAAACTGAGATATGTGGTTTAAAGTTGAAAGCGGTCATTACTTCCGCTTTGCATGATTCCCATAGAGGTCACTTCGTCGCGTGAGAGCCAATAACGCGCGGGTGGCCCTGATTCAATCCCTTACTGGGCCAACCAAGCCTTCCATCACTCTGGGTCTGGAATTAAGAGTCAGATTTGTCTGAGAATTACCTCAGATCTACAAATGTTGGTACCGCTTCTATAGTGAAGACGTAGGAACGATCTAGCAGAGTTATCCCACAATTCCAGGAGGAAATTCTTTGATCAGTATTTAAGGCCATTCACAGAGAATGGGCGCGTGTGGCGCAGTGGTTGGAGGCGCCACTGCGGCGCGCACGTGAAATGCGCCCATGGCCCACCAAGCTTTCAATCCCTCCGGAGTCGGCAAATTGGCACCAGAGTCGTCTGGGAGGATAGCAGCACTGGCTCGATACATCGGCCGGCCACCGCGAGTCATTGTAAAGGCCAGATATGCATTCAATCACCTCCAACGATACTTAATGAAGTCGAATGCATGGCGCATCCCCACGGAGAAAATCAAATCGTCAAGCAACTGCCGAATCCATGAGTTCCGTAAAGTTCCACGGATGACAGTTGGATGCGACAAAACAAATGAAACGAAGAAAGTTCTAAGATCTATGTGGATATCGGGCTGTTCGGTAAAATGGAAAAGTTTTTGATTTAAGCAGAAATATTATATTTCCACAATTTCAAAAAGAAAACTGATCATGTCAAGCACAATGTTATTTCAATGTTATTATTATAATGTTGAAGCAAGCTAGAAGTTTATTCGAAGCAATTTTATGGTCAAGGCACTTTTTTTTAATTAATCAATGAAAACTGAAAGTGTCAGTCTCTCTGTGGACAATCTGAAACTCATTTCTAAATGAAAAATTCGAACTCATCAAGAGGCTCCACTTCCAACACGAAAGGCGTAAAAGCGCTGCAAGTGTGATCATTGAAATTTTCGGAAAATCAGAACTACTAAGAAATGGAAGCGAAATCAAGTGTGGAAATACGAAGAACTGCGAGTGAGGATCGAATCAACTGCATAAGGCAAGTCGGTCGGTAAGTGAGTGACGTTAAGAACGGCCCGCAATTATTAAACGAAAATGAAGTCAGATAAAGAAGTCCGATTAAGAACTACTGAAGGAGCGATGGCATAACAAAAAGACCAACACGGAGTCCGTAAAGTACTTACAGATCCGTAGCTGAAGCTCCAGCAAAAGTCACATATGTTATAAAAGCGAACCATAAATTCCAAGAGCCCCCACAAGTCCTCCTGATTTGTACTAATTTTCACTCAGGCTATTAACGTTCTGAAATCGCATTAGAATTTTTCCTAGAAGTACTTATTCCAGCAGAGCCATGGAAGCAATCGATGTCAAATTCAAATCCGTTCCTAAACATAGATAGAAGAGCCAGATGGATGTGGTGCCAATTCATACGGCCCCATTCTCACAAACCAGCACCATAGTGCCAGCTACCTGCTTATCTATTCTCTAGGAACAAAGTCTTCACGCTGATCGAAATCGTTGAATAGTTTGTTCGTAATGTGGATGGAAGAAAATTCATAAAAAGAACTAAAGTAGTGCCTACTAGGTTTATAATGCATAGTGGTAAGAGGCGACCAGCAATATACACAGGGTACTTGGTACCGTCTGACGAACGAGCAAAGTCTAACCCCTAGCAGTTCAGAGTAAGAAAAACGGTACTAGAGTTGTCTGAAAGGATGAAAAGTACTGACTTCATACTTCGATAGGCTTCTGCTAAGCATTTAATCATCTTTACGATGTTTAATGGAGTTGAAGGCATAGTTCATTCTTGAGGGATGAATCAAAGCGGGACGATTCATCCTTTCATCTATATTTAATGCCTCTTGATAAAGACAAAGAGAAGGAGAGATGCAAAATAACGATATTTTCGGCAAGAAAAGCTGAGAGCTCGAAGGAAGGAAGGTGGGGGAGAGCTTCTCAAAGCAACATAAATCGTTAGACAACTCTTCGAAATCAATAATCCTCTATAAGGAAAACGATAAAACAATTACAAAGACGCTGTTAATAAAGCATGCAAAATGACGGTATTTATGCAAAAGTAGCTCCGCATAAAGAAGACTTCGATGAGACGTTGGCCGTCGATTCATGCAGAAAAAAAGAAGCAGTTTTCCATTAGCAAGATGAATGGGAAGCGATTTCTAAGCGCTTTTTCTAGCAACATAAGCCACATGAATACTTTACAACCGTACAGTGTTCAGAACTAAGTAGAAAGCGATCAGTTGGAATGTGATGAATTATTAGCTCATAACCCTACGCGCCGACAACGTGACGAAATTGTGATTCCAATAGGATACGAAGAAGATGAAAGCATTGGCGTGAAGATGACAAATGTGAGAGTAGAATGACGTAGGATATCAACACCAAGTAGTTGCGGTCCACCATCAGGGTGAGAAACCAAGATTCTACTTTCTTCACGTTTCTGGTAGAATGACGAGGTGGATAGATGATGAAGAACATGATATCATAACTAAGTAGTAGTGATGCTCCATCAAGGTGAGGAGCTTCTACTCTCCTCACGCTTCTCGTTGGGTGACGAAGTGGAAAGATGATGAAAAACACTATCAAAAAGCATGTGCTTCTTTAGATACTCAGAAGTAGAATCTACAACTACCATAAAAGATCTATCTCATCGTTCATTCGTCCCTTTCTTATTGTTACTGCGCGTTTCAAAAAAAAAAAGTATAACCTGTACGAATTTAGAAAACTATGATAGGACTGCAACGATTCATGAAATCGTCGTTTTCTCTCTCAGCAATCGCGAGGTTGTTAAACAGCATACGTTTACTTCCATACAATAACACACATACAGTACAATCGTAGCTGACGTTTCGGCAGAATCGCCTTCTTCAGAGCCTGGAAGGATACACCAATACGCAGCTTACTAGGTGAAACACTTCAACAGCACAAACAGAAAGAAGAAAATCTGAGCGATAATTACAAGATCTACGGCCTCTCGAAAAAAACCCACCGCTTTTTCATCTGTCTTCCACCGAGGAAGAACAGCCGCTCAGAGTCGCATATGGCTGACGACTGCAGCACCCACAATCAACGATCGATACGAAGGTAAGGGGCGAGATCCCGCGTGATCTCAGGGCATTCCTCTCTGCTATTCATTGTAGGATTCTTGGCATTTATCCAAAAAGCCTCGAGGAGTTTGCGTGCTTGTGTTTTAGTATCCCGTGCAGGGATAGTTGCTCTTATGTCAAAATCGTCTCCGCTATGCTTTTGTATCCTATGCGTGCCTAGTGGCGTGCCTTGTCTTGCTTTTCGTTTGCCATCTAGGTGCTCTCCTATGCGGATACATAAAGGTCTGCCCGTTTCGCAATATATTCGACTCCGCAAGTACCACAAGAGATCAGGTATATCGTACCTGGACTCATGCAGTCACCGTCCCTGCCATAAGGGCAGACTACGCAATTTTTTTAAAATTTCGGACGTTTACTAACGAAACTTTCAAAGTCCTTAATTACTATCGCGCCAAGAGATACTACTCCAACTTCACTGAGATGCAAATACGTGGTATGCGGGAGATACGAGGGCTGATAAGATCGAAAAACATAAGACTATCCGTTAGTGATAAGGGTGGAGAGTGTTCGTTGTGATTCAACATCAGCTGGATGTTGAGATGGCGGAAAAGCACCTTGAAGATGCTTCGCTTTATCGTCCGTCGTCTGAGAAGGAATTTAAAAGTCAATACCGAAAGTTAAACAACGAATGGGTTAGAATAGCAAGAGCGGCTGGGTTAAAGCCATCAGTTATCTCTCATCTTAAAATTGATCTACCAACATGTCCAGTCCTGTACTTACTTATCAAAACCCATAAGTTAGTATCCAGCGATGATCTCGTGTCCACCGATCCATCGTTATATAAGGTCAGACCTATCCCATTATCTGCGTGGACGAGCCAACGAATAGAAAAACGTGGTTAATAACCCTAGTACTTACCCAGTTGTTAAAGTACATTCCAGCCCATCTAGCGAACACCTAAATGTTCCTGGATCGTCTACGTAACGCGCAACCCAACAACGCGTACGTGATGGAGTCCTTCGACGTCACCGCCCTCTATACAAACGTGTCTAATGACTCCGCTATGCAAGCCATTCGCGAGCTCCTTATACAACATGAAGGAGCAATGAACATACATGGCTTCTCGATTAAGCAGTTGATGACACTCTCAAAGGAGTGCCTAAAATGCTCAATCTTCAGATGGTCCGGGAGGTATTACGCACAAATGAGAGGGTTGGCAGTGGGACAACGACTGGTACCAAGCCTTGCCATTGCGTGCATGTCTAAGGTGGAAGCGCCAGTGATCGATCTCGGGCCGTTACTCCACTGTAGGTATATAGATGACTGCTTGATCATTTGTTCAACACAAGAGGAAATTGACAAATGTTTCGAGTTGTTGAACGAACAGTCAGAGTATATTAAATTCACTCAAGAGAAACCACGAGAAAACTGGCTTCTATTTCTTAACGTACAAAATGACCTATCAGAAAACGGCTACGTTACGAAATGGAACCGAAAGCCAAGAAGTAAAAACATCTTAGTTTATTACCTCTCCTCTCACCCCTCTCACACGAAAAGGGCGCTTGTGAGAAACATGTTTCGAATAGCTACCGACGTGTGCACAGGAAGGGAGCAGAGAGAGGAGTCGCGGAACTTGGAGCAGCAAATAGTCATTTTTAATGGCTACGAAACTGTAGCTCGGGATAGGTGTAGGGCAAATCCTGGATCCCCAAACGACAACTCTAGCGATATAAACGTCTCGTTTATCCTGCCCTTCATTTCAAATAAAGTGCAGCTATAAAATGCTGTTTTAGAAGGGTTGGTCTAGAGAATTCGGTAACGATAGTTGAAATGCCACCGAGTAATCTAAGACGTCTGCAAGTTCGTCACCGCTTATACGACCGTCTATGTGCAACGCAAATTTGCATAATTTGCCCCAATGGTAGAGAAGGTGACTGCATAAGCTCGGGTTCAGTCTATCTGATATCTTGTAAAGTGCACGGAGACGAATACGTTGGCGAAACGGGTAGACCACTCTGCATCCGTATAAAAGAACACCTAGTCGTCAAACGTAAACCAAGTACTCCACTAGGCACGCGTACGACGCAGAGACATAACGGAGAGGATTTTGAAGTAGAGGTTACGATCCTCGCGCAAGAATCGAGAACACAAGCGCGTAAAATTCTCGAGGCATTCTGGATTAATTCCAAGAATCCGAAAATGAACCGCAGGGAGGAATGCCTCATTGTCACGCGTGACATTGGGCAGTATATAAGACTGTTATTCTGATGGGACGGGCACACTATGTTTCCATGTGAACACTGCGCGGTTGGCCTCCGCATAACATATTAAGTGGAAGGCTCATAGAAAGCGGTGAGTGTGCAAGGACTCTGTGTTCAATGTGATTGAAATTTTGATTTAGCATTTTCTCGGTTTGGTTGTGGAGGTGTTTGGCCATGTAGATTGCAGTCAACTTGACCTTTGCAGGCTCTGAGGAAGGCGAAATCCGCCGAAACGTCAGTTTGTACGTAAATAAAGAAATAAAATAACACCTCGTGTTTGTTAAACAGAAGTAGAAGGAATTATTCCATCAATGCCGAAGTTAATAGAAAGTCGGACGTGGGCAATTTTGTGTTTCACATAGGCAGTCATATAGGCGGTTACGAACTAACTGACGACGAAAAGTATTCGGTGGTATTTCAATTATCGCTACCGATTCCTCCAGATCTGCCCACCTAAAGCTTCATCGCTGCACTTATTTCAATGTAATGATTCATTTTGTTAATGGTCATGTTAGACGTTGAGATCGGGATCCATCTAAGCAATTTGGTTAATTTGCCGTCTTCTTGTTAGTGTTCGGCTCAAGAGTATCGTGTGATAAGCGATAAGTATAACAGATTACGACTTATAAGCAAAGTTGGGAATAATGCATATGATTGTGAAGTACCGAGTTCGGAATAAAAATCTCGACCAACGATCGTTGTAAAAGTTGTTTTCGATCACATGGCACTCAAAGCTTTTGAATGGATGACAAGGTGAACGGACCTGCTGCCACAATTTTAACCGTTAATGTACTGTCTCTTCGTTTTTCATGGCAGTGTATGATTTTTAAGGTAACCTCACTTGACGTTCCCAGTTTCGATCATATCTCAGCATTCCTATGATTACTTACATAGTGTTATTCTAAAACACTAGTATTTCCGAAGAATCACGAAACGAAAACGAAAACTGTAGATGTCTTGCAATTTCATTAATAAATAGGGTAGAAGTGGTAAAAATAAAGAATAAAGTTCTCGGCGTCGATCAATTCCTAAGGGATACGCTAAGCGTTCGACTTCATTACACACCATTAGAGGTGACTGAATGCATATTTGGCCCACACAATGACACGCGGTGGCCAACCGATGTATCGGATCAGTTCTGCTATCCTCCCAGACAAGTCTGCTACGAGCTTGCCGACTCCGGAGAGATCGCTTGGTTAGGGTGACTCGGAGGTCGACTTCAAGTGTATTGGAGGGCGCCACTAACCACTTCACTACACATGCCCTATACGGCAGAACTATAGAGAACTATATAATCACGCTAACCACTTTGTGAGTTTATGGGACACTAAGGTTCACTATTATTCCTTATTAAGCGTCTGAGGGGACCAATAAGCTGAGGTCACTTGATGAATACGAAGAACACTGTACTTATAAGACTGATACCTCACTTTCAATGTTTCATAAAGGTAACTACTGAAATATCGACAAGACAAGCCGTACAAATCGAGTACTAATGGAACATTGTCAAGGTGCTCGGGAATCACCCACAAAACACCTATCACATTTTTCCAATTCCCACTGAGTTGTTTGCAGGATTTTGGCAGTGCGAAAACTGTAGATACGCTAACGAACATATGAAAAACCATTAGTTCACGTGGTTAGAAAGCATAGTTTCATCTCCACGTCAAATATAAAGGATAGGAGATGAAGTGTTTGACGCTGATCGATCCAAGAGGGATACGCCGTGCATTCGACTTTATCGAAGACCGTAGAGGTTTTGAATGCACATTTGGCCAACACAATGGGTTGTAGAAGCGTAGTGATAAATCTAGTTTGTGCAGTAATTCTATTACTCTGCAATACTGGTCCCATAATTCGCCGAGCACCGATGAATGGATGGCTCGGTGAGCAGTGAGTGTGAGATCGAACCAATGACCACCTTGGCTGTGCATTTTAGAGTACCACTAACCACTCTGCTATACACGCCATGAAGAAAGTACGTGGTCATTTTTCTCACATTTAATACCCCGCCGTAGACATATTTCGTGTGGGAGACTAATGCACGGGGTCGCATAAAAATTACTAAAAATGAGGAAAAATCGATGAATTTGCGTTGAAGGCACCAGAATTTTCTGAATTTGTCTATGGAGATTTTAGACACGGACAATTAAAAGCTACGAGTAGAAAACTGCTGAATTAAAAAGAATGAAAAAATACTTGGTTTGTCACATTGTCCATAAGCAGTCGATCCACACAGTTGGTCCGCACTGAAGGCTCGCCTCATCTTTGTAGCCGCAAGCACAGTCGTTGTGGGAGAATCGGAGTCGCAAGGTAACGGATTCTCCACCGATCAGGAGAGGCCGTTTACTTTCTGTGATGACGATCGGAGGAAGCCTTATCCGAGTATCCCGGGTTTTCAAGAAAAATCATGCTCGAACTAGCGTCTAACATGTTGGTGTGTGTAGAAAACACAACTTCAAGTTCTGCTGAAACAACATGCTAACACTCGACCACCCCAGTGAATGACTGTTAAATGGCAATGATGGGAAGATGGAAAAAGTTCTGGAACTGACAACAAATGCGGAAGCGGGTTATTTAAGTGTTTAAAAAAGCTTAAGTAAAAGGCGAAAACAGTGTAAGGAGACAAACAAGCTCAGTGAGAAGACAACTTGATGCCTGTAGCTGACTGCAACGTG
This sequence comes from Angiostrongylus cantonensis, assembly GCA_009735665.1. Lineage (NCBI taxonomy): Eukaryota > Metazoa > Nematoda > Chromadorea > Rhabditida > Metastrongylidae > Angiostrongylus > Angiostrongylus cantonensis. The sequence continues at coordinate 268,769 of MQTX01000145.1, read as the reverse complement.
GCGAAAATACTCACTAGAAATACCTCTTAGGGCGTGGGATGGCTGCCCAACTAAAACCACACCCACAACAAAAATACAATGGTAGCAGGTTGGCAAGATCATTTTAAGATTCAAGGAACAGTGACTTGGTGAACTAAATCTAAGCTTCAACCAGCTTCAAATAGTGCTGGACTTTGCACCAATCCTGGTGAACTATTTAAGCCGCACTGCCGCATACAAGCTGAAGCACCGCAACAAACTCCAGTTGGTCACCTGGGAACAGCTCCTTCGTCCGTGCCGCTATCATGTGTTAAACTGTGGACACAGTTGTAAAACTTCAGGGCTCATTAATGAGAGAAATCGGTCATTTACTTCATTATTAATTTGAAGCTAACATAACAAGTATAAAGGGAAGAATAAAAAGATAAGGCTCTCTCGGCGTTGACCAATCTCCTAAGAGATGTGACATGAATTCGACTTCTTCAACAATCGTTAGAAATAAACGAGCGCATTTCTAGCCTAGAAAATAGCTCGCGGTAGCCCACCGATGTATCGAGTCACTGCTGCTATCCTCCGAGACAAATCTATTGCCACTCTGATAGCCCGACGGTATGAAAGCTTATTAAGTCCAGGGTGCAGGAACGAACCAAAGACGACGTGTGCATTGTAAGGCGCCTCTAACCACAGCGCTATATGAGTCTCATGCTTAAGTACATGAGTACAATTCAGTACACAGAAAAAACAAATTTCACTTATTTGATGTCCGAAACATCGCTTAAGTGGAAAAGAGAGTGGTAATAGATCATTGCCATAGAGTTTTTCATTTTTACACGGAAAATGAAGGAAAAAGCTTTTAAATATATGGTTATTAATAATCTCTGTGAACAGCAGTGGTTCCTATAAACCTACAGTATTCGATTTCGATAAAATAAGAAAGAGAGGGTGTTTTTTGCGTAAAAACAGCTAGAAAATTACTTAGCATAGCCTCAATAAGTTATCTGTGGCGATGTGAGGCTTCGCTGACTTGCATGAGAAGAAGACAGGATAATTTAGAATGCTTACAAAGTATTGAGCACATTTGTACTTCTATATTAGTTCTCAGTTTTTGAAAGCTTCCTGGAACTGCCTAGAAATTCTCAGTGTTTATTTTGGGGTAGACGATATAAAAGAGAAAAGTGTTAACTATCAATTATGAGCTTAATGTCGGAGCACAGACAAAACACGGTGTCCTGGTGTGCTCTGTTAGCATAGCTGCCTCAACAGCAACGCTCATGCGAATCATTGTTTTCCAATGATTCCATTTGTTTTTTAATGAATCATTTCTCTAGAAGAAGCTGAAAAGAAATCATATGAGCGTCAAGTAATTCTAACATTAACCTCATGCTCGGAAATCTTAGTATAAAGAGTTTACTTAGAAGTGATTCCCAAGAACTTTTTCGGAAAACCATTTCTGGTCCTTATTTCATAGCAAGCTTAATCCACTCAGAGTAAATTATTTTGACATAGAGTGGAAAAGAAGAGGAAAGATGGTCATTAAGAACCCTAACAAAGAATGAATAAGCGACTAAAGATGTTCTGAATATTTTAAAAGGCAATTTACTCTAAATACTAAGACCATGCGAAAAGTACTCCAGATCAGTACACTCGCAAAATTCCTGTAAACCACTCAAACGCACATTTCGAAGCATCGCTAGGCTTCTCAACCTAAGGTTGATAGGCACACCATCCGCTTACAATATCAATAAGAACAAAATCTTCCTCAGAGCAATTCACAGATGCCTGAGGATTATGAGAGGCACTGGTTTGTTTATAGTTTTTTTTTCGGGAAAGAAACACTTCAAAAACCCTTGCGAATGATAAATGACGATAAACAGGAATCGATATGATGTCTTGTAACAAAGGTAAGAAGTAAAAAGAAGAGAAAAAAGGATTGTGGAAGTCAAGAGAAAGATTGGGAAGAACGCTACATATCTGAAATAGCGCTTTCATCTCGTTTAATTTGTGTACAGATCACGAGTGTTGATGAGATTTGTCGACGAGAGCGCTGAGCTGACAGCAGTCGAGATCATCAAAGGTCGCCAAATGGAATTCCGCCGGTGGTGAACGTCAGCGATCAGTCCACTTCCAGATGCATACGTATGGACCACAATAGATTTCATGCCCTGACGGACCAGGTGATGGCCGAACAGATTCATAGGTGTGAGCGATAACACAATGGCTGGCGGAGCCGGTGAAGCCCGAACAAGGGGGACGCTGACTCTAGCTGACTATCAATATAATCAGTGCATCCGGTTTTTTGAACGGATTGATGAATACTGCCTGATGTTAAGGCGGTTTCGCATTATTCAGAGTTTGGAAAGGTAAATTTACGCGCAATCCACTCAATCACTTGCTTTCGTAACCCAAGCAGAGAGAACTCAACACATGAATTTCGCCCACGTAGTAAACAGCCTCTTTCAAACACTTAGTGCCAAGCAAAACACTCCACTGGGCTCGTTGAGGGCATAACGACATAGTGGAGAAAATTATGAAGTTAAAGTCACCATCATCGCCCATGGATTTAAAAGATCTGATCAAAAAAAATCAACTTTTGAAACGCTTCGGATAAATGCCAAGTGACAAATGCCATTCGTGACCCCGCACCATGCCTCAGACCGAATTTTGACCTAAACTAGGCCAATTCTTGACCCATGTATGACTCTGTATCGCTGGTTCCCATCAAATATTTGGAGGACTTACAAAGAACGAAACGGTGAATGTTTAAAAGAAGCTGTTTCTTTGTGAATAAGAATTGTTTATTGGGTCTTTTTCTGCATGAATTACTAAAGACTTTAACTGAGTAGATCACGTGTCAATTTGAATTTTCCAGGGTCTGACGAAGGCGAAACCATAGAAACGCCACACAGAGTGCAGTGAATAAATCTTTCTGCTAATAGCTTCGTGCCTTCTCATCAAGACAACGACAAATTATTTGATCAGTGTAGAGATTAATGGAAAGTCGGCCCCGGGGACTCAAGAATTATACAGTCGGCGCGGTGAGGAAGGGTATAAGGAATAAGGTATAAGGAATATAGGAAGGTCAAATCAACGTCAATGTGTCGAAATACTTCAATCGGATTTCCAAATAAGCAACTTGAAATCAGAGGAAAGTTCAAACTTGGCTAAGAAATTGTTGAGAAGTCCTTTGATGTACGGAAATGTTAATTCGAACTCAATAATAATTCCATACATTCATTGCCAGTGCCAAGGTCTCCCATGAACTTCTCGGTGGCAGCTACACATTTTTAAACATAAGAACGAATAGTAGGAGAGCCTTATGAAATAGAATTGACGAACCGATTGCCATAAAGATTTTACGATGATCCATAGATTTCCAGACAAAATATTCTGGCTGATGGATTAACCCTGTATATGGAAATGATAGTACAGAAAAGCTGAGAGTGTTGAGTTGCAGGAGTAAAAAGACAGGAGCCTGCTTGAAATCACTTGTCGAAGAGTAGATTGTTAATCTTATAGCACTGGGGTAAGTCACATGGGCTCCCAGAAGCTTAAATAAACATCGCTCTAGAGGCGTAACAACTGGAATTCATTCGAGCAAAATCCATCAGAGCATCTTGTAATAGTATCCAGAATCGACTTTCTATTAACCTCGGCATTGGATTATGAATTCGTCGTCTTCTCTCCCAGTAATCGCGAGGTTGTTAAACAGCATACGTTTACTTCCATACGTTAACACACATACAATCGTAGCTGACGTTTCGGCAGAATCGCCTTCTTCAGAGCCTGGAAGGGTACACCAATACGCAACTTGCTAGGTCAAACACTTAAACAGCACAAACAGAAAGGTGAGAATCTGAGCGATAATTACAAGATCTATGGCTTCTCAAAAAAACCTACCGCTTTTTTCACCTGTCTTCCACCGAGGAAGAACAGCCGCTCAGAGTCGCATATGGCTGATGACTGCAGCACCCCCAATCAACGATCGATGCGAAGGTAAGGGGAGAAATCGTAAATGGATAGATGACACAACCGCCGCGTTAAATTAGAGTCAGGATCGAATTCTCGATCGACATTGAGAGAACTCTTTAAGCTCTTTAAGCAACGAAGGTGGACGGACTGGTGGGGAACACGTAGAAATTTTTTGAAACAAGTAAGAAGGCATTAGAGAATCAACGATCTTAAATGCCATTGATACATTTGGATATCCTTGAATGTTTGTGGTTAGGTTTTGTTAGTATAAAATAAGAGGTGCAAAAAGAGCACTGACCAGAGATCCGCAGCAATACACGCATGGTCTCTGGTTCAATCACATAACACCCAAGTACCACGCTCCTCCTGCGTCGGAAAATTAGTACCAGATTTGTTGCTGCAAAAGCTTCAACCGATCGACAATTACCAGTAATGAAGATCTGAGGACGTTCTAGAAGAGGTGACCCATGATTCCAGAAGGATCAACTGGACCAGCACTGAACGGCACTTACCAAAGAGAGAAAATCCCAAGTGACATCCGGACGCATACACAAATCGGAACACAATCATGAATACTGGGTGCAAGGGATTGAGCTGAATGAAGGCAGTGCTTGGGCCCGCATCATGTTTAAGAAAGGTCTTTTGAATAATAAGTAAAGAAATTGCTTTTTTATACAACTTTACGTAGTTGTATTCATATTACGAAACATTTTAAAGGGTATTTTCGTACAACATTTTTCATATCTTTGTCGTTATGCTGATTTGTGATGAGTTTGCGCCAATGGGCCAAATCCATTATTGTCTCCGGCGACCATTCATAAAAAAGTGTGCGGATCTATCAGTTCTATTCAGAGAGTCTAAACAGCTTGTAGAGATTAAAACATCAGTATTAAAGCAATTTTTGAAAAGGAATAAGGGCTCTCCTGCAAAGCCGCTATTGAAAATATCTTCTGAGGAAATGCTTTCGTAGATTCGTAGAAAGCTGATGCACAAGATCTGACTCTAATGAGATAAATAAACTTAAATTTTGTCGACGAAGATTTGATTTCTAATGAGATATCTCTAATTGCCTTAAAAGACAAAAACCGACACTATTTTCTGAGTAGACTAATAGGAGCATAAAAAACAACGGTGAAGACATTCGATTGGCTTTCTTACGTGATGAAAGTATAGGGGACGGAGGAAAGTCATACGAAATTTATGAGCCGCATATAAACAAGAGCTGTTTTACTGTTTAATTTATGGAATGATGGATGGTAATGACATGCATTCGATTCGATGCACGACGACGGCCCCCGACTCAGCTGCGACCACGAACAGATTAGCAGTGGCTCTTTGCTCCGTGAATGCATCACCTAGATTGAATATGTGGGAAGATAGTGGCGTATCTGAATAATACTAATCAACGTCGTGAAGTCCATCATTTGCAAAAACGACTTCCTTCGGGAACATAGTAAGTAAACGAATATAGCTCCCAGAATATAATAGTCCAATTTACAAATCTAGTCCCTACAAACTTGGCAGTTAATCGAAGCAGCTAGTAAAATCTTAGCTGAACATAGAAACTCCAAACTCTTCATTAGATGTCTGAAAGGCTAACTAACCCGAATCCTGAAAAGAGATGGTCCAGTAAGTCGATTCTTACGATTTCCACCAGAAGCGTTAAGATTGCTTGCAAAGGCCGAGGTAGCTCGTCATCATAGGTTGTCACTAACATTTCCTATTCTTTAATTTTTTCATACACACATACACACGCCCATATATATGTGGATATATATATACATATTTATATATACATGTATATATACATATACATATATATGTATATATATATATATATCATATATAGGGCGCGTGTGACGCAGTGGAATATATACATATGTATATATATATATATATGTATGTATGCATATATGTGTATATATGTACATAC